>CAMZMU010000113.1:22621790-22688604 GCA_947311845.1 Poa pratensis
AAAGACATATGATTCTTGTAGATTCATTGTTTTGTTTTGATTTGATGCTTTGCAATTGTTTTGAGCTCTCAAGTAGATCATGTTTAAGCTCTTGCATCATGTAGTTAAAACCTAGTAGTGGAGAACTACTGTAGAGCTTGTTGAGACTTGTGATGCATATTTGTTCTCTCTAAGGTCTAGATATTTTCTGGTAAAATGTTTGAGCAACAAGGAAGACAGTGTAGAGTCTTATAATACTTGCAATATGTTTTTATGTGATTCTTGTTGTACCGGTTTATACTTGTGTTTGCTTCAAACAACCTTGCTAGCCTAAACTCTGTACTGAGAGGGAATGCTTCTCGTGCATCCAAAACTTGAGCCAAAACCATGCCATTTGTGTCCACCATACCTACCTACTATGTGGTATTTCCTGCCATTCCAAGTAAATATTTCATGTGCTACCTTTAAACTATTCAAAACTTTATTACTCCATATTTGTGTCAATGTTTTATAGCTCATGAGGAAGTATGTGGTGTTTTATCTTTCAATCTTGTCATTTACTTCTGACAGACTTTCACTGGACTAGTGGCATATACATCCGCTTATCCAATAATTTGCAAAAAGAGCTGGCAACGGCGGGGGCGCGGCCGTGCGTACGTGGAGAGGACCGGCCGTGCGTGGAGGGGCGGCGACGGCGACGAAGGACGCGGCGACGGCGGGGGCGCGGCGGAGGCCGGCCGGAGCGCGGCGGAGGTTCGCCGGAGCGCGGCAGGGCTTCGCCGGCGTCGAGGAGCGAGGAGGCGCGCGTCGTCGGCATCGAGGACTTAGGCGAATTTGGGGATCGATTCGTCGATCCCCTGCTTAACTGCAGCCAAACGACCTTTAACACCGGTTGTACTGTACAACCGGTACAAAAGGGTCTTTAGTACCGGTTGTACACTACAACCGGTGTTAAAGGGGTGTTTTGGGCCGCGGCGAAAATTCGCGCGCGAAGCCCAGCCCTTTAGTACCGGTTGTAATTTACAACCGGTACTAATGGGTTTTTTGTATTTTTTTTCTCTAGTTTTTTTTCTTTCTTTTGTTTTCTGTTTTTTATATCTATTTGGTTTCTATTTTGTTTTTTCTCTACTGCCACTAGGTGATGTCGCCGCAGTAGTCACCCGACGCGGACGCCGAGATCTGAAGACGGAGGAAAGCCATATCGGCGGGGGCGACGCCCCGATTCAATCCTCTTCAGGCGAGCACGCCAACCGACGACCACCGCCGGGAGCAGGCCACACCACCTCCAGTACCTCCGCAGAAAGGTCAGAGCAAACCCAACCGCGACGAAGAGAGGAACAGAGGACAAAATCTCCAAAAGCCGGCCGCCATCTTCGCAACCGTGTGAACCAAGATACAACTCCGATGTGCGGTCAACCGTCTTATGCAGAGACGATTTAACATACAACTAGACATCTACGTTACAACTTCACTAGTTCTAAATACTGGATAGAACAAATTAAGGTACAACTTGAAATTACGATACAACACAAGTAAAACAAAGACTCTACCTATCTCCCATCAATGCCTTTTGACGAAGATTCTGTCTTCTTGCCTTCCTTGCCCTTTGACGAAGATTCTGCCTTCTTGCCTTTGCCCTTGGACGAAGCTTCAGCCTTCTTGCTCAGTGCTTCAACCCTCCTTTCCTTTGACGACGGCATGAAATCGTCGTCATCATCGCTGTCAACTACCCAGAGACAGGAACGACCGTACGAATCACGGTCAGCTTCAGTTCGGTAGAACGGACTATTCGTAACTTTCCTGTCAAACTTCTCTGCAAGCGTGAGCATTTCTGCACGAATTTGGAGCGGGGTCCTATACGGAAACCCATCGCGGCATAGCTTCCCCGAGCAAAGCGAGATGACTCTCAGTGTGCAAAATTTCTTCAATTGGAACTACCCTACCATCTACCTTCAAATTGCTCGAAAGCCTGGCGAGATGCTCGGATGCGGAAATGTGAAACCCGGACACACACTTCTCGCAAGGACCAATACACACCATGCTTGCTCAAGTGAGTACCATGCCTACCTTCGACTGGGTTTTATAGAACTACCGGTGGCGGCATTTGGGGGAACGATAGCGGGAAATATTTGGGCGGGAAACGGTGGCAGGATCGAAGTTGCCTACCTTCTCCAGTGGATCAGGAAGAAGCACACGGATCGTGTGTTTCCTTCCAGCGATTGGGAGCCGTTGGATCAAGTGGTGTGTTTCTTTCGAGCGCTTGTGAGCCCTTGGATCAGGAAGAAGCACACGGATCGTGTGTTTCCTTCCAGCGCTTGGGAGCCATTGGATCAAGCGGTGTGTTTCTTTTAAGTGCTTGTGAGACGTTGGATCAGGGGTGAGCCCGACTTTAGTCCCGGTTGGTGTTACCAACCGGTACTAAAGAAGCACACGGATCGTGTGTTTCTTTCAAGCGCTCGTGAGACGTTGGATCAGAGGTGTGTTTCTTTTGAGGGATTGTGAGCTGTTGGATCAGCAGTATCACGACCACTTCGTGAGCCACATGACCCTATATATAGCCCACCTCCCGGAATTCCAGCGTCACTCACTCACTCACACAAAACATTCCATCGTCACTCGGAGAGGCATCTTTGGGCAACAGCGGCAAGACGTCTCTGATGACCTCCTCTGTTCCATATCCCTTGGACATGCTTCCTTCTGGCCTAGCACGGTTATGAACGTATTTCTTTAAGACTCCCATGAACCTCTCAAAGGGGAACATGTTGTGTAGAAATACAGGACCGAGAATGGAAATCTCTTCGACTAGGTGAACTATGAGGTGCGTCATAATATTGAAGAAGGCCGGTGGAAAGACCAACTCAAAGCTGACAAGACATTGGACCACACCCGTCTGTAAACTTGGTAGAGTTGCTGGATCAATTACCTTCTGAGAAATTGCATTCAGGAATGCACATAGCTTGACAATGGGTACTCGAACGTTTTCCGGTAGAAGCCCCCTCAATGCAACAGGAAGTAATTGTGTCATAATCACGTGGCAGTCATGAGACTTCAGGTTTTGGAACTTTTTCTCTGCCATGTTTATTATTCCCTTTATATTCGACGAGTAGCCAGACGGGACCTTGATACTGCTCAGGACTTGAAAAAAGATCTCCTTCTCTTCTTTGGTAAGGAGTAGCTGGAAGTACCTTGATACTTCTCTGAATTCAGGTTGTCTCTTCCGTGGTGCGTACTTTGCTGGTCCTGCCGTGCATCCGCTGTATCTTTCGTCTTCCCATACACGCCTAAGAAGTTTAGCAGGTTCACGCAAAGATTTTTCGTCACGTGCATCACGTCGATTGCAGAGCGAACCTCTAGGATTTCCCAATAGGGTAAATCCCAAAATATAGATTTCTTTTTCCACAAGGGTACGCGCTTGTTTGCGTCTTTCGGAACATTTAGACTGCCAGGACCCTTTCAAATATTACTTCCAAATCCTTGACCATGCCATATACAACATCACCATCACGGCGTGTAGGCTTCGTCCGGATATCTGCCAAACCTTTGAAGTGCTTGCCTCCGTTTCTTACGTGATGCCCGGTTGGAAGAAACTGACGATGCCCCATGTACACAATCTTGTTAACCTATATATGCACTGTCAGTCTTATCTAAACAGTGCGTGCATGCATTGTATCCCTTGTTCGATGTCCTGAAATGTTACTAAGAGCAGGCAATTCATTGATGGTTACAAACAGCAACGCTCGTAGGGGAAATTCCTCTTGTTTGTACTCATCCCACACACGGACTTGCTTCCGTCAGACCACAACTGTAAAGTTCGTCAACTAATGGCTCAGCTACACATTAATGTCGTTGCCGGGTTGTTTGGTCCTTGGATAAGCACTGGCATCATAATATACTTTTGCTTCATGCACAGCCAAGGGGGAAGGTTATAGATACATAGAGTCACGGGCCAGGGCTTTGACGTGCTCTGCTCCCCAAACGGATTCAAGCCATCTGTACTTAGACCAAACCTTAAGTTCCTTGCGTCAGCTGCAAAATCCCCAAACGCACTGTCGATTTTTCTCCACTGAGACCCATCAGCGGGGTGTCTGAGCATCTGTCTTCCTTACGGTCTTCTTTGTGCCATCGCAACAACTTGCATGCTCTTTGTTACGGAACAAACGTTTCAACCGTGGTATTATAGGAGCATACCACATCACCTTCGCGGGAACCCTCTTCCTGGGGCTGGCTCGCCCTCAATATCACCTGGGTCATCTCGCGCGATCTTATACCGCAATGCACCGCATATCGGGCATGCATTCAAATTCTCGTAATTCTCACCGGGTAGAGGATGCAGTCATTGATGCTGCATGTATCTTCTGCACCTCTAATCCTAGAGGGCAGACAATCTTCTTTGCTTCGTACGTGCTGTGGGGCATTTCATTATTCCTCGGAAGATTCTTCTTAAATATTTGTAGCAACTTGAAATGACTTGTCAGATATTCCATTCTTTGCCTTCCACTGCAGCAATTCCAGGGTGGTACCTAGCTTTTTTTGGTCATTTCACAATTTGGGTACAACGGTTTTTTGTGATCCTCTAACATGCGCTCCAGTTTCGACCACTCGTTTTCAGTTACGCAGTTCATCTGTTCATCACGATGACCTGACGAAGATCATCATCGTCGGACTGATCAATAATGACCTCATGCTCTTCCCCCATTGTAGTATCACCGTGTTCATCAGAGAACACGGGATAGTTGTCATCATCCTCTTCTTCAGGGTTTTCCATTATAACCCCTCTTTCTCCGTGCTTGGTCCAACAAAAATAATTGGGCATGAAGCCTTGTCGCAACAAGTGGGAGTGTATGGTTCTTACGCTCGGGTAATTCCTGTTATTCCGACATTCGTCACATGGACAAATCATAAAACCATTCTTCAGCTTGTTTAACTTAACCACATCGAGAAAACGATGCATGCCATCAATGAACTCGGGACAGCGTCGATCACCGGTACATCCATTCTCGGCTCATCTACATTACATAAATATATCAAAAACCATTACACCAGCTAAATAATGAATAGAGATACGTGACCAAATTAATTTATTTATACAAGTTCATCACATTAAAATCAAAGTAGAGTAGTGCCAAATGTAATACATAGTTCTCACGAAACATACATTAATCGAAAACTAACATACAACTATCTAAAGAATTTAAATCCAAAAACAAATGCGAATCAGAATCGCAACCAAGGTAACTATTGAACCAACAGCATAATGATACCAAGCCTCTTGACTAATGGCATATTTTCTAATCTTTTTAAGCTTGGCGCGCATTGCATCAATCTTCCTCTCGTGAGCAGTGACGACGTCGGCAAGCTCGACCCCGTGAGCATCAACGATGTCGGCAATCTTCAAGTCCAATTCCATCTTCTCTTAGGCATTGGAGACGAAGATCTTCACTTATCTTCAATTTTGCTCTCAAATCGTCGTTTTCTTTTTTAAAATACTCGACAATAGGGTCGGCCGGAATTTCCGGTTCAACTACCTCCTAAATAAAATATATCTACGTCAAGTTGGTCGGCATGATTGTTATAAACACGAAACAAAATAAATAGTTAAAAAGATATACCACATCCGAATCATAGACCGGACGAGGGCCGAAGGGGACGGATATCAAAACCATGACACTTACATATATAAAAAAAAACATAAAAATTATACAAGAAATAATTATGCATTTAAATCATATAACTAACAATTTTTAAAATAAAAGATAAAAAAAGAGGCTCACCGAGGTGGTGTCGGCGACGGGCGGCAGGGCACGGCGATCGACGGCGGTGAGGATCAGGGGACGGGACGACACTATATAAACCATAAATTATATTTCAATTCGAGCTCAAAATGCATATAAAACAAATGAAATCCCTAATTTAGTCATTTCATCAAACACCTTGCAAGCACAACCAAAATCAAACTTGCTAAACTTGCACGAAAATGAGCTAAACTTGAAAAGCGGAAGAGAAGATGAAGAAGTTGCTAACCCTTGTATAGGGTGCACCAATCTTGACAAATGTTGGAGAAAAAATGGGTGACTAGAGCTTGGGAGGGCTTGGGAGAGAGGAAAAATGGGGTTGGGGTCGAGTTGCTCCAAAATGGAGTGGAAGATATAGGCAGGACCTTTAGTACCGGTTTTACTTATCAACCGGTACTAAAGGGCCTGCCGTGGGGCCACTGCCCGTGGCCTGCGGGGCTGCACCCTTTAGTACCGGTTAGTATTAACAACCGGTACTAAAAGGTGACCTTTAGTACCGGTTGTTAATACCAACCGGTACTAAAGGTCCTCGCCGCGGGGCTCTAGCTGGCGCCCAAGCCCAACCGGTGCTAATGCCCCATTTAGTACCGGTTTTTGTGGCAACCGGTACTAAAGGGGCGCACCAATGCCTCTGTTTCTACTAGTGTACGTATACCTTTTCAGCTTTTCTCCTTCCTCTCCGGAGAAAATTCTGAGAAGTACGTAAGTAATGGTGGTTGTACCGAACTCGAGCTCCGGTTGTTGGCGCGGACGCGTACTGAGTACTGACGTACACATGCATGCAGCCGGCCACGTTTCTTTCTGCACAGGAATAATTAGAGGCCATCACGATAGATATAAACGCGTACGTAAAGCTGGTTCGTTCGACACTCTCGAACCACTGGTGTTTGTTTGCACCGGTTCAACGCGCTGCTACTTGCAAGCTGATGGATCGTGTGCATGCGCGCTATAACGTACGTACGGTCACGCATGCAAGCTTTGCTCAAGACGAGGCATGCACCATTGCCAATAGTGAATTCCTACAAATAACTACTCGTATTTCTTGGTCGATCGCCACGGATAGCAAATCAGTTTTTTAGTTTCTTATTATCCTTGTGTGTATGTATTTTGCTGACCGGCCTGGTGGCGGAGTCTTCCACAGCGTGGGGCATTTTCTTTAAAGCAAAATCCGCATTAGTGGTGAGTGTATACGCGTGTATGTGAGCGTTTACGTTGTCTACTATGTTTCGCAAATAAATAAAAAGTTAGCCCCTAATCATTAGTAGTCACAACGAAGAAAGCGTCGCCGGGCGGGCCAGTTTACCTATTGCCGCTCTCAGCGGGCAGTAGGGCTCCTCCGCGTACCTCCGTTATCTAGATGGGCCGATCCATTTTCTCAGCGTTCCGTGTTTCGTTCTTTGCATAGTGCGGTTTCGGTTGCCTCTTTCTTTCTCTTAATTGTGATTTCCTGTTTCTCGTTACTATTTCAAGTTGCACGAACTATTTTTAAAAACATGTATTTTTAACGATTTTGCTAATTCTCAGTCGATTTAGAATTAAGAGAATTGCCTTAATTCTCAGTCATTTCCGTGTCTGTCGGATCTGTAGGTTAAGATTTGTACGTGTGGTGTCAATTTCTCGTTCTTTTCTTTTGAGAGTTTTTTACATTCAAATCACGAAATAATACAAAGTAGTTGACCCTTACAAGCACTCTGTAACACAATCACAAAGGACCATGAACACCTAGAACACCCTAAGACAACCATAACACATGAAAATCTCCGGAGCCCTGTGTCATCATCCCAGAATCTTGAGAGAAAACCCCTGCAGCAGAAAGATCTGCAACCAAGCGCAATCAGGTCATCATCTTCGACCACGGTATAATTGCCGCCACGCTGCTTCCTCTTTTCTTGACACCAGCGCCAAGAGGGCATGGACACCAATCCAACACACACCTGTAACAGCCGTCGCCATCTTTGGCTTTGAGTACCGCGAAAAGTGTCCCTTCCGGAAGGAAGAGAACTCGAGTCAACCGACCAGTCCAGCACCGCGGCCGGGCCATCCGCCCGGGCAAAGCAGGATCTCCCTCCAGCATCAGCGCAGAGGAAGAAGAACAGCAGCAGCAAATCATACCGACAAGGAGGAAGAAGGGTCTTTCTCCATGCATCCATCACCCATCTGAGGACCCAACCGGCCCGTGCCGATGGACCTCCAGACTCCATAGCCCGGACCTCGACGAGATCCGGGGATCCCCACTCCGCTAGCTCCTAGACGAAGGCAATAGCCCCGCTTGACAGCGAACGGAGCCCAGAGAGATTTATTCCGACGCGACACCACCGCGACGGCCTCGGCAGCGTCTCCCTCAACCCTAACCCTACCGCGCACCCACCTAACGCACAGTCCCGAGGTTCCCCCTCCCTCCCGCCGCCGGAGCGGCAGACGGAGAGAGAGGGAACTTCCAGGAGCGACCGAACCGTTTTTGGAAAAATTGCTGATACCTACCCTAATTGCGTAAATTTCTCGTTCTAATGCAAGCACTACGTATGTGAGGCATTCAGTCCAGCCCTTTTATTTTCTTGTAGCGATATGGGCTTTCCCTTCCATAAACGTACATGGACCGTTGTACACTGTTGCCTCCTTTTCACGTTTGTGCATATTTTCTTGTGTTTTTTTTCTTTCTATTCTCTTGTAACGTTGTTTCTTTTATTCTTTTTCCTTCCTTCAATCGTTTTATATTTTGTTTTTTACTGTTTATTTTTATTTTATTTTCATTGTTCACCAACGAATATAAGTCTTGTCTTTTCCAAACATATCATGTTTTGCTCAGTTGGTAATCTAACTGTCCTATTTTTTGCTCTAATATTCGTTTGAGTTGTCACTGGTCTCGTCGGTCTCGTCGCTAGCTGTGTCGCTAGCTGTGAGATGCACACGCGTAGATGTATGAGTGTGTCGTGTGGTTGTTTCTTTTAGTTATTTTGTTTGTCTACCACCTCGTGAAGTTTGTATAATGGGCTTTTCTTCCCTGTACTTTTATTCAAAATTAAGCATATACCCGCGTGTGGGCTTTTTCTAGTGCTGTCGTCTTTTGATGTTGAAGGGAGAAAGAAACTCTCGGTTATTTATCAATTTTTAATTTGCAAAGAAAATATATGTTTGTTCTATATTTCCATGTACTCATTTATTTTTCTTATCTTTTTATTTTTCACATTTCCATTGGTAAACAATGCACTCATTTATTTTATAGAGAGTGCGACAATATTAAAATATTTGTTATTCATGATTATTTTAACTCTATTTTTTCTTAATTAGTTTTCTAGAATTACTAATTCTTAATCTAAGAGTAATAGTTAAATCCCAGTAGCTTGTAGACTAGGCCACCTGATTCGTGCGAGTCGATTCTTGCTTGTGTTTTTGTGTACGGAGGATTGCTATTTTGCTTTGTGCCAACCATGGTTATCGGTTTTAGTGATGCAATTACTTGAATTTGCTATGTGTCCAACTTGACTTGCAATTGTTTTTTCTTCTTTTGTCCTCAGTTGCAACTTGACTTGCAACTGAGAGAAAATAGTAATAATTATTTTTTTTGTGCTCAGGTGCACCTGCACTTATAATTGAGTTTTTTTTTCTTGTGCTCAGTTGCAGCTTCACATGCAAATGAGATTTTCTCGAGTATGAGCCAGTTGCAATTGCACTTGCAAGTGATATTTTTTTCCTCTTTTTGTCCGCAGTTGCAACTGAGATTTATTTAGAGATGCCCTCAGTTGTAACTATACTTGCAACTAAGTTTTTTTTCTTACCCAGTTGCAACTGCACTCGTAATTGTTTTTTTCCGAGAATGCGACAGTTGCAACTGCACGTGCAACTGAGACAATTGAGTTTTTTTTTCATTGTCCCAAGTTCTAACTATAATTGCAACTTAGATTTTTTTTTAGAGATACCCTCAGTTGCAACTGCACTTGCAACTGAGTTTTTTTACTCCCAGTTACAACTGCACTTGCAACTGAGATTTTTCAAGAGAATGCCCTCAGTTGCAACTACATTTGAAACTGAGTTTTTTTTCTTGTGTCAGTTACAACTACACTTTTATCTGAGATTTTTTCGAGGATATGCACTTTCAACCGAGATTTTTGTCGACGATGCCCCCAGTTGTAATTGTACTTGAACTGAGATTTTTTGCAACGTCTTATGACGAAGAATATTTTTTAGGCGAGATGGCAAAAGCTTAAAGCAAAATATTCTCCATGTACGGCTGAATACTACAGGTTGTAGTATTATAGTACATTACCAAGTAAAGAAATTTAGCAGATTACATCTTTTTTTTAAATTAGTACAGAAAATAGAAAATAGAGGTAGCCCACTAAGCTAAAGGCCCAATAAACCAACAGACTGAAACAGGCCCAAACTCACGGTCGTTCATGAGGACCAACAATCGCTCGTACTACCCTGGTTCGTACGCACCTACAGCCAATCGCGGGGTTAAACTAAATCGTTCGAAAACAAAACTGCTGACGTCGTCCGACTGAGAATTAAATTAATTCTCAGTCGATTGAGAATTAGTAACACCCTATTTTTAATATTCAAAAGGATTTTAATTGATTTTTACTATCTCAGTTCAAAGCTATACACCAAAAGTATAAAAGGTTCATACATACAAAAAAATAAAGGTTCATGTGCATAAAAAGTTCATGTGTATAAAAGAGGTGTTCGTGTATTTGGTAAAGTATCTACGAATAGACTAGACTATTTTTTTGCGATTAATTTCTGAAGAATAACAAACCGTAGAACTTTGTTTTGAACCTCGCAAACAACTATATTTTGCATCGCGTGAACATTTTTTTTCACATAAAAACATCATGGGTTTTTCGAACTGTACAAACATTTCTCAGCTTCCTTAAACAATTAACGTTGAACCTCGTGAACAATTATGTTGTACTGTTTGACCAATTTTCTCTCTTATGAATATATTTTTGAACCCCGCTAACAAAATTTTCTAGCTACATGAACCCTTTATTCTAATATATCTTTTCAACTTTGTGAACAATTCCGGAACAGATTCTACACAATAGGCCAATTTCGTGCTATCCAACAATTAGAAATTCCCTAATGCATTTGTGGAAAAGGAAAACAACATGATTAATAATTGTTTATGTGATGGAAAAGAACAGGAAAGTGAAAATAACCAAAATGGCTGCTAATAAACTGTAAAGAAAATGAATAATATTACAAAGATATGGGAGTAGAAAGATAAACTGAAAGAGTGAAAAGATAAAAAAAAAGCACGGTAACAAGGAAAAAGCAGAAAGAAGCCAAGAAATCTCCACTCAACTCCCCATTGCCCATCGGTGTTTTTTTTTCAGGACACCCGGTAGTTTTTTTTTGGTATGGATATTCTCGATCTGTACTCTTTTTTTTTTTGACGGAAATTCTCGATCTCAGAAAAGGGGTACGCGGCACCTGGTAACGGCCGCGTCGAGCGGGAAATAAATACTGCCTATTACTCGCCAGGTTTTTTTTTCTGTTGAGAATAGTGTTCCTTGCCAGGTTCATTCTCTGCCTCGTCAAAAAAAAAAGTTCATTCTCTGGGCTGTGGAGAGACAACAAGAAGATCGTTACCTGGGCCTAACCATGGTCGCACCGGGCGTCGTGCAGTGCGACCGATTTTCCTCCGATCAGTCGTCCGCGCCAAAATATTTTGACCAATTTGCCTTACTGGTTTATGCTTTGGAATCAAGTGGTCGAGCGTAACCAAAACTACGCTACTCCAGTATAGGATTCCGAAGGTTGTAAGCTTGGGACCAAACAAACGGACGTACTCCCATGAACCATCAATCACAGAGAAGTAGATACTAGGGTATTACTCTTATTACAAACTATTCTTCCACCCATGGGGTATTATGTCTTAAGATTAATGAAGACTATGCAGGAATAGGAGTTGGAGCTGCGGCAACTCTGTCTTTAGTAGAGGGTTTTTCGCAGTCCTCCTTGCACATGTCACCACCGCCATAACATATATTATTAAACGGGCAACAGTAGCAAGGTTCATAAACACACCGTGCGTTATAATAGCACAACCCGTACGGAAGGTTGATCTTCTCATTATCCATGTCAGTGATGATTCGGCCTATGTACCACCAAATGAACCATCATTATGCAATTATTTTGGATTGGTCAACAGAAAGGCAACAAATACGATAAGAAATGGAAGAAATTCAATATACATGCTAACGGATAACTAAAAAATGGGAATAACTTCTTGGAACTGAACGACAGAAGTTTGATAAATATAGATCCAACTGATTACCTTGAGCAAGTGTAGCAGAGCATACGACATGTACACAAAGAAAGGCTAGTGCAAGTACACGGATCGTGTATTTGTCCATCCTCGGACACAACACAAGGTTCATCGCTTGTCGTTGATCTTGATTAATGAGAAAATATGTGTTCTGCCAGAAGATAGATGATTGTAATACGCATACGGCCCCCTATATAAAGATAGATTGAGAGAGAAGGGATAAGATCTGATGTTATAAATGATCCCACTTTCATGCCAGAGATATTAAGAAATAAAATTGGAATGGTTTAATTGTTGGAAACTTAAGCAATTTTTAGTAGAGTTTAATTAGAAATCAACAACACAAATGCATTAATAATCCACAGTATAATGCTCTTAATCTCTAAGATAAAAGCAAATAAAATTAATCATGGTACGATCTCCATCCACGGTTCACGTGCATCCCTTACACAATAACCTATTTGTTTCGGCTGGAAGAAACCAATTGATCAATCGAGCGTACGACTGATTATTATTTTCTTCTTGTTTCTTCTTCATGCACTTCGTGATGATGTTGCCGTCGTGATGGCACTCCGCTCGTGTTTCTTTCAAGTGTTGGAGCGATGCGGACGACCGTTGGTAGCTCGTAGTTTTTCGGATATACACATGTTTGTCGTTGTGCAGAATATTCTTCATCTGTCGATCACTTTTTCTTGTTCTTTGTTGAGATATCTAGGGCGAAACAGAGATTGCAGGGAAAAGGAAGGAAAGAAAAAAAAATCCGCTAGCTCATGGAAATTCTCTCCTGCCTCCAATAATATCCTTCTAGTGGTGGGGCTACATTTTCTGTGATCGGTCCTACAGAATATCCATATTTTAGCCATGCTTGGAGCTTGGTTTATTGTTATTTTCATTTTTGTAGTACTAGCTTGATTTCTTGTTAATTGCATGCATATCAATTGTTTTATTAATCCAAGTTTTGGGCTTAACTCACCAAATCGGTTAGTACATCTTTAGTTTTTTTAAACTTAGAACATACTATTAATCTTAAATGTTTGAGTCGTCGGTGTTTTGCTCGCCTGTCCGTTGCGCAGCCCAAATCTTGTGGTTCGAAGGCGCTCTGATGGTGGCTATGATCTCCCGCGCGTAGCTAGCTAGTCTTGCGGAGAACGCGGCGAAACTATTGAGGAGCCGAGGAGGAGATCGGCTGTCACGGCCAGCAGAGACGGTCGTCCCGCTTTCCCCGAAGCACTCTTAGTCTTTACTCCATAGATTTCTCTGGATTTTAACTAGTACCTATGTCGGTCTGTAAGATTTATCGAGGTTTCGTTCCCAACATCGTGTCAGACCTTCACTGTTCCTGATGAGTGCACTTCTTCGGTTATCAGGTTACATCATCAGTCAAAGGACGACCAGGATGCTTACCTACCCATTTAATAAGTTAGCTAAACTCTTTTTAAGACTGTGTAATCATGTGTTGTAATGAATATCGGATGTGTGGCTCCTATGGAGGCTCATTATAACCATGGAGACTGGGAGGCTGGGTGGCATGTGATTCAAAACGCTAAATCGTTTGTCCCAACTTTCTTGTTTTTGTTGAGTGTTTTCGTAGATAGCTACCTTTCCATTTCGCATTAATACTCTATATCTAACGAGAACTTATTCTTGAAATGTTGTACAGTTGCACCTTAATTACTTGGTTCGTATTAATTGTTATAACAACACAAGTTAATCAGAAATAATATTACCTATAAACTATATGGACAATGTATCTTCTCTCTCAACCATTTTTGTGGATGTCCACAAGATCATTTCTTAAATTCCAATATAATGTCATATCAAGACATAAGTTATTATAGTGTGTCGATTCATTAAATTAATTAGGAAAAATATAATGTTCTTGTCATAGTGAAACTAAAATAATTTTCATAAATTATTATAATAGACATGTGATACACTATAAACTGTATGGACTATATGGACACGATGGATCTGAACACGTATACGTATGAACGCATAGGAACATAAAAGGGGTACGCGACACTTGGTAACGCTCGCGTCGAGCGGCAAATAAATATTGCATGTTACTTGCCAGGTTTTTTTTTCTGTTGAGAATAGTGTTCCTTGCCAGATTGGTTTTATGGGCCGTGGAGAGGGAACAAGAAGATCGTTACCTGGGCCTAACCATGGCCTCATCTGACGTCGTGCAATGCAACCGACTTTTCCTCAGATCAGTCGCCCGCGCAAGTAAAACTGCACTACTCCAGAATATGATTCTGAAGGTTCTAAGCTCGGACCAAACAAACGGACGTACTCGGTACTCCCATAAACCATCAATCACAAACAATTAGATACTAGAGTATTACTCTTATTACAAACTATTCATCCGCCCATGGGGTATTATGTTTTGAGATAAATAAAGACTACGAAGGAATAGGAGATGGAGCTGCCGCAACTCTGCCTTCGGTAGAGGGTTTTTCGCAGTACGTCTTGCACATGTCACCATCGATGTAGCACATATTATTCATTGGACAACAGTAGCAAGGTTGATAAGCGCACCCTTTGGTATAATAGCACAACCCATATGGAAGATTGATCTTCTCGTTATCCATGCCAGCGATGATTCGGCCTATGTACCAACAAATGAACCATCGCTATTCAATTATTTTGGATTGGTCAACGGAAAGGCAACAAATCTGATAAGAAATGGAAAAACTTCAATATACATGCTACCGGATAATTACAAAAATGGAATAACTTCTTGGGACTGAACGACAAAAGGTTTGGTAAATATAGATCCGACTGCTTACCTTGAGCAAAGAGTAGCAGAGCATACGACATGTACAAAAAGTAAGGCTAGTCCAAGTACACGGATTGTCTTCTTGTCCATCCTCGGACACGCCACAAGGATCAAGGCTTGTCGTCGATCTTGATTAATGAAAAAATATGTGCTCTGCTAGAACATAGATGATTGTACTACACATACGACCCCTATATAAATATGAAAGAAAAGGGATCAGATCCGGTGCTATAAATGATCAAGCAATAAAACTGGAATGATTTTATCATTGGCAACTTAAGTAATTTTTAGTAGTTTAATTAATGAAATCCAAATGAATTAATAATCCACAATATAACGCTCTGATCTCTAAAATAAAATCAAATAAACTTAATAATGGTACGGTTCTCCATCCACGGTTCACGTGCCTCCCTTATGCAACAACGTATTTGTTTCGGCCGAAGGAAACCAATTGATGATCGAGCTTACGACTGATTTTTGTTTTTCTTCTTCTTTGTTTGTCGGAGTCTGGTGCAAGCATGCACTTGGTGATGAACATCGGATGTGTGGCTTCTATGGAGACTCAATATAACCATAGAGAGTGGGAGGTTGGGTGGCATGTAATTCAAAATGCTAAATCTTGTGTCCCTACTTTCTTGTTTTTCCCTAGTTTGTTCCTAGATAGCTACCTTTCCTTTTTGCATTAAAACTCTATATCTAACAAGAATTTATTCTTTAATATTGTAGAATTGCTTCTTATGTGGTTCATAATAATTTTTATAACAAAACAAGTAAATCAGAAATCATATTACCTATAAACTATATGGACAATGTATCTTCTCTCTCAACCATTTATGTGGATGTCCACAAGATCATTTCTTAAATTCTAATATAATGTCGTATCAAACCATAAGTTATGATAGTGTGTCGATACATTAAATTAATTAGGAAAATTATAAAGTTCTTGTCAAAATGAAACTAAAATATTTTTCATAGACTAAAATTATACTAATAGACATGTGATACATCTCAATTATATTCAATTTTCTTCAACTATTTTTTTGGTCATAAGCAATTCTACTCCAACTAAAATTATACTCAATTTTTGTTACTGTCTCTTTCGAGAGTGAGAGATTACTGAAAATAAATACACCTATTTACTTAACATATCAATGAATGTACTCATGAATATTCAATTTGTTCCAGTGCATTCTATAGAGACATGTTGTCTATGAATGTAATATATTTTAATTTATACTTAAATTTTAGTAGTCTCATGAATTAGTCTATAGGACAACTCCAACTGCAAAGAATTTCTCATGCCACCTCTCCCAAATTTCTGAAACATGTTTTACTCCCTCAATATTAAAATATAAGGCCCATCTTAGCGTCAAGTTAATTTTGAAGTATCATGGGAATACTTCAAGTTATAAAAATGCTGAAGTATTAAATACTGTAAGCATTTGGATCCAATAAAAACTGTGGCTAGCTTTAGAAACCAAAGTATTCTACAAAACTATATTTTTCTCGTATTGAAAACTTCAGCCCGGCCATCTTTTTTTCTAAACGGAGAAACAAGCTCGTGTCCTGACCCTCGCGAAACATCTACTTTGTCAAGTTACCTTCGTCTACACTCTACAGTGTTTAGGGCAATGTCCTCTTCTTCAACCATGAAGAAAGTAAGCTCACCACCACGTGGATAAGAAGGTTCGTTCAATTGCTCTGCTCTTATTTGATTTCGGTCCACAGCTCATCGAACGTTTCTTCTCAACTTGATTGCACCACTCGTGCCATATAGGTCAAGAACATTCTTGCCAAGATCTGCTCCGATTCCCACATAGACGGGCACAACGGATCAGGTTTTGCGCTACACATCGTCTCCGTAGGTATTGGTGTCTTGTTGTCATGGTTGCATGCACGATACCAACCCAAACCTTGTACAAATCTATTATGGTTGGTTCACCTTCATGATATTCCGAGGTTGGCCTTCACCTATTTTTGAAGATGTGTTTTGTTGTAATACTCACCGAGCTCATACATGCAACATGACAAATCGGTCAACATAATGTAAAACAACGTTCTTCATACGCCTCATAGTTTCACGAAACAGAGAAACACCACGGTATCAAGAAACTGCAATATTCATTGAACCTTCGAATGTTAATAATTGTGGAAGTCTGTGTGCATCGTTTTAATGCAGAGGCCAGGGATCCGCACCCCATTTTCTAAAAACAATACACCGGAATACTTTGTCTTTCGAGCTTCGAATAGTTTTTTTTTTTTTGGAGTTTTCGAGCTTCAAATAGTGATCCACTAGAAGCCAGCCATGCATGCAAGCAGGGTATACGATAGATGTGGTTGGATGAGACGCACTATGTGAAGTCCCAGTTGAGCCCAGCCTGGCACGTCAAATACACGCGCACCGGACCGCAGGGTTACATATTTAGATCCACGACGAAGACCAGTCGTAACGCGCCGCAACAAAAGAAATAATGAGCGCATGAGCTGCTACGAACTACGATCGACTTGTTAGGTATAATGATCCACACACGTATCAACACAACGTCGACTACAAAATGACTTGGCTGTCTTGGCTTGATTATTAGCCAGTTTAAGTGTGAACTAGCTAGGGCTTTGCTAGCCGTTGTGTGCACAAGCAAGCACAAGTAGTACTACAACGCAAGGTGTGACCGTGTGAGTGTGAGGTAGGCATTGTGTTTGCTGCATTTCGTGTGATCTTGGCGTCCAGTGGGGCCCACGTATCGTACATTAGTTCTGCACGCAGTGCATAATGCAGCTACGTACATTCATTTCTTATGGTATGTATATGCCTTTTCGCTTTTCTAGTCTCTCTCCGTAGAAAATTCTCACACGTACGTACGTACGTAGTGGCAGTGTACCACTACGTACACGTACACATGCATGCAACCGGCCGGCCGTCTACACTTTTGTTTCTGCACAGGAATATTAGGCCATCACGATGGATATCAACCCGTATGATACGTAAAACTGATTCGTTCGACACGTATACGTACCACTAGCTAGCGTTGTTGTGTTTGTTTGCACCGGTTCAACGCACTACTTGCAAGCTGATTTCAAACCTACAATACTTATTATGTACGAAAGTGGTACGTTTTTTTTCATTTCAGTGCACACATTCTTTCTGCGCATGAGCAGGCGGCCGACTTTTCTTTCTGCACAGGAATAATTAGGTGAGGGAAAGCGTGGCGGACAGGGCCTGACAGCCCCACCGACCACGCCCCAGGCGACGTCACTGGGGGCGCGTCCTTCGTCTTGGCGCCCAAGTCTTCTACAAGCTTCCTACACGTGCTGGTGTGCTTATCCTCTTCGCCGTACAGAGGGGAACCCAAGAGCGAGCCTGGCCTGCTGCCGGGCGCTCGGGCTCTCGGTTGCCCTGCCTTGCTCGCCGGGTTGCAGGTGACCCCGGAAGGCCACCTAGTCCTTAGCCGTAGTTTGTCGATGTCAATCTTGTCGGGTTCCCGTGGGGCAGATGGGTCTTGTCTCCTTGCCTTGTCCATCTTCTTGGTGGACCCATAGGTAGTGGACTCACTTTGGCAGCACTAGGGGAACCCCATGTTCCACTGTTGCGACACCAGGGATTTACAACTTGCGACTTATCCCAACCGGCGGCTTACAAGAGATATATATGGTTGTAAAACCCTAAGTCGGCTGCAGTCCGACTCGGCAACGACGTGTACCGCTACGGCCCCAGCCTCCCGACGACGGGCCTCCGCTCCGTTTCGAAGTTAGCCTTTATCTTTATATAAATTTGGAACACATCAAAAATAACATGGGCCATACACTGCTTTAGCTCTACGGGTGAGAGGTCGCTCAGGCGGTAGTGAGGAGAGTGTCCGGTCATGAGTGCATATCCAGCGATCCCACACGTCACATGATACCATAATACAATTTCTCAAAATTTAATTTTTAAAGTTTTAGAAAAAACTGAAACAATTTGTGTATGTTCACAAGTTGTGTGTGTTTACGACTCCTAACATTCGCAGAACCAGATTCAAAATATCTGCATAGAAACAAAAAAGACAAATCCAACAAGAACATTGTCACAAATAGACAAAACAAAAACTGACACTATTCACTTAGCATTTTGTGTTTTTTGTTTCTCCGTGTGTATCTTGAAATTGGCTATGAAAAATTTAGGACATGTAAACACATATCTTGTGAACACCCACCATTTGTTTCGGAATTTTCCGACACTTGTAAAATTGAATTTTGAAAAATGGTATCATGGTATCATTTAAGGCAGGGGATCGGTAGATATTTTCCCATACGCTGTAGTAATACGAGGGTCGAGGACTGAATCCGTCATCAGGACGTACAGTCAATGTTGTTCGTTCAAGACCAATATACATACATGTACTGAAATGAAAAAACATACCACTTTCGTACATAATGAGTATTGTAGGTTTGAAATCACCCGAATTTAAAACTGTTGTACTTATTTTAAATTGGAGGTAGTATTTGCTATCGATTTGTTATTTTTTACTTGGAATCTAGTGTTGGCAATGCTGCATGCATGACTCGTCTTGTGCAAAGCTTTGCATGCATGGACCGTACGTAAGTATAACGCGCATGCACACCACCCATCACCAGCTTGCAAGTAGTGGCAGTGTACCACTACGTACACGTACACATGCATGCAACCGGCCGGCCGTCTACACTTTTGTTTCTGCACAGGAATATTAGGCCATCACGATGAATATCAACGCGTATGATACGTAAAACTGATTCTATCGACACGTATACGTACCACTAGCTAGCGTTGTTGTGTTCGTTTGCACCGGTTCAATGCACTACTTGCAAGAAGATGGGGTTCCCCTAGTGCTGCCAAAGTGAGTCCACTACCTATGGGTCCACCAAGAAGATGGACAAGGCAAGGAGACAAGACTGGCAGATGGGCCAGCCCATCTGCCCCACGGGAACCCGACAAGCTTGACATCGACAAACTACGGCTAAGGACTAGGTGGCCTTCCGGGGTCACCTACAACCCGCCGAGCAAGGCAGGGCAACCGAGAGCCCGAGCGCCCGGCAGCAGGCCAGGCTCGCTCTTGGGTTCCCCTCTGTACGGCGAAGAGGATAAGCACACCAGCACGTGTAGGAAGCTTGTAGAAGACTTGGGCGCCAAGACGAAGGACGCGCCCCCAGTGACGTCGCCTGGGGCGTGGTCGGTGGGGCTGCCAGGCCCTGTCCGCCACGCTTTCCCTCACCTAACCGCGGATGGATACTTGGACAAGAGAAGGCCACGTCGCCTCTAGAAGAACACCGGGGGGCTTTTCCCGCCTAAAACCCCCCATGCTACTAGCGTGACCGTGTGGTATTCCCATAGCCTGTAAAAGGAGGACCAAGGCACCGAGGCAAAGGACCGGATCCAAGCTGAACACAAGCAAGACTAGCCTAGTGTTTAGAGGGGAGAGAGAGAGGTGGTCTCCTCAGGGCAGGATCTGCTCTTCTTCTGCCTCTAGCCAACACTCTGCCGGGTACATCCCCGAAACCACCCTTGTAAGCTACACCATGATGAACACCTCAATCCAGACATGCAGGAGTAGGGCTTTTAGCCTCCGGGCGGCCTGAACCTGGGTAAAACTTTCTGCATCTCTGTGTTGATTGCTTGAACGTCGGATCGGAGAACTCGACGTGTATCACCCGGGTGAAGTGATTCGCAGCCTCCTTCGCGCCCCGTGCCGAAACTAAAAAGGGGTATCCTTTACTCCCTGTGTCCGTCTGCCGAGACACGACATCCAGTGCGCAAGCGCTGGATTCATCTTCATCAACCTCAAGTTCATCATCGGCAAGATCTACTTCGAGTTCTTCGTCAAGCATGCCACCCAAGAAGAAGAACGACACCGCGGCCTCCAAGCCTGCCTCTCCTTCGCGCACTCAGGCTTCCGCCGAACGCCGTGCCACGGAGCAACGCCAGAACGCTCCTCCCCGCCACGGAGCAACCTGACCTGTGTTTTCCTTTTTACCTTTTACCGCCCGATTTTTGGATGCACACTATTTTAGTTTTGGGATTTTCCCGTTTGTTTGTAGAAATATAGCGCCTTGTTTTCATTTAGGTATTTTCCCGCCAGAGTTTTATGGGATGTAGACCAATATTTCCATTTCAGCATTTTCCTGCCCACTTTCACGGGCTATATATCATGTATTTTCTTTGTTTGTTTCCCGCCCACTTTAACTTTTTTCATTTTCCCGCCCAAATTTTCCGGTGCTATACCACACTATTTGTGTTTCAGCCTTTTAGCACATGTTTTCGTTTTTTCCTTTTTCCGCCTGTTTTTTGGAAGCACACTATTTTAGTTTAGACATTTTCCCATGCGTTTGTAGAAATATAGCCTGTTGTTTTCGTTTCGACATTTTCCTGCCCAATTTTCATGGGAGGTAGCGCAATATTTCCATTTCAGCCTTTTCCCGCCCATTTTCATCGGCCATAGCCTTGTTTCTTGCGTTTTCCCGCCCATTTTAATTTTTTCATTTTCCCGTCCAATTTTCCGATGCTATACCGCAATAGTTATGTTTTTGCCTTTTCCCGCCTTTTTTTGGAAGCACACTATTTTAGGTTAGGGCTGTTCATCGTACGTTTCCACAAATATGGCACATTGTTTTTGTTTCGGCATTTTCCCACCTAATTTTCATGGGTTGTAGTGCATTTATTTCCATTTCAGCCTTTTCCCGCCATTTTTTTTGGAAGCACACTGTTTTAGGTTACAGCTTTTCAAGTTCGTTTGCAGAAATATGGCGCATTCTTTTCGTTTCGGTATTTTCCCACCCAATTTTCATGGGTTGTAGTGCATTTATTTCCATTTCAGACTTTTCCCGCCTTTTTTATGAAGCACACTGTTTTAGGGTAGAGCTTTTCACGTTCGTTTGCGGAAATATGGTGCATTGTTTTCGTTTTGGCATTTCCCGCCCAAATTTTCATGGGCTGTAGTGCATTTATTTCCATTTAAGCCTTTTCCCACCCTTTTTCAGGGGTTATGGCATATTTTTTCTTTCATTGTTTTCCAGCCTTTTTTTTTTTCATTTTCCAGTGCTATACCACACAAGTTTTGTTCGATTTTCCAATCCATTTTAGTTTCCGCATATTGCCGCCTTAGCACATTATTTTTGTTTGAGCCTTTTTTGGCCCGTTTTCGTAATGTATTTTCTGGCACGATTTCAGGGGCTATAGGATTTTTTTATCTTGGCATTTTCCCGACCATTTTTTCTGTACTTTTAGGCCCAATTTTCGAGGGCTGTATGTAGCACACTATTTAAGTTTCGGTCTTCCCCGTCCATTTTTGTTTTTGCATTTTCGTGCCTATTCTTGGGCTACAACACTTTTTTGTTTTTGATATTTTTTGGCCCATTTTAGTTTTGGCATTTCCGTCCAGTTTTCATGGTATATAGCACACTATTTTACTTTCGGCCATGTCTCACCAAATTTTGTTTCGAACCTTTTCCACCCGTTAACTATAACATGATGTGTCCCATCAAATCATGTTATATGGACGCATAACATGATATTAGCGCATGCTCATGCATATGGGCTATAGCACACTATTTAAGTTTCGGTCTCCCCTCACCATTTTCGTGCCCGTTCTTGGGCTACAACAAAAACAAATTGACATTTTTCGGCCCGCTTTAGTTTCGGCATTTTCTCGTCCAGTTTTCACATTGTATTGCACATCATTTTAGTTTCGGCCTTTTCCCGCCCATTTTTGTTTTGGACCTTTCCCGCCCACTAACTAACTGGGACTATAGCACATTGTTACATTGTTTTAATTTCAGCATTTCCCGCCAATTTTCGTTTAAGGGATTATAACACACTATTTCCGTTTAGCCATTTTCCCGCCAAGTAGCTATATGGACACATAACATGAATATCAGGATATGGACCCATTAATCGATCAACCGTAACTAGTACTCCCTCCGTTCGGATTTAATTGACACACATTTGGTTACACATGGATGTATCTAGACACCATACAAGTATAGATATATCCATATTTGGACAAAACCAAGTCAATTAATTTGGAACGGAGGGAGTACAGTACTAGGTACAAGCCTACAATTAATGTTGCACTTGGACCAACACCGCGACGTACTATTTGATTTTAGTTTTGGGCGGCAGAGCGGGAAGTCGAGGCAGAATATGGAATCGATCACCCGGCCGGACCAGTCGAGCCCGCCCACGGCGTATTTGATTTCTGTCTTGGGCGGCCGAGCGGGAGATCCGGGAAGAGGTGTAAATGCATGTGGCCTCCTCGGTACTCGAGCCAGCCAATGAGACGAGTCCAAGCAATTGCACGCGGATCGCCCATCCAGCCGTCCATCTCAGCCCAGCGCACGCACCGGGAGGGGAAGCGAACGCACGCGAATGGGATGAGCGTCGAGCACCACACTACCACTACCACCCTTTGCACGCGAATGCAGCAGACCAGATCGAGATATGATCCCATTGTTCTTCAGATCTTGCTTCGCCAGATCAATCTTGGATTATTTCTCATGGTTGCCGCGAGGAGGTTTGTCCTCGCAATATCTATCCCGGCTACTACGTCTTCGGCAATGGTGATTCGTTCTCTCGTCTCCCAACGACGTCGACAAACTGGTACGGTTATTTGTCCCTGGAATATCAGTGGTGGTCCTCTTGCCGATGTTGCTTGATTAATTTAATGGCTGCGTGCGTGCACAAAGCCTTGGCATTGCGGCTCAAAATTAAAAAGGGAGAACCTTCGGTGGTATTCACAGGTATGTGGTTTGGTGTTTTCGGCGTTGTTCTATGGCTGCCTTCAGAAAAGTACAAGATTGTGTCATGGATGAAGAAAGAGCTTGAAGATCTCATAGATTTGCTCGTCTTTTTTAGTTTTGTTTTTGTAATCGATGTAATCGTGTACTCTTTGTCGGTTTAATATATGTGGAAAAATTCAAAAAAAAAAAAAGATCGAGATCTGATCCCCTTTGCCGCCGCCTCCGGCCCCGGTCGAATCCGGCCAACTCCGGCGAGTCCCCAGGCTGCAGACCACCCCCGCGGGAACAGCTCCTCCTCCTCTCCCGACTCCATGGCGTGGAACCGCCAAATCGCCGCCCCACCAGAAACCCTAGCGCAGGCTCGGGATTCCGGCGGCGGCGCCTGAAATCGGCAGAGGAGCAGGAGGGCTAGGACGACGTAGGCGGCGTGGCTGCTGCACGCGCGCCTTCGCTGCCCAGGCCTCCTCCGCCGGCCGGCACCGGGACTCGGGGAAGACGAGGAGAACGAGCTGGATGCTAGGGTTGCAGGGGAGGCGCTGCTGGAGCCCAAGCTGGCCTCCAAATCCTAAAGGCTGCTGCTTGCTCACCTCCGACGGCGACGACCGACCGTAAGTTTCCACCCACCTACGTTCCCCTTTCTTTCTAGTCACCTCAGCTCCAAGATCAAGATTCAGTTATTTTTTGAGGTCCTCTTGTCTTGTCTTGTCTTGTCTAGTGAATGAGTACAGTCTCGCCAGGGACTCTCTATTGCTCGCACTTGGTATGCAGCAGGAGCACCAGGTTGCTCTTTTTCTTTTTCTTGTGTCACACTAGTATGTGGACTGCATTTGGAGATGCATTACACCATGCACACATCCTTGATTATTGGTATGCATGCCCGCGTCCATCACGTACGTGCACCATGCATGGTCCTCCTACTTTCCCCAAATTCAACTTAATCAGGACATCCCATCTCGATTAACTAACTTGTGGGCAGAAATCTGTTTCAACTTGTTGAGCGATGCATAGGAAATGTATGTGCTCAACTTTATTTTTTGATTTGCTTGCTGCTTATGCATATACAGTGATGAAACTTCTTGTATATTTCCAGGTTCAGAACAAGCATTTAGGACCATGTTGGAGGAAGCCGTCCTCCGCCGCCTCGGCAAGCAGCAACAATGGCGGCAACAGAGGCAGCCAGGGATCCATCTCTCCTCACATCAATTTCTGAAGGTCCCTTTTTTTTCCCTCCTGCAATTTTTCTCTTGTCCGACTATTTTCAACTGAATGGATGCTCAACTTGTACCATTTGCAGATGTCAAGCAACCGAATAGAGCCGCCGCCGCTGGTGGTTTCGGCAATGGCGCTACCGCAACCCAAACTGGCAGGTCACTGCCGGAGTGTTTTGGCTGTTGGGCTCATGGTTTAACTTACCTGTTGTGCCTTCATGGTTCTGTTGAGCAAATGATTGGGTGGCTGGTTCAGGGGGCGCCCCCGCTGATCGCTGACCTTCCTCCAATCCGACACGACTGGCAGGTGCCTCCCGCTGCCTATTGATTTATGACTAAAACGCACACACATGCTTCAGTAGCAAGAATGTTGTTGCATTTGCTTATATCATCCATTCCATCTGTATGTGGCTGTTGAGGAAGTCCAGTACTACAAGCTACTGTTTCGAAATTAATGCAGCTTATATCTCAACATAATTGAAGTAATTATCATCATGCACACACCACCTCGCTAGTTGCTACTGGGGTGTGGTGTAGATAATTTAACTCTGCATATGTATACGACCTAATCATATGCATGGTGCTCAAAGCATCATCTTGGCTAGATGATTCATTGTTACCATATATAATAGCTGCTGGTTCATGTACACACTTTGTGTGCCTTGATGGTGTCAGACCACACTGACGGCCCAGACCACACACTGACACTGTGCATACATCTCTCTTGGTCTTACTGATTACGAAGTGCAAATGTCTAAATTTTTGCGTGCTTAATTTGGTGCCAGTGAGTGTTCTGTGCTCCTAGTACTGGTTGTAGATAATTATTTCAAGAACTTGCAATAATTTGTGAATTTGTAATCTCAATACGTCAAAAACCATTCTAGACCATACACAGGTGTTGTAGAGAATTATTTCAAGAACTTGTGTTTAGATCTTCATGTAAGATAAAGTGGAACATCTTGTGTGGATGAGATCGATAGCAGTAGCAGTATATTGTTTGATAGTTCTCGAGCTTCTGGGTCTGATGTCACATGGATTCGTAGGTAAACCTGATCAGAATATCCATGTTTCTTTCTCTCTTGGAATTCTCGGTATTCTTGAACTGAAAAATGTAGCAACTAAAGTAAATGAGGTTGCCGAGTTACCTTTTATTTTTATCTTTCACTGGATCTGATTAGAAAAATCCATCGGCATACACAATTGTGAGTATGTATCATTATGCATCTTGGCTGCAGAGTACTTTGTGATGCTGGGACCATTAAAGTTGCTTCTGTTCTAGTGTATGGTGTTTGGCTTGCAAATAAGGTTTAGATCATTTGTATTTCGTATTGCTGAATATAAAAGTTCCCAACCCCGTGAGTACCGACCGTAAGTTTTAACCTGGTCTTGCACACTTATTTTTGCAATCTGAACATGATTGAGCAGAGCTCATTTATATAAAATGCCTAAAACGTTTACTGAAAACAATGACTAATGGAATGCCGATTTGTATGAGTGTTTCTTGCAAAGTTAACTGGTTAGTTTTGTCTTCCAGCTAGTTCTTATGCATACTTGCTATCCTGATTGACTAGTACACCGTGATGATATTTCTTTGAGAATCATGCATTGTGAACTTAGATGTGTATACGTTTACAAGTTGCTTTGCACTTTTGTGTATTATAAATCTCAAATACCATGCTTACTGTCCCAGAAATTTGATTAAACTTCCTTTTTTCCCTCGAGAACACTACCTGCTAGCTTATATGCATCTATCTACTGTAAAGTGAACAAACATTTTATGGTGCTGTAGGTGAACAGAACTTCCCAAGCCCAAGAGCAGCATGATTGTACTATGTCGAGGGCTTCTTCCAATGCTCTGGTACCTGCATTTGGACTAGCCCCCCACAGCCGTGATCGGCGATGATTTGGGTGCGTATCTGCTCCCCCCATTGTGTCATGTGCGCTCTGTTGCAATCGATCGAGCCTTGGTTATTCTTTGGTGAGGCCATTGAGCCTATGATCTAGAAATGGTCTGTCTTTTGAGAGAATACCATGTGCTGGGTGCCCTTTTTTTTGTAGGTATAGCTGTTGACGTGTGTTACAAAAGTTGTCTCAGTTACTTGATAGCATGACCAGGTTTCTTACTTTTATTATGGTGACCATGATATGGCTTGTAAATTTAGCAACTGCATGTATACTGGATTTTTTCGTGGTAGTTAATCCTGCTAGTATGTTTTCGTGGCAGTTTATCTTGACAATTATACTTTGTATTGGTAACTATTCTGGAATCTTGTCAACAAAGTGCTTGTTTTTTCTCCATAGAATGCATGAGGGTGCTTTAATGATATGAGTTTTCCTGACATAAACTCTTACTTCACTGGTGCCTAGCTCGGACTCAAGTTCATCTAACTAGACTTGGTTCTCTTTGTCGGAATCTATATTCTTACTCTGACTCTGAGTGTTCAAATGTTTATTTTATTTTTGACATACAAAGTGGTTGTCGTGGTGAAACCTGTCTTTTGTACTACTGGGTGGTAAATTTTCCTTGTATTATCTTCTTAGAAGCTGAACTGATAGTTTCTTATATTCTTCCTGTGCAGACAAGTGGCCGTCGGTGATTTGGTCTGGCAATGACCGAGTCGTTGCGGCTCCAGCGGAGCTGCTGCTGGGCTGGCCATGGCCTTCCTTGTGGTCCTCGGCTGGATCCTGGCTTTGACTACCTCCTTGGCGTCGCCGCCGTGCTGCAACCGCGGTGGTGGTGATGTTTGGCCTCGGCTACATCCCACTCGGTGAGCTCCTCAGGTTGCATGTTTGGTTAAAGTGTGTCGTTGGATTATGAACGAATGAAGAGAAGAGTGGCAAGTTATCTTGTCTTGGAAATAATTTTAGGCTTATATGTGCTGGATGCATAGGCCTGCTTATATTTGCTACATGCATAGGCTGCAAGTTATCCTATTGGTATTACTTTTGTACATCCAGTAGGACCTCCTCTGTTTCTGCTAGTATCAGTGTCTGAATGCATGCTGTTATTTCTGGTAAGCCACTGTGATTGATGGTTTTGAGCTGTTGCTCTAAGCTTCCTAGTACTTGGTTCCGAACGCTACTACCTGGTAGTGTGGTATTGATCTGGCCTTTGGCTAGGAGGAATGTCTCCATTTGTTTGACATTCTTTTGTTCTAGAGATTACCCATTTTAAATGAACAAAAGAAAACATTGCCAGCACATGAACTTTCTTGTGCATGAACTGCATATATACTGGATTTTTTTGTTGTAGTTAATCCTGCTAGTATTTGTTCGTGGTAGTTAATCCTGACAATTATACCTTGTATTGGTAACTATTCTGGAATCTTCACAACAAATTGATTATTTTATTCCATAGAATGCATGAGTGTGTTTGATGATATGAATTTTCCTGACATAAACTCTTGTTCACTGGTGCCTAGCTAGTGTTGCTTCCGAAAAGAGAGCTGTTTGTGGCTGTTGCAAGTGCAGTTGTTTGTGAGACGGAAGTTCATGTGAAAATGAGATCTGGATGTTTGCCCACTTTCCACATTTGTGTTGATGATTTGCCTTTATCCTTGCAGGTTACGTCGGGCATAGGAAAAAAGTCGAGCAGCTGTGTAGGGCTTTTGGTGATGACGCGAAGAAGAGACAACCTCCTCCTGAGGCTGCTGCTGCCAGTCGCCACTCCGACATGCTGCTGCCGGCCACGTCCCCAACCTGCTGCTACCAGCAAGGAAGCCGTCATAGAAAGGTGAGAGGCCATCGGTTGGACTAGAGTGCTTGATATATATGTGTTACTGGAGTGCTTGATAAACTTTGAAGCAAATGCTAACAACAGTGCGCTTCTGCCTCATGACATGATGGCATTGCTCTATGTATTTTTTTCCTCGTATCGAACAGCCAAACGTGAGCAGTCTAGTTGGATACAAGGAAACCAAGTTAGTTAAAAAGAAAGTTTGATACAAGGAAACCAAGCATGACTAAACCAAACTTAGCGTGGCTGAGATTGTCCTCAAACGTGCTGATAATTTTGACTGTTACAAATTTTTGACATCAACCATGCATGCAAACTCTTTGGATCACACAGCAAATAATTGTTAATGATAAAAGTGTATAAATAGTTGTAACAGCTTTTTTTTAAGGGTAAATAGTTGTAACATCGAAATGTATAATTGAGCTCCAACTCAAGTTCATCTAACTAAACTTGGTTCTCTTTGTCCGAATCTATATTCGTACTCTTGTCAAATTCAAATATTCGAGTGTTCAAATGTTCCACAAGCTAAAGTTTTGACATACAGAGTGGTCAAATTTTATTTTTGACATACAAAGTGGTTTCGTGATGAAGCCTGTCTTTGTACTACTGGGTGGTAACTTTTCCTTGCATTATCTTCTTACAAGCTGAACTGATAGTTTGCATTGCACGATGTTTTCTTATATGCGGTAGCTTGGAATCACAACTCTGGAGCGGCAATCATGCTGGCGCTGGATTCTGGGTTGCCATATTTGCGTTGCCTGATGTTATATATCTGTGGTAGCTCGGGATCACATAACTGGAGTAGCTTATCTTTGCTGCCCCTGAACTGACTTTTGTCATATGTTGCTGCTGGCATTGATGGTATCACGTTATAGGCCTAAACTTGTTATTATTTGGTTGTGAATAGCACTTGTTGGTACTGTTGTGCCTCCATCTTTGATTTAGATCATCATCACTGTATAGTTGGCTTAGGTTTAAGAGGTAGACTAATAAGAGAATATTTGCTACTCTAGTATTGTGATTAAAGTGATACCTTGAGGTAATATCTGGTTTTGCTTATCTCTGTTTTGTTAGCTTCACTGCTAAATCTAGGTATGTGTTCCAGATTATTGGCTTGTTGGACATGTACAATATACTGTGTTCTAGAATGGCATATGGTTTATTCAAGTCCTGCCTGTGTATGTGTTGTGCAACCGTGAGTTTTGGGTGTTATAAATACGTCTCTCATCGCCTCCTTCTTGGATGTATTTTGTTTTGCTGTTGAATATGTTGTTAGTGGGAAGCTTGCATGTATGGATGCAAATGTGTTGTTTGCATAGTAGGGAGAATGATGGCTGAATGTTTTATGAAGATGCATTTGCCTATTGAGTGAACATGTGGGCTTGGCAATTGATATTAACCTTGGACCAGATTTTTATTCAATGTGGGGAGCTTGAATTCTTATTTAGGAGCTGATCTGGAGTTTAGTTGGAAACGTTTATAGCTCTTACGTGCTTAAACTGTTGCCTCTGTGTTTTTGTATTTCAGGTAATGAAGAAGGTTAAGAAGATGAATTAGCTAGATTCTTTTCAGCAAGGGGAGAGGTGGATTCGGCCCTCTGATGCTGGTGCCAGATCGAGCGTGCTTTCTTTTTTAACCTGAGATGTGATGATGCTTCTCTGAGCTGGATAGGCTGGCTGGCATGTACGGCACAACAGCCTCGTGCTTGCCGCCTCCCTGTGTGACACTGACGATGGCACCGGGCCTGAAGACAGCGACGATGAGTTACACTTGGTTCGTCTATGGCGTGGGTGACGATCTAAACAATGCCGCTGTTCTTATTGCGGTTACTGGAGTATATTGTAGCAACTCCTCAAGTCGAACCTTGTGTGTAGTGTAGTGCTTGCTGTAGTGAACATTAAGATTCGCGTCAGGATTTCAAATCTATGATCATTTAAGCTAATTCTACCAGCTCAAGTGCAGATCCTATATTTGTTGTATGCAACTGCTGGTGTTGTTTTCCAGTTGAACGGCCATGTATGCTCATAGACAAATAATTAGTACAGACGATGCAACTTGTCCTGGTTATTCTTTGAAAAAAGAAATGAAGATTTCAGGTAGGAATGGGACGTCTTTGGAAGACTGAATCTCTCCAGGCAGAAACAAGAGATTTAATTAACTTTGAAGCCATCTTCCATATTTACAACATGCATCCGAAAACTGCTACCTAGTCAGAATGAAACTATTGAACCACGATCTGAAACGTGCAAGTGTAAGAAATTGTATTAGGAGTTAATGAAAAAATTAAACCACTGAACCACATATTCTGTACAGAAGGAGTATCTGATTTGCACTAGCAGCAAATCAGTAATTTTTGGAAAGCACAGGAAATTTACCCGCTTTTGACGGAGTAATAAATCATGTTTTTAAAAGGGAAGTCCGCCTCGGATCCCGATCCCTCCATCTCAGTATTGATTGGCATATCCTCTCGCCCCTCGTTGCGCTTCCCATCGTCGAGGCTTGAAAACGGAGCCGCTCCAATTAAAGTAAGAAGATTAAATAGCCCTGAAAAAAAAAGGAAAGATCCATCGTACCTATGTACACGTCACCAATCCGTGTGACTAATCCATCTCGTCCGTCCATCTCTCCGACTTTCAGAGAAAATTAAGGATCACATGCATTGGCACTCGTTAAAGCGGTGCGTGGTTCTGTCAAACCTAACGCCCGTAATTATTGGACATGGCCACTCCATATATGTGGCATAAATTAAGGCGATTCACATGAGGAACCTCCACGTCACCGATCCGGGATGTGATGGTATACCAGCCGTCCATCCAACAACAAAGCAACAGAAGCGATTTTCTTCTTCTTCATCCCATAGCATCGCACCTTTCTTCCCTCCAAACTTCCTCCATCTATAAGTATAGGCCCATCACCACAAGCCGCGTGCGGTATGCGCGTGACTTGTAACTTTGGACTTGGTGAGGACGAGGACGAGATGGAGCTGCCTCCGCCATCCATCACTCCTCCGGGGTGAGAGGAGTGTTGCCGCTGCTTGGCGAGGTGGAGAGACGGGGACTCGATCACCGGCCGGCAGGCCGGGAGCAAGCTGATGTTCTCACCGCAGGCTGGCAGGTAACTGGCCATGTCGTTCTTGGTCTTTTTTCTGCCCACGACTCTCCAATAACTACGAATCTATTTGTTCTTTACGTATAGAGAGATGGGTACATGAGCAGTAGCGGGCTTTGTTTTTTGGTTTAGATTAGTACGGGAACGCTAGAGATTAATGGAGATGCAAGAAACGATTAACATGCATCAAACTATCTGGCAGTAAAAGTTAAACTGACCCTGTTGTTTAACCTTAGGATGTCTTTGATGGGAATTAATTGATTAAACAGTCAGTTTTTGAAATGATGAAGGAGGATGCCGTCCTTGCGGCCGACATCGAGGAGAATGAGATGGTCGTGGCGCCCGCGCCGTGGCTTGTTGTGCAAAACTGTAGTTACAAATTCCGTGTCCCCAAACCCCCTTTTGCTCCTTTGGCATTGTAACAATAACCCATGTAACCAACCAAGAATTTCCCACCCACAACTTAGAGCATCTCCAAGAGTTTACCTAAACAAGCCCCAATACCCAAAAACTGCTTTTTGAGTATTGGGGGCAAAAAACAGCTCCAAATCTGATTCGGCCATATGGAAGATTGATCTTCTCGTTATCCATGCCAGCGATGATTCGGCCTATGTACCAACAAATGAACCATCGCTATTCAATTATTTTGGATTGGTCAACGGAAAGGCAACAAATCTGATAAGAAATGGAAAAACTTCAATATACATGCTACCGGATAACTACAAAAATGGAATAACTTCTTGGGACTGAACGACAAAAGGTTTGGTAAATATAGATCCGACTGCTTACCTTGAGCAAGAGTAGCAGAGCATACGACATGTACAAAAAGTAAGGCTAGTCCAAATACACGGATTGTCTTCTTGTCCATCCTCGGACACGCCACAAGGATCAAGGCTTGTCGTCGATCTTGATTAATGAAAAAAATATGTGCTCTGCTAGAACATAGATGATTGTACTACACATACGACCCCTATATAAATATGAAAGAAAAGGGATCAGATCCGGTGCTATAAATGATCAAGCAATAAAATTGGAATGATTTTATCATTGGCAACTTAAGCAACTTTTAGTAGTTTAATTAATGAAATCCAAATGAATTAATAATCCACAATATAACGCTCTGATCTCTAAAATAAAATCAAATAAACTTAATAATGGTACGGTTCTCCATCCACGGTTCACGTGCCTCCCTTATGCAACAACGTATTTGTTTCGGCTGAAGGAAACCAATTGATGATCGAGCTTACGACTGATTTTTGTTTTTCTTCTTCTTTGTTTGTCGGGGTCTGGTGCAAGCATGCACTTGGTGATGAACATCGGATGTGTGGCTTCTATGGAGACTCAATATAACCATAGAGAGTGGGAGGTTGGGTGGCATGTAATTCAAAATGCTAAATCTTGTGTCCCTACTTTCTTGTTTTTCCTTAGTTTGTTCCTAGATAGCTACCTTTCCTTTTTGCATTAAAACTCTATATCTAACAAGAATTTATTCTTTAATATTGTAGAATTGCTTCTTATGTGGTTCATAATAATTTTTATAACAAAACAAGTAAATCAGAAATCATATTACCTATAAACTATATGGACAATGTATCTTCTCTCAACCATTTATGTGGATGTCCACAAGATCATTTCTTAAATTCTAATATAATATCGTATCAAACCATAAGTTATGATAGTGTGTCGATACATTAAATTAATTAGGAAAATTATAAAGTTCTTGTCAAAATGAAACTAAAATATTTTTCATAGACTAAAATTATACTAATAGACATGTGATACATCTCAATTATATTCAATTTTCTTCAACTATTTTTTTGGTCATAAGCAATTCTACTCCAACTAAAATTATACTCAATTTTTGTTACTGTCTCTTTCGAGAGTGAGAGATTACTGAAAATAAATACACCTATTTACTTAACATATCAATGAATGTACTCATGAATATTCAATTTGTTCCAGTGCATTCTATAGAGACATGTTGTCTATGAATGTAATATATTTTAATTTGTACTTAAATTTTAGTAGTCTCATGAATTAGTCTATAGGACAACTCCAACTGCAAAGAATTTCTCATGCCACCTCTCCCAAATTTCTGAAACATGTTTTACTCCCTCAATATTAAAATATAAGGCCCATCTTAGCGTCAAGTTAATTTTGAAGTATCATGGGAATACTTCAAGTTATAAAAATGCTGAAGTATTAAATACTGTAAGCATTTGGATCCAATAAAAACTGTGGCTAGCTTTAGAAACCAAAGTATTCTACAAAACTATATTTTTCTCGTATTGAAAACTTCAGCCCGGCCATATTTTTTTCTAAACGGAGAAACAAGCTCGTGTCCTGACCCTCGCGAAACATCTACTTTGTCAAGTTACCTTCGTCTACACTCTACTAGTTAGGTATAGTGATCCACACACGGAACAACACAACGTCGACTACAAAATGACTTGGCTTGACTTTTCTTTCTGCGCAGGAATAATGATGCGTAAAGCTGATTCGTTCGACACGTATACGTACCACTAGCTAGCGTTGCTGTGTTTGTTTGCGCTGATTCAACGCACTACTTGCAAGCGCGTTATACGGACACGTACACATGCATGCAACCGGCCGGCCGTCTACACTTTTGTTTCTGCACAGGAATATTAGGCCATCACGATGAATATCAACGCGTATGATACGTAAAACTGATTCTATCGACACGTATACGTACCACTAGCTAGCGTTGTTGTGTTCGTTTGCACCGGTTCAATGCACTACTTGCAAGAAGATGGGGTTCCCCTAGTGCTGCCAAAGTGAGTCCACTACCTATGGGTCCACCAAGAAGATGGACAAGGCAAAGAAACAAGACTGGCAGATGGGCCAGCCCATCTGCCCCACGGGAACCCGACAAGCTTGACATCGACAAACTACGGCTAAGGACTAGGTGGCCTTCGGGGTCACCTGCAACCCGGCGAGCAAGGCAGGGCAACCGAGAGCCCGAGAGCCCGGCAGCAGGCCAGGCTCGCTCTTGGGTTCCCCTCTGTACGGCGAAGAGGATAAGCACACCATCACGTGTAGGAAGCTTGTAGAAGACTTGGGCGCCAAGACGAAGGACGCGCCCCCAGTGACGTCGCCTAGGGCGTGGTCGGTGGGGCTGTCAGGCCCTGTCCGCCACGCTTTCCCTCACCTAACCGCGGATGGATACTTGGACAAGAGAAGGCCACGTCGCCTCTAGAAGAACACCGGGGGTTTTCTTGCCTAAAACCCCCCCACGCTACTAGCGTGACCGTGTGGTATTCCCATAGCCTGTAAAAGGAGGACCAAGGCACCGAGGCAAAGGACCGGATCCAAGCTGAACACAAGCAAGACTAGCCTAGGGTTTAGAGGGGAGAGAGAGAGGTGGTCTCCTCAGGGCAGGATATGCTCTTCTTCTACCTTTAGCCAACACTCTGCGGGTACATCCCCGAAACCACCCTTGCAAGCTACACCATGATGAACACCTCAATCCAGACATGCAGGAGTAGGGCTTTTAGCCTCCGGGCGGCCTGAACCTGGGTAAAACTTTCTGCATCTCTGTGTTGATTGCTTGAATGTCGGATCGGAGAACTCGACGTGTATCACCCGGGTGAGGTGATTCGCAGCCTCCTTCGCGCCCTGTGCCGAACCTAAAAGGGGTATCCTTTACTCCCTGTGTCCGTCTGCCGAGACACGACATCCGGTGCGCCAGGTAGGGGGCGCAAGTGCTGGATTCATCTTCATCAACCTCAAGTTCATCATCGGCAAGATCTACTTCGAGTTCTTCGTCAAGCATGCCACCCAAGAAGAAGAACGACACCGCGGCCTCCAAGCCTGCCTCTCCTTCGCGCACTCAGGCTTCCACCGAACGCCGTGCCCTAGAGCAACGCCAGAACGCTCCTCCCCCCCCACCTCCAGAGAAGGTGGCGCCGGAAGGATCCCGCGCCAACAAGGACGGAGGGCATGAAGGTCCGGTAGCACCAAGAAACTCCGTCAGGCCTCCTCCTTGCTCTGAAGGGAGAAGAGCATCGGCAACAGCGCACGCAAGCGTCCTCCCACCGGGGAAGGGAACAGAGATGTTCCCGCCAGCGGGGATCCATGAGGCGCCGGAAGCAAGTCCTCCATACACCTACCCTCTGGTGCTCGAGCTCGCCATGACGCCCTTGTCACTGCCAAGGCCCTGATGTAGTTCCCCTCCCCCAGCACCGACGATCCCAAGGTCTACCAGGCCTGGAGAACCCGCGTGGAGGAACTACTCGACCTCGCGGACCGTGGCCCTGAGATGGAGCCTACCCGTGCTCCCACCGTCCATGGCCCTAGAGCGGGAGGAGACAAGACGCGCGAACCCCGGAGTCAGCCCCGTGGCGAGCGCCAAGGCGAGACGCAACCTCAACGCACCACTCCTCTGATGGCAGATCGGCTTAACCACGAGCGCGAGAAAGCCATCTCTGTCGGGTCATCTACCACGCGCAACCAAGATCTCCGGGTCGACCTCAACAACCGTCAAACTGAGGACATGCGCACTCGCGTCGAGCGGCGTCGAGAGCGCCATCGCCGGGAAGATCGAGACGATGTCGCTGAAGGCTGCCTCGCCCTCTCCCCTGAGTTCCGTCAGGTCCCCTGGCCTAAGAAGTTCAAGATCAACGTCCTCCGCTACAACGACACTACAAACCCCCGGGACTTCCTGCAGCTCTACTCCCTTGCTGTTGTAGTCGCCGGGGCCGACGAGGTCATGATGGCCAACTGGTTCCCGTTGGCTCTGAAGGGAGATGCCCAGACATGGCTTCTCAACCTTTCCAAGTGCTCCATCTGCTCCTGGCGGGCACTAAAGGAACAGTTCCTAGGTGCTTTCCAAGGCGGGTACCAGCGTCCGGGGGCTCCTAGCGAGCTCCACGACTTCAAGCAACTTCCGGGTGAAACTCTGCGCAAGTTCATTCAGCGCTTCACCCAGAAGATGAACACGATACCCCGCATCAAAGAAGAGTTGGTGATCTCATCTTTTCACGCTTATGGCCGCAACACCTGGATGCGCGAGAAGTTGAGCACCTACTAGATCGAGACTACCCGTGAGCTCTGGGAGCTCGTGGACCGGTGCGCCTGCGCAGAGGAGGGAGTCAAGTTCCCCGGGGAGGATAAACCCGAGGACAAGACCGCTCCCGCCAAGAACAAGAAGCGGGACTCTGGACCCGACAAGCGCGTCTTCGTCACCGAGCCCCTTCCTAAGAAGGCCAAGCCCGCATCAACCTCCGAGGGAGAAGACGACCTGTGGTGCCACATTCAGCCTTACGGCAATCACGCACTCAAGGACTGCCGCCAGATCAAGTACCTTGCACTATGGGAGCAACATCGGGCCGACGGGACCAACCCGGATGGATGCTTCACCTGCGGCATCACTGGGCACATCGCTCATGATTGTCCCACAGTCGCCTCGGCAGTGGCCGTGGGGGCTGAGGAGGAGGACGCGGCAGCCAAGGCGGTCGCAGACAAAACAACCAAGAGGCCACCCACACAACAACAAGGAAGCTCAGGCTGCCCAGGGCGGCAACAACGGGAAGTTCCAGGAGATCAACGGAGTTGTGGCATGCATCCACGGGGGAGCCTCTTTGCCTACCTCTAATGGCGCATGCAAGAGACTTATCCGGGAGCTAAACGCGCTCTCCTCTGCCCAGCCAAAGCCCCTGGACTGGTCTAATCAAGTCATCACCTTCAATCTGGAGGATCACCCCGACTGTATCTCCAGGGTCGGAACCCTGCCGCCGATCGTGTCGCCCATCATCCACAACTACAAGGTCACCAAGATTTTGGTCGACGGGGGGTCCAGCCTCAATCTGCTGACGGCGAAGGTCTTGGCTACTCTGCAAGTCCCCCTCTCCCGCCTGCAAGACACCGGCGTTTTTCAAGGCGTGAACGGGACCATCACTTGGTGAGGAAGATCGCTCTCCGTGTCACCTTTGGTGACCCGGAGAATTTTCACACCGAGGAAATCGTCTTCGACATCGCGGACACGCCACTACCGTACAACGACATACTCGGCCGACCAGCTCTGGCCAAATTCATGGCCGTCTCCCACTTCGCCTACAACATGATGAAGATCCCCGCGGCATGGGGAGTGATCAAGGTCAAGGCTGACGTCGACGACGCCATCTTCTGTGTCCAGAAGTTGAAGACGGTGGCGGCGACCTCGGACGTTCCACAAGATGTACAGGTGTTTGATTTCGGTGCATTCCCCGGGGGCAGTGAGTATCCCGGGGTTCTCGACTTCAACTCCCCCAAGAAGGCGATGTTGGATGTATGCCCTGAGAGACAATAAATGTACATCTGTTTCATGATTAATGAATTATATCTTTATGCTATAACTGCTATGGTCTATAAATGTGAGATTTATGGGGAAACACATACGCACGTGTAAGGATATAATCAAACACCGATTACCCTTTGTCCTGTCTCTTGGACAAACTCAATAATACTGGATGGTGATGTTTTCCAGCCATGTGCAAAAGTTCTTGCCATTATTAATGAGAGCACATTCTTAAGTTAAACACTGTGTCTGGGAAGACCGAAAAGTATGATATACTACGAGATCAAGTTTTGGACTAAAATAGTATAGTCTAAGATTGGTTGCTTGTTTATTCCTTAGACCATGAGAATTTATGGTTGTGTATACTAGAAAGGTTGCTTTGGCATAGTCAAGTATCACGGCCGTAACTGGGTGATCAAAATGGCAGTCGCTGGGTGACCTCGAAGGTATATATTGATCATAGTAGTTTAAGACTGGGAATCACACCTCTAGGTAATATAGAGAGATACAACCTAGATCCACTCTAGTGGGAAAGCGTTCATCGATAAGTCTACGCAGACAAATGAGTGATATGTAATTATCATGGGATGCTCAAACACGGGTAAAGAGTAATGGCATCATACCGGTAACAAGGATAAAGTGACATAGTAAATGAAAGCTATCATTTATGGTAATGTCATATATCTCGCCTTGGGTATTTGATGAGTATCGTGAAGTGATGGGAACGAACATGTTAATCAAACAGGTTCATCAGAGTGTCTTCACATAACGATAATAGTCATTCAGCACATCCATGGTTCTGATCCTGGCAAGTGATTGGATAGGCATCTAAAGATATAAACGGTGAGACCCATTGGAGACTCCTCAGCGATTTGGCCTTTCTGGCCGTCTGATCCTAACCCGCACCGTGCCTCCGCTCCGTCCGATTGCTACCGGCTCCTGGAATCGGAATGAATAGGGATTTGCAAAGTCGCTAACCGTACCAACCTTATTGCACCCACTCTCGCTGACATCCTACGTGGATCACCGCTGTAGCCTGAGGGCCCGCCAGTCAGCCTCATGCTGCGCGTTTAATCGGTGTGGCGGATGGGCCTGCGCAGTTGATACATTGATACCCACAAGTATGGGGGATCGCTGAAGTCTTCATTGGGAAGTATTACCCAAATTTATAGTTCGACTCGATGGGAACACAAGAATATCAATAAGACCTTGGCAATTAAGGCGTCACTCTCAACCACACCTGTATATGAATTACTTGCAGCAGTAATAGTGATGGCAGTAGTATGATTCAAGTAACAAGCAGAACAGTAGCAGTGAACAAGTGTTTCCCAGTTTTCACCGGAAAAGTGAAAGTGTAACTCAGAGATTCAAAACGTAGGCATGAGGTGATAGCGGGGTGTTGCAAGAATGAGATTGATCATATAATAAGAAACAAATAACAATGGGACCTATCTCTAACTCCGATATATGTAGGTATGTGTTCCATATTTAGTTGTGCGTACTAACCAAGAGAATTTGCAGAACATCTATTGTCCAACCTGCCCATTTCACCGGGGCCAACTTGGAACTACAGGTAATTAAGGTCTACCCTTTCGAATAGACCGGAATAATGCATTAACACTTCATGAACACATATAATCCTCAAACTAAAACATCTCCCCTTGTTTTCCCTATATGTCACGTTTAGGGTTCGCAGGTTCAACATAATAGCAGGTGATACACTTTGCAGATAAATACCAAACTCAAATATATGATGGGGCAATATAAGTTCAGTACTGAAATCATGCCACTCGGGCCCTAGTAGCAAGCATTAAACATAGAAAGAGTGCATCAACACAATACAAAAGTATCCTCAAGATAAAACCCTAAAATCCCGAACAACGGGTAGCATTACATGATCAATCTCATCCAATCCCCATCCACCTCACATGCCTACAGCGGACTACTCACACATGGTGATGGAGAGGGAGCTCATGGTCGATGGAGATGAAGGCGGTGAAGATGTCGGTGAAGACGGTCTCCGGATCCCTCCACCGGAGGAGAAATCCTGGATCAATCTGTCCAAGAAACGAAGATCGTGATGGTGGCGGCGTTCTGTTTCGCGAAAACTCCTCTCCTCCTAGGGCAAGCACTTTTTCGTATATATGAGGGGGTACGTCGAAGACCGAAGGCGAGGCGGCGCCCGAGGCCCATTTGGGCTGGGCCCACGCGGCCAGGTACAGGGGCCGCGTGGGACCCACCCATTTGGCCCTCGAGCGCTTCCTCGTGTCCATCTTTTGTCCATTGTCCTCCTTTTCCATAAAAATTGACGTGGTAATTTTCTCCGATTTTATTTCCTGCAGAAATAGCCATAAAAGAGACTTTGCTAAAAACAGCGTCAGATTCAGCAGTTTTATTCAAATATGGGAAGATTCCGGAGCAAATTATGAGGCAAAGTGCTTGGAAAAGTAGATGCATTTTGGATGCATCATACTTCTCAAATGTATCTATAATTTCTGATGTTCCATGTTGATATTATACCAATTGTTACATGTTTTATATACACTTCATAGCATTTTTATGCATTTCTGGGACTAACCTATTAACAAGATGCCACAGTGCTAGTTCCTGTTTTCTGCTGTTTTTGTATTACAGAAAAGCTAGTCTAGAAATATTCCCAAAATTGGACGAAACTTGGACAGAACCTCCTATTTTTCCAACATGAACACATAGTCCAAAGGAGAGACGGAGGAGAGCCACGAGGCACCCACACCATGGGGCCGCGCGGGCCCCCCTGCTGCGCCGTGGGGTGGTGTGGGGCCCACGTGGCTCTGCAGCCTGATATGTCCCAAACGTATCTATAATTTTTGATGTTCCATGCATGTTTTATGTCAATTGGCACATGTTTTATATACACTTATATCATATTATGACATTTATTAGAATAACCTACTAATAGTTGCCAAAATGCAAAATCTTCTTGTTTTCCTATTTGTTGTGTAGGAATTATCAAAAATACAAAAGGAAACCTTGTTGGAGTCAAATTGGGACTTTCTTGAAATCTGTCTGAGAACTTTTTACGGAGATTGTCAGTTTGACCCTCGAAGATGGCGTCCAATAGAAATCAAATTAAAGAGAAAGTTGTCACAATTTTCCATACGAAGATTTTAAGCCCGAGATCAGCCCAATCGGAGTTCGGACGCGGCCTGTAGGTCCGTTTTGGTGGAACCCTAAAAGGGGGTGACGGAAATCTGAGAGTCCATATAAAGAAGGAAACCCTAGGTCGTGAGAGGCACCCAAGACCACGAATTTTCCTCCTCCCAGGCAGCCGTCTGGGGGAGGAGAACCTCCTCCACACCATCCTCATCACCAAGGGCAGCCGCCGCCGCCAATGGGCGCCGCCGCCGCCGTGGGCTGCTGCGGGTCGCCGCCTCCACTCCGGGCTGCACCTCTTCATCAACCTCTCCATCTTCTCCAACGACTTCTCCACCGTCTCCATGATGAAGGGGAGTAGTCCACCCCCTGGACTTTGGGTTTGTGGTGGTAACTTGATCTAATCTCTCTATGTATGATCATTGTTGGAGTCCATATGATGTGCTTTGCATAAGTATGGATCTATCTATGCAATTCTTATGGTGATATTGTGGTATGAGATGATTTGTTATACATTTACCGTTGTGTTGGAGCTTTTATGATTTGTCATACTTTGGAGATATTCTATGATACATGTGATGGTTTGATTTATGCATAATGCCTTGTTTATCCTTGTCATGAGGTGATTGACACCACCAAGTGTGGATAGATGAGAGAGATGTGGTCATGCACACGAAATATGAATCATTGCACTAGTGTTTAGAATATTGTCCATTATGAAGTATGATGTATGTAGGTACGGGATGGCCGATGTGACAACGGCATATGTATTGAGTGACATGTGAAATACAGCCCAACATCCTTTATCTGGGGGTAAAAAGGAAGAGTATGATGTGGGAGTAGAGCAACCACGCTAGCCTTATGAGGGTGACCTAGCACACAAATGATACTTATTTCAACTATGTGTTTAGGACATATAGCCGTTATAAAAGCTACCATTAAAACATGACAATTGTGTGTACTTTATCTATAACATGATAATCACCATAGATGAGAGAGAGGATTAAGTGAACCCATGAACCCATGTCCATTGTTCCTATAAGAGAAAACCTTTGTCTTGTCCTCTTGCATTGAAGAGGATTGGGACACTTTTACATTCTTGTTTTGTTACATTCCATCCATTAAATCAACCTTCTTGTTCCTTAAACTTGTTTAGTGCATAATCAACTAAAACTTGTGACACTTTAGTTGTAGGGAATAGATAACTTTTCCTTCTTGCTCCTGCGGATCGATACCTTACTTCCACATTGAGAGGTGCTACAGTGATCCCCTGCTCTTGGGGGTTATCAAGTACTTTTCTGGCGCCGTTGCCGGGAGCGTAGCGCTTAAGTTTTTATTCTTGTTTGCACTAGATATTTATTTTCAGTTTTGCATTTAGTTTAGTTTTATTTTCAGTTTTCATTAAAAACATAAAATACATAAAAACTATTGATACTATTACTATGGCATTTATGAATCGTGCTTCGCTGCATCTTGCTTTATATGAAAGTGCTTATGCTAATGCTCCTAAAGTGGTTGAAACTACTGTGTCTGAGATACCTAAAGTGGGATATAAAATTCCCGTTGGTCATGTTAAAAGAGTTATGAAAAATCCATTTACAGGGGATGGAACTAAGTCTACACGTGAACACGTGGAGACAGTTGAAGAGATATGTGGTTTATTTAGGCTTCCTGTATTTCTGATGATCAGGTAAAAAGGAAGCTATTATATTTGTCTTTATCTGGTAATGCTCGTATTTGGTTCAAGTCTTTGGATGAAGAAGTTACTATTGAATGGAGTAGTTTGAGGAAGGTTTTTCTTAAATATTTTACTCCTAAAGAAAGAATTCTTGCTGCCACGGAAAGTACTAATATTTTGCAGGAAGAGGAGGATAAAAACCTAAGCTTGGGGATGCCCGTGCAACCCCAAGAGGATGATGAAAACATAACCTTGGAAGAGGAAGAATGTGAAGAGGAGATTGAAAAGGATATATTCCAACCTAAGCTTGGGGAAGGGTTGGATCTACCAATTTCACCATCAACAAATGATAGTAACACTCAAATTCAAAAATCTTTTGTTATTTATGAGAATCCATGTTATGATGAGTGTGAAACTAATAATGCTCCTTTACTTTCTATTAATACTACTAGTGAACTTATTGATGATAATGAGGAGTATTGCTTAAATATGCTATATGATAATGCTTTAGATGATGGTCCTATGCTTATTGATAAACCTCCATGTTTAGTTGTTACTAAATTATGTGAGGATAAAAATGATATACTTGCTGTTTGTGATGGTACTCTTACTCATGAGAGTCCTACTTTGTTCTTAAATTCTCCTAATTACACCATAGAGGAGAAATTGCTTATGTTGAGAAATACTTATGTGGTTTGCAATTACCTTTAGTTCCAAATCTTTGTTGCAACCATGATATTAAACTTAATATTGATCTTATTAACTATTTTGAAAGAGGGAAGCATGCTAATGAATTCCATAATAAATTTAATAATCCTCTTTATGTGCCTAAATTATCTAAGTTGAATGATTCTTGTGGTTATATGGTTGAATTTATTTCTACTACTTGCAACTATTATGAAAGAGGAGGTGATAAGAACCCTCTTTATGCTAATAATTATATGCTGCAAGTAAATATTGTTAATATGCATTGGGAAACTTCTATTTATGGTGATTCATTCATATACAAAATGCCAATGCATAGAAAGAAAGTTAGACTTCGTTGTTATTACTTTTGTGTTTTGTTTTTCTCTCAACTAGGGTTCAACTTGACTATTATTTTGATTGGTTTGAGAACACCATGGGATCCTGGTATTATGCATGAACACTTTCCAAGGAAGAGGGACACATCAAAGTATAAGTTCCCTCATGAGCTTCAACCTTCATGAACATCAAGTAAGAAGCCTAGCTATATGGCTATAAAGAAAGCGCTTTACGGGAGGCAACCCGGTTGTTTTTATTTTGATTTTTTTGAGTCCTCTTGCTGTAACAAGAGAGTTAGTTTGTAGTTTTGTTTCTGGAATTTTTAATAAAGTGCCAAGTTTTACCTATTTTGGTTTGAAAAGTTGCTATTATTTTCGGAGATTTTATTCCTGCACGAAGTCTGTGCACGGTTTGATTTTTCATTTTTATTCTGTAACTCCGATTGAGCTGTAATTTGAACTGTAGTTCAACTTTTCATCCTCTGTATACGTGATTTTTCAGATTTTTCGACGAGTTTAAGTAGGGTAGAAAAATGCGTTTTGCTGCTGCTGTTTTTCTGGACAGATTCTGTCTCATTTTGTTTGATGCATCTTTGAACTTTTAACTTGAATCTTTTTGATCCAATTGAGTTTATGAGTAGGCATACAACATTATACACTTTCTGGACATTCATATGAATTTTTGTCTAAGGATTTTATGCAGCAAGAAACCTATTTGTTTATCACTACTAATATCACCCCACAGAAAAGAAATGGAGAAACGTGTTTTGAAGTTTTTTCACAGGGATTAGAGGAGATGCACCAAGAGCTATCCAAGGATGGTGAAGACCATAAGCTTGGGGATGTGAAGACAACCCCACTGGACCAACACACTCTCGGTTTGCACACGTCTAACTTCTGTTTTTCGATCAAAGCACTTTATCGTATAAACTTGGAGCGTCTTTTTTTTTTTTGTTATTTGGTTTGATATTTATTTCTTGAGACCACCACTATCATTTATATATGAGAGAGCTACTGGAAGTTTGGGTTGAATTATGTTGGATGCTATTAAATATATTGGGATAGGGATGTTTGAGTTGATTTTAAAAGATACATATAGTTGCATAATTCATGTGCTTTGAATGAATGTTAATTTGCAAGTGTGTTGTCAAGAGCTATCTTTTACCATGTTTAGATGTTGAATTTTAACTTTACTTGGTTTAACATGGATTGATTAGTTCTATGGACACTTATGCATGCATTTAGATGGTCAACTTTCTCCCTATTGCTAGCCCAAAAATTACAACAAGTAAAAAGCTTGTTTCCCAACACCTTCAACCAAAGTTTTTCCAGTGAGTCCACCATATCTACCTATTAGCTTTATGCTATTCCAAGTATGTTTATCATGTTATATTGTGTTATCTACATTTCTGAATTTAAATGCTTATGTTATTGATTGTCATGGGAAAAATTGGTTAAAAGCTCTCACGAACTTGATGCACAATTTACTTTTATTGCATTTAATAAGCATGAACCATTGTGATTAAAATTATGAAGTTGTGGGCTTGACAATAGTTTTGGTTGGGAGTTAGCCCATATGTGCTGTCACATGGCAAGCTTTCAACATTGCACTTATTTATATTTAGTTGATGTCATGTACTTTTGTTTATGGATGCCTATCATGGGTGAAATGAATGTGGATACTTAGTAAGTTCAAAGAGTTTGTATAAATGGTTAGAGAAATGCCTGGGCCGCTAATCTAAGCCATGCATCATTCATGGTGGAAATTTACAGCATAACCATAATGTTCATTCAGTGATGCACCTCATAATAAAAAGCTATACCCATAGTAAATAAAAGAGTGCTGAGATTGTTCATTGTCTGTTTGTCTTGTTGTTTTGACATGGGCTTGTTCATGTCAAGGGGCAAGAGGTACCCCAGTGCAGTTCTTGATGATACTATTATTACTTGCAATGACCTTTATTTGAATTTACTTTGTGGACCAAAGTGAGTAACACATGGTGTAGGTACTTGTATTCAAGGGACATGAGACATTCAACCAATACATTGTCAAGCACACCACTCATATTTGCTTTCACTTTAAACATTAATCATTCAAGATGCTATGATAGGGTAATGAGAGCTCCACACCAATGACTACCACATTGCAAGCATTAACTTAAGTAGAAGTGTTTGGAAGTTAGATGAAACTTATTCATGCTTTACCTCTACTTATTTATCTATCCAAAGTGTCCACCTTTTATATTCAGTTTTCATAAGAAGTACTCTATGACCACCATAGGATGTTTTTACTTTTCATTATGCATACATTTGGTCCATAGTACTTTCTTCTATGTTACACTTTGTGAATTTATCATTGAACATCTTTACATTGAGTATTTGATATCACTTCATAATTATCTTGCATATTCTATTCCTTTGAAGAATGAATCATTTGACTGTATGTAGCAATAACTTCATCACTTCATTCATAACATGTGCCTTACAATATTATATGATCAAGATTATGATGGTAGCATGTCACTTCAAAAATTATTTTGTTTTATCGTTTACCTACTCGAGGACGAGTAGGAACTAAGCTTGGGGATGCTTGATACGTCCCAAACGTATCTATAATTTTTGATGTTCCATGCATGTTTTATGTCAATTGGCACATGTTTTATATACACTTATATCATATTATGACATTTATTAGAATAACCTACTAATAGTTGCCAAAGTGCAAAATCTTCTTGTTTTCCTATTTGTTGTGTAGGAATTATCAAAAATACAAAAGGAAACCTTGTTGGAGTCAAATTGGGACTTTCCTGAAATCTGTCTGAGAACTTTTTACGGAGATTGTCAGTTTGACCCTCGAAGATGGCGTCCAATGGAAATCAAATTAAAGAGAAAGTTGTCACAATTTTCCATACGAAGATTTTAAGCCCGAGATCAGCCCAATCGGAGTTCGGAGCGGCCTGTAGGCCCGTTTTGGTGGAACCCTAAAAGGGGGTGACGGAAATCCGAGAGTCCATATAAAGAAGGAAACCCTAGGTCGTGAGAGGCACCCAAGACCACGAATTTTCCTCCTCCCAGGCAGCCGTCTGGGGAGGAGAACCTCCTCCACACCATCCTCATCACCAAGGGCAGCCGCCGCCGCCAAGGGCCGCCGCCGCCGCCGTGGGCTGCTGCGGGTCGCCGCCTCCACTCCGGGCTGCACCTCTTCATCAACCTCTCCATCTTCTCCAACGACTTCTCCACCGTCTCCATGATGAAGGGGAGTAGTCCACCCCCTGGACTTTGGGTTTGTGGTGGTAACTTGATCTAATCTCTCTATGTATGATCATTGTTGGAGTCCATATGATGTGCTTTGCATAAGTATGGATCTATCTATGTAATTCTTATGGTGGATATTGTGGTATGAGATGATTTGTTATACATTTACCGTTGTGTGGAGCTTTTATGATTTGTCATACTTTGGAGATATTCTATGATACATGTGATGGTTTGATTTATGCATAATGCCTTGTTTATCCTTGTCATGAGGTGATTGACACCACCAAGTGTGGATAGATGAGAGAGATGTGGTCATGCACACGAAATATGAATCATTGCACTAGTGTTTAGAATATTGTCCATTATGAAGTATGATGTATGTAGGTACGGGATGGCCGATGTGACAACGGCATATGTATTGAGTGACATGTGAAATACAGCCCAACATCCTTTATCTGGGGATAAAAAGGAAGAGTATGATGTGGGAGTGAGAGCAACCACGCTAGCCTTACGAGGGTGACCTAGCAACACAAATGAGTACTTCTTTCAACTATGTGTTTAGGACATATAGCCGTTATAAAAGCTACCATTAAAACATGACAATTGTGCGTACTTTATCTATAACATGATAATCACCGTAGATGAGAGAGAGGATTAAGTGAACCCATGAACCCATGTCCATTGTTCCTATAAGAGAAAACCTTTGTCTTGTCCTCTTGCATTGAAGAGGATTGGGACACTTTTATATTCTTGTTTTGTTACATTCCCATCCATTAAATCAACCTTCTTGTTCCTTAAACTTGTTTAGTGCATAATCAACTAAAACTTGTGACACTTTAGTTGTAGTGAATAGATAACTTTTCCTTCTTGCTCCGCGGATCGATACCTTACTTCCACATTGAGAGGTGCTACAGTGATCCCCTGCTCTTGGGGGTTATCACGGCCGCTGCCCTTTCGCCTATTTATTCCTCCCGACGCGAAAACCCTAAATACCTGAGCCATTATCCACGAAAAGTTTCAGAGACGCCGCCGCCGTCAACCCTAGCTCGGGGGGGTTAGGAAGCTCTTCCCGGCACCCTGCCGGAGAGGGGAATCATCACCGGAGGGCTCTACATCACCATGCCTGCCTCCGGAGTGATGCGTGAGTAGTTCATCCTTGGACTACGGGTCCATGGCAGTAGCTAGATGGTTGTCTCTCCACTTTATGCTATCATGTTTAGATCTTGTGAGCTGCCTATCATGAACAAGATCATCTTATTGTAATGCTACATGTTGTGTTTGTTGGGATCCGATGAATATTGAATACTATGTCAAGTTGATTATCAATTTATCTTATATGTTATTTATGATCTTGCATGCTTTCCATTACTAGTAGATGCTTTGGCCAAGTAGATGCTTGTAACTCCAAGAGTGAGTATTTATGCTAGATAGTGGGTTCATGCCTCCGGTAATCTGGGAGAGTGACAATAACTTCTAAGATTGTGGATGTGCTGTTGCCACTAGGGATAAAATAACCGATGCTTAGCTTAAGGGTGCGCCGTTAGGTCTAATGCATTTGTTTACATTACGCGCATTACTTAATGCAATTATCCGTTTCTTGCAACTTAATACCAACGGGGAACTCGGATGACAACCTGGCGGTGGATTATTAGTCATAGACGCTGTTGGATAACGGTCTATGTATTTTGTCGTAATGCCCACATGAATATCATAGTAATCATCATGTCATATATATGCATTGTTATGCGCTAATTATTTGGTCAATTGCCCAGCTATAATTTGTTCACCCAGCATGTTAGTTATCTTTTATGGAGAGACACCACTAGTGAACTGTGGACCCCGGTCCATTCTTTTATACTGATAATACAACCAACTGCAAACATTGTTTATTTTCATTCTCTACAATTTACTACTGTTTTCCACACCATACGTTTAATCCTTTGTTTTCAGCAAGCCGGTGAGATTGACAACCTCACTGTTTCGTTGGGGCAAAGTAGTTTGATTGTGTAGTGTGCACATTCCACGTCGGTGCGGGTTCCCTGGTGTTGCGCCGTGCCATATTCCACCACCAACAACCTTCAGAAGTGGTTTCTTGTTCCTACTGGTTCGATTAAACCTTGGTTTCATACTGAGGGAAACTGCTGCTACACTACATCATACCTTCCTCTTGGGGTCTCCCAACGAACGTGTGATCCACGCAATCAAGCCCTTTTTCTGGCGCCGTTGCCGGGGAGCAAGCAGATTTCTGCAAGTGGAGTCTCTCGCTTCCAATCTCTTTACTTTGTTTTTGTCTTGCTTAGTTTACTTTTTATTTTGTCTTGTTTGCTTTATTTATCAAAAACACAAAAAATTAGTTTTCTGCATCTAGTTTATTTCGGTTTGTTATTATGTCTAGTTGTTTACTTGCTATCAACGGCTGGTCTCTCTGAAGCGAAATCTTATTGGCTAAGTGGGTTCACAGAGGAACAACAAAATTATTATAAGGAATACCGCTTATCTCAAAAAGGGAAATATGTATGGGAACAAATAAGTAGATTGAATTATTTTGCTAAAAACTTGTGTTCTACTTATGATGAATCCTACTGCTTTAATGAATCTTTATGTTGTAGAAGGCATAAACACCTCCCTTTCCAATGTGATTATAATGATAATGAAACCTTGGCTGCTTATGCTAAAGGAAACTATGACTTTGTTATATTCAAGATGATGATGCTCCTTATAGATCTGATACTTTTGCTATGCTTGGATATTGCCTTGAGTATTATAATGATAATCCTTATATTACTGAATTTCTTGAGAAAAGACATCCTCAAAAAGAAGAGACCATTGTCTTACAGGAACATGTAGAAGAAGAAACTACTGCTGAAACTGAAAGCTCATTGGATGAAAAAGAGGAGGAGAGTGATGAACAAAAGAAGGAAGAATGGAACCCATGCCTACCTTCTAATGAGAGTAACTCTTTACCTCTTACATTAATTGATCACCCTCCATCCTTATCAAAGGAGGATGAATGTTATGTTCTTGTGGATTCTCTTGAAATATTCCCTATGAGTAAAACTTGTGGAAATGAGTATGCTACTGTTATTTATGATAATCCATAATATTTTGATAAATATTATGATAATACTTTATTTGTGCGTAATTTCGAAATGCATGGTAATGAGAAAGTTTGTTTAGAAAATGTTTATGATAAAGCTCTAGATGATGGTCCTATATTGCTTGATAATATTATGTATTCTACTAATGAAAATGGGATAGGAGAGGTCTTGAATTTATCTAGATGGAGTCCCATACCTCTTGAGAATGATCAATCATCTTGTTATAAAATGGTTAAAAGTGGGTTTGAAAGTTTTAATCCCACTATTTTGGAGCTTGATAAAAATATGTGTTTGTAGATCATGAAAAACATGCTTTATGTGATAGTTATATTGTTGAGTTTGTTCATGATGCTACTGAAAATTATTATGAGAGAGGAAATATGGTTGCAAAAGTTTTCAAGTTACTAAAACACCTCTCTTAATGTTGAAAGTTTTGAAGTTATATTTATTTCATCTTTCTATGCTAGTTGCTTTATGCTTCAATAATTTATTTTGTTATAAGATCCTTTGCATAGAAAGTGGGGTAGACTTAAATGTATTTGATATTTGCCTCTTGATGCTCTCTTTTGTTTTTCAACTCTTATTCCTATTAGAGCATCATTAAAATCTTCAAGCCTAGCTAAAAGGCATTAAAGAAAGCGCTTTTGGGAGGTAACCCATTATCTTTTGTTTTCAGTTTTAGTCAAGGAGTTGTTTACTTCTGTAACAATTCCTTTGTATCTTTATTTTATCGCATTGTTGTGCCAAGTAGCCTCTAATAGGAAGATGATGCTAGATTTGGATTTCTGCGCAGGAACAGATTTCTGCTGTTCACCGTTTTACTTCTGTAAAATCACAGCAAAATTATTTAAATCTGAAAATTTTGTGCGTGATCCTCAGATATGTACGCATCTTTCGTTAGTTTAAAGTTTTTCGATCTGAGCAACGTAAGTGCCTCGAAAAAATTCGTCTTTGCAGACTGTTCTGTTTAGACAGATTCTGTCTTTTATTTTTCGCATTCTCTCTTTTACTAGTGTTGAGTGGAATTTTTTTTAGGGTGAAGAGCTTCACATAACATCAGTGGCAGTAGTTAATGTTAAAAGTAACGGTCATGTTTGTGTCCTTATAGAACATGTGAGTTTTTGATTGTGCACTAACCCTCTAATGAGAATTACTTGAGTTTGGTGTGGCGGAAGTTTTCAAGGGTCAAGAGAGAAGGATGATATAATGTGATCAAGAAGAGTGAAGAGCTTAAGCTTGGGGATGCTCCCATGGATCACCCCAGCATATTTCAAGAAGACTCAAGCGTCTAAGCTTGGGGATGCCCAAGGCATCCCCTTCTTCATCAGCAACTTATCAGGTCATCTCTAGTGAAACTATATTTTAATTCTTTCACATCATATGTGCTTTACTTGGAGCGTCTGTGTGCTTTTATTTTCAGTATTTTATTTTTCTTATGGTCAACTTGATTGGACCCAGCATTCTTGATTGGGAGAGAGACACGCTCCGCTTTTTCATATGAATACTCCTATTCTTCACTTATACTTGTTGAGTATTCTTATCTAGCTATTGCTATGCTTTTAGCTCCTGTTTTGCATGCATCTCTTATTCAGAGCTGTTAGTTCTTTTAAAGAAAGTACTCTCTTGCTTCACTTATAATTGTTTGGAGAGTTTATGTTGAAATAAATTGATTGGTGTTTGGTTGGAACAGAAAATGTTGCATGTGGTAGATGGTATAATGGAAAAAGCTTACATATTCTTGTAGATCACTGTATTGGATAATTTGATACTTGTCAATTGTTTTGAGTTATCAAGTAGTTCATGTTTAAGCTTTTGTATCATGTAGTTAAAACCTATTAATGAAGAACTACCGTAAAGCTCGTTGAAATTTGGTTTGCATGATTGGTATCTCTAAGGTCTAGATATTTTCTAGTAAAAGGGTTTGGTTAACAAGGAAGACAGTGTAGAGTCTTATAATGCTTGCAATATGTTTTCATATAAGTCTTGCTGTGTCGGTTGATATCCTGTGTTTGCTTCAAATAACCTTGCTAGCCTAAACTCTGTACTGAGAGGGAATGCTTCTCGTGCATCCAAAACCTTGAGCCAAAATCCATGCCATCTGTGTCCACCATAACTACCTATATGTGGTATTTCCTTGCCATTCCAAGTAAATTTTTCATGTGCTACCTTTAAACTATTCAAAATTATTACTCCTATTTTGTGTCAATGTTTACCAAGCTCATGAGGACGGGTGGATGTCTTTATGTCAACTGTCAAACAGACTTTACCACCGGACTAGCGGCATATACATCCGCTTATCCATTAATTTTGCAAAAAGAGCTGGCAAATGGGGTGCCCAGTCCCAATTAATTACAACTTTAACCGCTTAATTCTCTTCACATTTTTGCCCTGATTTATCAGTCAAGCAATGACAAACAGTGAAATATCTGCATGTGTAAACAAAAGAGAAAGAGGGATGATCTGCCTTGCTGGTAGAAATAACGTCCTTCATGGGAGCCGCTCTTAAAAGTCTGGTTGGCAGGGGTCATATTGTACTTTCCATTTTCTGATTCGTTGACAATTAACAAACACCTCTCAAAACTTATTTTTACTCTCTATATGATTTCAAAAACTTAAAAAGCTCTAGCACATGATTTAATCCCTGCTTCCCTCTGCGAAGGGCCTTTCTTTTACTTTTATGTTGAGTCAGTTTTCCTACTTCTTTCTATCTTAGAAGCAAACACTAGTGTCAACTTTGGTGCAACAATTTTTATATGCTTGTATATTGCACTTATTATATTGCTTTGTGTTGACAAATATCCATGAGATATATATGTTGAAAGTTGAAAGCAATTGCTGAAGCTTAAATCTTCCTTTGTGTTGGTTAAATACCTTTTACTTAGAATCTATTGCTTTATGAGTTAACTCTTATGCAAAACTCTTTGATGCTTGTCTCGAAAGTACTATTCATGAAAAGTTTTTGCTTATATGATTCAGTTGTTTGCTCATTATCTACTTGCTAGCAAACTATAGACCATTGACCTGGATCACTTCATTCATAACATGTGCTTTACAATACTATTTGATCAAGATTATGATTGTAGCATGTCACCTCAGAAATTATTTTGTTTTTATCGTTTTACCTACTCGAGGACGAGTAGAACTAAGCTTGGGGATGCTTGATACGTCTCAAACGTATCTATAATTTCTGATGTTCCATGTTGATATTATACCAATTGTTACATGTTTTATATACACTTCATAGCATTTTTATGCATTTTCTGGGACTAACCTATTAACAAGATGCCACAGTGCCAGTTCCTGTTTTCTGCTGTTTTTGTATTCCAGAAAAGCTAGTCTGGAAATATTCTCGGAATTGGACGAAACTTGGACAGAACCTCCTATTTTTCCAACACGAACACGGAGTCCAAGGAGAGACGGAGGGAGCCACGAGGCACCACACCATGGGGCGCGCGGGCCCCCTGCCCGCCGTGGGGTGGTGTGGGGCCCACGTGGCTCTGCAGCCGCCGCCCTTTCGCCTATTTATTCCTCCCGACGCGAAAACCCTAAATACCCGAGCCATTATCCACGAAAAGTTCCAGAGACGCCGCCGCCGTCAACCCTAGCTCGGGAGGGTTCAGAAGCTCTTCCCGGCACCCTGCCGGAGAGGGGAATCATCACCGGAGGGCTCTACATCACCATGCCTGCCTCCGGAGTGATGCGTGAGTAGTTCATCCTTGGACTACGGGTCCATGGCAGTAGCTAGATGGTTGTCTCTCCACTTTATGCTATCATGTTTAGATCTTGTGAGCTGCCTATCATGATCAAGATCATCTTATTGTAATGCTACATGTTGTGTTTGCTGGGATCCGATGAATATTGAATACTATGTCAAGTTGATTATCAATCTATCTTATATGTTATTTATGATCTTGCATGCTTTCCGTTACTAGTAGATGCTTTGGCCAAGTAGATGCTTGTAACTCCAAGAGTGAGTATTTATGCTAGATAGTGGGTTCATGCCTCCGGTAATCTGGGAGAGTGACAATAACTTCTAAGATTGTGGATGTGCTGTTGCCACTAGGGATAAAATAACCGATGCTTAGCTTAAGGGTGCGCCGTTAGGTCTAATGCATTTGTTTACATTACGCACATTACTTAATGCAATTATCCGTTGCTTGCAACTTAATACCAACGGGGAACTCGGATGACAACCTGGCGGTGGATTATTAGTCATAGACGCTGTTGGATAACGGTCTATGTATTTTGTCGTAATGCCCACATGAATATCATAGTAATCATCATGTCATATATATGCATTGTTATGCGCTCAATATTTTGTCAATTGCCCAGCTGTAATTTGTTCACCCAGCATGTTAGTTATCTTTTATGGAGAGACACCACTAGTGAACTGTGGACCCCGGTCCATTCTTTTACACTGATAATACAACCAACTGCAAACATTGTTTCTTTTCATTCTCTACAATTTACTACTGTTTTCCACACCATACGTTTAATCCTTTGTTTTCAGCAAGCCGGTGAGATTGACAACCTCACTGTTTCGTTGGGGCAAATTAGTTTGATTGTGTTGTGTGCAGATTCCACGTCGGTGCCGGATTCCCTGGTGTTGCGCCGTGCCATATTCCGCCACCAACAACCTTCGGAAGTGATTTCTTGTTCCTACTGGTTCGATTAAACCTTGGTTTCATACTGAGGGAAACTGCTGCTACATTGTATCATACCTTCCTCTTGGGGTCTCCCAACGAACGTGTGATCCACGCAATCAGCAATGCAGATTCGCACTGCGTTCCTCCCATTGGTTGATTATGTTCGTTTACCGTAATGGGTTTTAGCGGTGCCCCTCTGGGATAGCTTTCTTCGTACGTGGTTCGTTCCCCCCTTTCTCTCGCTGACCATGGGCCCATCCCCTCCCGTGGTCCACATGTTGGTTGCCCTGCACTTTTGCGTCGCTGATCTCTCCCGTGCGTGGGTTCTCGCTGCGTATTTTCTACAGTATGTCGGGGCACGCTGGGTATTTCACGTATGTTGCATTGTTCATGATGTCAGGGAGAATTCGGGCCCGATTTCTCCGTCCGAGGTGGCCTCCCTCCATTCGTCAACGGGTACGTTGCACTGTGCTGGTAGTCCGTAGGCCCAATTTCGCGTGACATTGGCGGCTCGCCATTGGTTCCAAATGGTTACCGACCTAAATATAGTGATTCAGGGAACGGGGTATATTGGCTGTTTTCTGGATCGGATGGTTACTGCAGTTCTCATTTCCCCATTTTTTTCTTCCTCACTGTTCTTGCTCCGTTGTGCTTTCCTTGAGCTCTGCCGGTATTCCATGGAATCTGTTTGCTGTTCTTTCGGTCACGGTTGTTCTCGTTGAGATCAGGGTGGGTTTTCTCAACGTGTCTTGCTTTCTCTGTTTCAGATGTTTTTTGTTCATGTTGTCCACCGTGTGCTCGATCCGTGTTCGTTTGTTGTTTCTTGGTTATGCGGTTTGTTTTTCTCTGTTCTATCGGTTTATAACATCTCTTTTTTGTTTGTTTCTCTGTTTTTTTCGCATGTCGCCGGCTAGCTGGTTTCCCGTTCGTCTGTTTTTGGTCAGTTTTGTTGAGATGCTTCTGTTTACTTATTTTGTTCGGTTTGGACGGTTAGTTTTGTTATTGATTTGCGTATTTCCGGGTTTCCTTTTGTTTGGGGAGGTGTATTTGGGTTTTAGTATTTTGGGTTTCCTTTTGTATGGGGGCGGTATCTTTTTTTTCTTTGTTTCTTCTTCCTCTCTGTTCTTGCCCTGTTTTACTGTTTAATTTGTTTTGTTGACCACGGCCCTCGTGTTCTCTTTTGTAATTGCGATCCATTGATTTCACTATTTCCTATGTTGATGCAGGCAGACATCTTGCTGCGGATTGACCGTGTCTGCGTGCCGGCTTCACCCCGGGTTATAAAATCAGGTATTTTTCAATCGTTTTGGATTGTGTTCGTCCTGTTTTGTATCATTGTGTTCCGTCCACATGTTCGTTGTCTGTGGATGTTTTACTCCAGTGTTTTATGTGTTCCCTTTTGTTTACGGATCGTTCATTCTAATGGTTTATCTTATATATTCCCTTTGTTGGTTTCTATAAAAAAATCAGTTCGTCGGCTTATTAATCTGATGTTCTTCCGGTTAAGGTTAGTTCCGTTGAGATTAGGTTGTGATTTCTTGGTTTGTATATTTGTTAGTTATTTTCTCTTTTTGGATTTTCTTATTTGCTTGTGGTTTCTTTTCTGCTGATTTGTTGCAGGTCGCCGTCTTACTTGGGAGTGTCTCGCTCGTGGTTGTTCTTGCTGCTGTTCATTCTGTGGTGAGTTTTCCTCGTCGTTCGCTTCTGTTGTCTCCTGTGTGATTTTCTTCTCTTAGATCCGTCGATGCGACCTACTTTGTTTATTGGTGTGGTCGTATTCTTTTTTGTTATTTAATTTCTTTTTTAGAGGTCGCTGTGTTATCTCTGTTTGTTTTACCTAATTGTTTTTTTTGTTCTCCACTTTTCGTTTGTTTCTGTAGTTTTTCCTTCATGCTTAATGGTGGTTTTTCGTTTCTTCACCCTTTTTTTTCTTCCCGGCTCTGTGTTTGCGATAGAGTACTTCTGTTTTGCAGTTTCGTCGGCTTGTGTCTCCGCTAGAATTTGTTTTGCATTGCCAGCTCGGTGACTCTGATACAAATTGTTTGTTTTGCAGTCTCACGTGCTTTTAGTTTGTAGTTGGAAATAAAATTCGGCTTGGTGTGTCTAATGGACAATCGTTTTGTTTGGTGTTTGTGCCGTCTCGGTCTGTGTCTAATTGTTGTGTTTTTTTGTTTTTTTTGTTTCAGGTCGTGTCCTGGTAGAAGTCATTGCTACTACTGGCTTCTCACAGGTTGTCTTGCCGACTCGGTGTCGCTGGAGTCGGCGGGGTCACCGAGGAGTGAGACGGAGAAGGTCAGTGTTGCCGACTCCCTGGATTCGACCGGATGATGTGTCATGGAGAAGGTCAGTCCTGCCGACTCCCGGGACTTGACCAGCACGGATAACTTTTTTTGTGTTTACGCTCTAAAAGTAGGTTTGTTAATCCGATGTTCCTGGTTCATTTTTTTTTCGTGCTTAATAGTGTTTTGTCGTTTCTTCACCCGTCCATTAATAGTGCTTTGTGTCTCCGCTAGAATTTGTTTTGCATCGCCGGGTCGGAGACTCTGATACAAATTTTTTGTTTTGGAGTCTCATGTCCTCTTTGTTTGTAGTTGGAAATAAAATTCGGCTTGGTGTGTCTAATGGACTGTCGTTTTGTTGGTGCTTTTGCCGGCTTGGTCTGTGTGTAATTGTTGGTATTTTTGTTTGATAATTTTTTCAGGTCGTGTCTTGGTAGAAGTCATTGCTACTGCTGGCTTCTCATAGGTTGTCTTGCCGACTTGGTGTAGCTAGAGTTGGCGGGGTCGCCGAGGTGTGAGACGGAGAAGGTCAGCGCTGCCAACTCCCTGGAGTCGGCAGAATCGCCAAGCAGTGAGATGGAGGAGGTCAGTCCTGCCGACTCCCAGGACTTGACCAACACGGTTTTTTTTGTGTACGTTCTAAAGTAGGTTCTTTGATCCGACGTTCCCGGTTCGCTTGTGAGGAGAAGCGTTGGTATCTCAAATCGTTATTTTCATGTGACGTATCTAACGGTTGTTTGCATGTGACTCTAGGCTTAGATCTACAAGAAGGATGCTATTTTGGTGACACTGTACAAGTAAGTCCACTCACTATATTCGTTCCCCTTAGCAACGCTTTATGTTAACAAACGGATACTGCTATTGTAAGTAGGTGTGATTTACGTTGTTTCGAATAGACGACGTTGCTCTAATAAAACATTGACTGATTCCCTTGTCTGCATTAAAACAGTTGATGCGGGGTGGTTTTACCAAAATTCCCCGGTCTTGAATCGCGAGTGAGCAGTCCTGTCGTCCGGGGACGAGATGAGAGGCGAATAATTCTCCGTTCTCCTCTTGCAAAAGCAACAATATTGTTCCAAAGGAATGATTTCCCGTCCTTCCAAATCCAGAGACAAAAAAGAATGTTGCTTCTCAAGCCGGCAGATCTATTGCCGCACCTGTGAAATCCAAGGCTGGTTCTAAAGCCGGACACTGTGATTCTTAGTTAATAGTAACTTATGCAGCGGCATCAAGACATTGTAATGGTGGCCAAAAGAGTTGACGCAGCAGTTTATGTGGTTCTCACCGTGTATATCAAAATCCATTGCAGGAGGAAGTTACCATTCTTCTTCTCTACGTGGATCGTGTCTTTAATATTCGTAGTCTCGCCTAATAAATGTATACATGTCTGGTGATAGGATCTGTTTTGTTTCTCTACGTGGATCGTGTCTTTAATATTCGTAGTCTCGCCTGCTCGGTGTCTCTGATAAATATTTGTTTAGGGCTTCTCCGTCGTAATGCACGACACTCGTGCCGACTCCATGGAGTCGGCGTGTCTGGGCATTCTCTGTCTTAATGGACGACAGTCTCGCCGACTCACGTAGTTTCATGTTGGGTCCTGTTTAGGTTGGGTCATTGATGGCCCTTCACGTAGTTACCTGCGTGAAAAGAATATGGGTTAGGTTGAGACTCCAAGTGCAGAGTGTGTAGTAAGTGGAAGACGTGTTTTCCCCACGAGGGTGACTCGAGGGTTTAATATCGAACTCTCGGGGAATCAGTAGTGAAGATTTATCTTTCCTATCCTTCTTTTGGTTACCTACAAAACAAAGTAAATGTTTTGGTCCTCAACCTCACCTAGTGGTTGTCAAGCACAAGGTGTGAGAATGATATCAAGATAATATGCAATGCAAACAAGAAATAAATATGCAATGGTGGTAAATAAATATGCAAGGATGGTGGTAGCAATGATAAATGATATTTTTGGGTTTTATTGATGAATGCAAGATGTAAAAGTGTTTTTGTATTTTCGGATTTTTAAATGGCAGAAAATGGAAAAGTGGTAAAAGTGGTTGGAAAGGTGTTTCTTATGATTAAAAATGGACCGGGGTTCATGGTTTCACAAATGCACTCTCTCTTTAATAAAGTGGTAGACAATGGAACACTAGAGTTGACATATGAGATTGCAACACAACAGTTTAATGACAAGTTATAATTATATGGGCATCACGTCCTAACATAGAGACCTTTTGGTTATTAGTCTCTCTTATACTCCACCAAGATGCGAACTAAATCATAACACCTCAGTAATTAAGATAACTCAGAGTATAGCAATAAGTATCATGACATGAAGTTAAAATAAGAACATGCTAGATCTAGTCATGGAGTAGTGGCAATGGTCACACCCACATCTCCGGTAGCATGGTATTTCTTTTTATCCCTAGTGAGGCAACAAAGTAAGGTAAAACACCCAAGTGGATCGCAGAACTTTCTCTCACGTTCACTGCACTAGCCACCCCCCGTTACTCCAACTAATGCACACGTTCCCCCTCACACGCTCTCATAAACATGCTTGATCATGACAAGTAAATAAGAACGGGGTACATAATATGCATCTACTTTCATAACTGAAACAAAACCATTGCAATCTCAAACATATATTAACTCATAAAAAGATCCACCACAAAGGTATTACATAGATGACCGTAATCATGTTCAGCAGCTCATACGGTACTAATTAGTGAAGCTCAAGAGAGAGAGATACATAAGTTACTTCCACAAACCCATAGTCCAGAGGTGGACTACTCCCTCTTCATCATGGAGACGGTGGAGAAGTCGTTGGAGAAGATGGAGACCACGCCGGCAGCGCCCCGCCGGAGTTTTCCCCCTCCAATCTGCAGCTCCAGGTCTCTGTTTCGGTGTTTCTGCGGCGCTCCTTCCAGAGAACGTCGGGGGACTATTTTTATAGGCGTTTTAGGTCAAAACGGAGTCGGTGGAGGAAAGATCGACGGCAACGGAGCTCGAGGCCCAAAAGGGGGGTCCCACGCGGCCAGGTACAGGGCCGCGTGGGCCCACCTCTTTTGGCCCTCGGGCTCCGCTTGTTGCTTCCTTCGCCCCAAGTCTTCTTCCTTCCAAAATTGACGCTCGTAAATTTGCAGGTCATTTGGACGTCGTTTGGGTCCCTGAAACATTAAAATATAGAAATAGGGTTTTCTGCCTGCGCAGGGTTAATTCCATAAAAATAGGAAACATGTCAAATATTCCCAAAATCATTATAAAACAGTGATATAACCCTTATATGATGCAAATATGACTGGAATATAAGTAAAATAATGCAAAGTTCATGTATGCATTTTACATGCATCAACATCCCCAAGCTTAACCTATACTCGTCCTCGAGTATGAAGGTGATAAAACTAACATGGACTTTGCAATTTAATACTATCAATGGATATCAAAGATGATTACTATTGCTACATAGAGTCAAATGATTCATTCTTAAAAGGAGTAGCAATATGCAAGATAGTTTATGAAGTGATATCAAGTATTCAATGCAAGGATGTTCAATGATAATTCACAAAGTGTAACATAAGAGAAGAAGTACTATGGACCACATGTATGCATAATAATAAGTAAGAACATCCTACAATGGTCATAGAGTATTGTGAAAATCTGAATATAAAAGGTGGACACTTTGGAAAGATATATATATGAGTAGAGGTAAAGCATGAATAAATTTCATCTAACTTCTGAACTTCTCTACTTAAGTCAATGATTGTAATATGGTAATCCTTGGTGTCAAGCTCTCATTCCCCTATCATAGCATCTTGAATGATTAAGTTTAAAGTGAAAGCAATACGAGTAGTGTGCTTGACAAAGTACAGGTTGAAAGTCTCATGCCCCTTGAATACAAGTACCTACTCCATGTGTTACTCAACTTGGAAAACAAAGCAAGTTCAAGTTAAATATCATTGTAAGTAATAATAGTATCATTAAGAGCGTCAACTGGGGTACCTCTTGTCCCAGGATATGGAACAAGCCCATATCAAAATGACAAGACAAACAAACAATGAACAATCTCAACACCCTTTTTATTTACCATTGGATAGCTTTTTATTGTAAGGTGTATCACAGAAGGTTCACCATAGCATGTAAGTAAATTTCCACCATGAATGATGCATGGCTTAGATTAGCGGCCCAGGCGTCTCTCTAACCATTTATACAAACTCATTTAAACTCACTTCATTTCCCATTTATTTCACCCATGGTAAGCATCCATAAACAAAAGTACATGATATCAACTAAATGAGATGAGTGCAATGTTGAAAGCTTGCCATGTGACAGCACATATGAGCTAACTCTCAACCAAAGACATTTGTCAAGTCCACAACATCATAATTTTAATCACAATGGGTCATATTTATTTATGCAATGAAAGTAAAGTGTGCATCAAGTTCGAGAGAGCTATATAACCAACTTTTCCCACAACAATTAACAACATAAGCATTTTCATTCAGAGGTATAGATAACACAAATATCATGATAAACATACTCGGAATAGCATAAAGCTAATAGGTAGATATGGTGGACTCACTGGAAAAACTTTGGTTGAAGGTGTTGGAAACAAGTTTTTGCTTGTTGGAATTTTTGGGCTAGCAAGAGGGAGAAAGTTGACCATCTAAATGCATGCATGAGTGTCCATAGAACTAACTAATCCATGTTAAAACAAGGTAGAATAACATTTAGCATCAAAACATGAATAAAAGATAGCTCTTGATAAAATATTTGCAAATTATTACTCATTAACAAGCTCATGAATCATGCAATTATATGTATCTTTTAAAATTAACTCAACATCCCTTTTCCCAATCTTATAATAGCATCCAACATAATTCAACCCAAATTTCCAGTAGCTCTCTCATATATAAATGATAGTGTGGTGGTCTCACAAAATAAAAATCTAACCTAAACAAACAAAAAGACGCTCCAAGTTTATGCGATAAAGTGTTTCGATCGAAAAACAGAAGTTAGACGTGTGCAAACCGAGAGTGTGTAGGTCCAGTGGGGTTGTCTTCACATCCCCAAGCTTATGGTCTTCACCATCCTTGGATAGCTCTTGGTGCATCTCCTCTAATCCCTGTGAAAAAACTTCAAAACACCGTTTCTCCCATTTCTTTTTCTGTGGGGCACATTAGTAGTGATAAACAAATAGATTTCTTGCTGCATATAATCCTTAGACAAAAATTCATATGAATGTCCAGAAAGTGTATAATGTTGTATGCCTACTCATAAACTCAATTGGATCAAAAAGATTCATGTTAAAAGTTCTAAGCATGCATCAAACAAAATGGGACAGAATCTGTCCAGAAAAACAGCAGCAGCTAAACGTATTTTTCTACCCTACTTAACTTTGTCGGAAAATTCCGAAAAATTCATGCATACAGAGGATGAAAAGTTGCACTACAGTTTAAATATGAGCTCATTCGGAGTTACAGAATAATACCGTGCACAGATTCGTGCAGGAATAATATCTCCGAACGCTATAAGCAACTTCTTCATACCAAAATGAGTAAAACTTGGCACTTTATTAAAAATTCCAGAAACTAAACTAAACACTAAGTCTCTTGTTACAGCAAGAGGACACAAAGAAAATCACAAATAAAAACAACCGGGTTGCCTCCCGTAAAGCGCTTTCTTTATAGCCATATAGCTAGGCTTCTTACTTGATGTTTATTGTGGACGAAGCTCATGAGGGAGCTTGAATGATGTGCCCTCTTCCTTGGGAAGTGTTCCATGCACTTCTTGTGTGGAAACTGAAACTTCACATTCCCTTCTTTTGAATCAATGATAGCACCTGTAGTACGAAGAAAAGGTCTTCCAAGAATAATTGGACTAGAGGTTTTATTCCCCATATCCATGATTAGAAAATCAACAGGCACAAATGTCATATGTAACTCTACCAAACATCACTTACTTTTCCTAAAGCATGTTTAATGGAATCATCAGCAAGTGCAAGTTCAATAGAGCATTTTTCAAGATTTTTCAATTCAAGTACTTCATATAGTTCTTTAGATAAAACAGAGACACTAGATCCTAGATCAAGTATAGCATGGTGTGTCTCTTTTCCAATGGTTACTAGGACTTTGGGAATCCATACATCCCCAAGCTTAGGTGGTATCATAGCCTCTTGGTTGTACCTAGCAATCTTTTCTTTTAACACATGATTAGCAATATAAGAACCAAAACCAGCTTGGTTAACATTAATAGAAGGATCACTTGCAAATTTTTGTAAGATAGATATTAATTCATGCAAGCTACAATTCTCTAAGTCAAGCAATGGTTCCTTACTTCACTAAGCATTTTAACTTCTTCAACTTTCTTTTCTAACTCAATCAACATAAGAGATTCATCATGTTCAGTTTCGTTAACTTCTTCTTTTAATCCAACAAGTTGAGACATAAATGGCAACAAATATTCAGGATAGTTCAATAATTCATTAAGAGTTTCCTCCAAAGTAAGAGGAACATTTTCAGCAATATTAATAGAATTCATTCCAACCACAGGTGGTGCTTGTGGTTTCCCTGCAGACATACTCAATAAAGTGGCTTGGTTATCAGCTAGTTTTGACAAGGCTTTGTCTAGTCCTGCAGTTTGGAGTTGTAAGCCTTTAATATCAGAACTAATAGAAGCAACAGACTTATTCAACTCTTGTATCATGGTATTATGACTAGCAACTTGTTCCATAAGAATTTTATTAGCCTCAAAATTATCATTACGTGGTGGCATAGGCTTCCAATTATTATCACTAGCATTAGGATATGGAATAGAAGGACGTTGTTGGGAACATATGGGGGTTTATTATAAGAGTTATAATTGTTGTTACCATACCCATTATTACCATAGTTCCTAATGAAGTTGACATCAATATTTTCAGGATTATTACCAACTAGTTCTTGCAAAGGCACATTTTCAATATTTTGTTTATTAATGAAAGCAAGAATAGTATCCATTTTAGATGACAAATCATTTGTTTCTTCTATGGAGTTCACTTTCTTAGAAGGATTAGGTGCTCTATCAGTATGCCATTGACTATAGTTTTGCAAAATACTTTCCAATATGTTCTTAGCTTCTACTATAGTTTTTCCCATAAAAGCACCTCCAGCAGCAGAATCAAGAATATTTCTAGACATGTAATTTAGACCATTGTAAAAAGAGTGTAATATGGTCCATTCGTTGACCCCATGTGATGGACAAGTTCTAAGCATAAGTTTAATCCTATCCCAAGCCATAGCAACATGTTCATTTTCATTTTGCCTAAAAGAAAGAATGTTGTTTCTATTTTGCAAAATTTTAACAGGAGGATAGTATTTCTTAATGAAAGCTTCTTTTAAATCATCCCAAGTTTTAATGCTATCAATAGGTAATGAATGCAGCCACTCTTTAGCTTTTCCTCTAAGTGAGAAAGGAAATAACTTCAGTTTTAGAATATCACTTTCCACATTTTTAAATTTCTGCATGTCACATATTTCAACAAAATCATGAAGATGCATAGAGGCATCCTCCATAGCACTACCGCCAAATTGTTCCCTAGTTATCAAGTTCAACAAACTAGGACTTACTTCATAACTCTCAGCATTTATCTTAGGTGTGGCAATGGGCCTAGCAATAAATTGATCATTTGGAGTGTTTGTGTAATCACACAACTTAGTTCTTTCTCCCATTTTAGCAAGTTTTTATGTGTTTTTTAATTTTTTATGCAAAACTGAAAATAAATATGCAAACCGAAATAAAAATGCAAGACAATGACAAAACAAGATAAATTGCTTTGAAGGTAAAGATGGATAAGATGATGCTCACGTAGGTGCAACCTCCCCAAGCTTAGGTGTTAGCACAAGTTGGTGATGAAGTTGACTTGGTGAGATATCCTTGGATAAACCTTTCAGCAATGATTCCCCGGCAACGGCGCCAGAAAACAGTCTTGATGGCCCTTCACGTAGTTACCTGCGTGAAAAGTAAATGGGTTAGGTTGAGACTCCAAGTGCAGAGTGTGTAGTAAGTGGAAGACGTGTTTTCCCCACGAGGGGTGACTCGAGGGTTTAATATCGAACTCTCGGGGAATCAGTAGTGAAGATTTATCTTTCCTATCCTTCTTTTGGTTACCTACAAAACAAAGTAAATGTTTTGGTCCTCAACCTCACCTAGTGGTTGTCAAGCACAAGGTGTGAGAATGATATCAAGATAATATGCAATGCAAACAAGAAATAAATATGCAATGGTGGTAAATAAATATGCAAGGATGGTGGTAGCAATGATAAATGATATTTTTGGGTTTTATATGATGAATGCAAGATGTAAAAGTGTTTTTGTATTTTCGGATTTTTAAATGGCAGAAAATGGAAAAGTGGTAAAAGTGGTTGGAAAGGTGTTTCTTATGATTAAAAATGGACGGGGTTCATGGTTTCACAAATGCACTCTCTCTTTAATAAAGTGGTAGACAATGGAACACTAGAGTTGACATATGAGATTGCAACACAACAGTTTAATGACAAGTTATAATTATATGGGCATCACGTCCTAACATAGAGACCTTTTGGTTATTAGTCTCTCTTATACTCCACCAAGATGCGAACTAAATCATAACACCTCAGTAATTAAGATAACTCAGAGTATAGCAATAAGTATCATGACATGAAGTTAAAATAAGAACATGCTAGATCTAGTCATGGAGAAGTGGCAATGGTCACACCCACATCTCCGGTAGCATGGTATTTCTTTTTATCCCTAGTGAGGCAACAAAGTAAGGTAAAACACCCAAGTGGATCGCAGAACTTTCTCTCACGTTCACTGCACTAGCCACCCCCCGTTACTCCAACTAATGCACACGTTCCCCCTCACACGCTCTCATAAACATGCTTGATCATGACAAGTAAATAAGAACGGGGTACATAATATGCATCTACTTTCATAACTGAAACAAAACCATTGCAATCTCAAACATATATTAACTCATAAAAAGATCCACCACAAAGGTATTACATAGATGACCGTAATCATGTTCAGCAGCTCATACGGTACTAATTAGTGAAGCTCAAGAGAGAGAGATACATAAGTTACTTCCACAAACCCATAGTCCAGAGGTGGACTACTCCCTCTTCATCATGGAGACGGTGGAGAAGTCGTTGGAGAAGATGGAGACCACGCCGGCAGCGCCCCGCCGGAGTTTTCCCCCTCCAATCTGCAGCTCCAGGTCTCTGTTTCGGTGTTTCTGTGTTTCTGCGGCGCTCCTTCCAGAGAACGTCGGGGGACTATTTTTATAGTTTTTAGGTCAAAACGAGTCGGTGGAGGAAAGATCGACGGCAACGGAGCTCGAGGCCCAAGGGGGGTCCCACGCGGCCAGGTACATGGGCCGCGTGGGCCCACCTCTTGGCCCTCGGGCCTCCGCTTGTTGCTTCCTTCGCCCACGTCTTTTCCTTCCAAAAACTGATGCTCGTAAATTTCAGGTCATTTGGACGTCGTTTGGGTCCCTGAAACATTAAAATATAGAAATAGGGTTTTCTGCCTGCGCAGGGTTAATTCCAAAAAATAGGAAACATGTCAAATATTCCAAAATCATCTATTATATTATTAAAACAAAACAAACAACGGTGAGTTTTACCATCTGAGATAAGAAAACTCCCAACGGCTGAGATTAAAATTTTAGGCACGAAGTACATGCACGTGCGACATACAAAAAGATGATTTTGTACCGTGTACGATACGAATTCCAACAAACAAAATCTCTACCTAAAAAACACACGTATCTCTTGGCCCAATAT
>CAMZMU010000113.1:23293281-23733842 GCA_947311845.1 Poa pratensis
CCACTGAAGAGCTAGTCCTATACTAGCATAGACATAGTGGAAGTTAGGATTAGTCATCTGATGAGTGCATGCTGTTCAGAACAGTCTGTGGTTAATTCACCACATATGTGCTAGATCTTGTGGTGAAAGTGTACAAACTCTGCAGAGTCAAAACTATTCGAAAAGCCGCGTCCACGGTCATGGACAGCTGAAAGGCCATGTAGCTAGCATTGTCTCGATATTTTCAAAATGGTGTGTGTGATCAAATGGAAGTGAGTACTTGAAAGTACTGGAATGATCAGGAATGATCGTACCTTTGAGGTACAGTGGTAAAGGAGGAAGAAAACTTTGGAGGGGTTTTAGTCCCAAGAAGTTCTGCAAAGAAAAAGTATTTTTAAGAAAAGTATTTTCAAAAATCCCTCGAAGATACATGATATCTAAGAGAGAGTTATAACTATTTTGTTTTTAAAACATCTTTTGAAGTATCTTTTTTAATAAAGATATAGAGATGTCGAGCATACCATGGTGGACCCTGCATCCACCATGGATACTAAAACCCTATTTATAGCCTACCTGCCACAGCCATACAAGCATATTTGCATCTATACTAGCTTGTTTTTTAGTAGAGATTGCGAGTACATTCAAATGTACTCATATTGGTTTCGTCCCTGGATATTGTCGTATCTAGACTACTACCCTGAGGAGTATTAGGAGGAGAATGTTGAGGAGGAAGGCTTCATCGACGACTACTCAAACTAGAACGTCTCCCGGTCAGCTGCTTGTAGGTTCTAAAGGCGTTGACATGGGTTCTACCACGTTTTGTTGAGACTTCCGCTGTGTCAGTTGTGTTCCTGCCCTGTGTGGCAGATGTCTAAGACTCGGTCATGTGACCGTTTATTGTAAGACTATTTGTATTCGTGTAATGGATGTTGTAATCTGAGCTACCAATTCTAAGTATGTTGTTCACGACGACTGATCATGAGATCGTGAATGTATGCATGTTGGTGTTCCTGCACTGCTAGTCTGGGGGCCCCACACGAACGAGGGCAACCCTGCTGAATTTTTGAAAAACTTATGTATCCCCAATTGATTTGCGAACTTCACGCGCAATTGTGGTGGTTTTTTTTTTACAATTTTTTCAGTTATCCAAGGCGATTGTAGTTTTTATATGACCTTGATTAAAGATGGAAGAGTTAGACTTTTAAAAAGTATTATACACCTCATTAACTCGAACATAAGAGTCCATATTTTCGGTTGATTTGCACAAATTACTTTATCACCAAGCACAAATTATTTTGTTTGACCGATTTCATCTTTTTTCGAGCAGTAATGGTGAACGTTTTCCCCTCTGCAATTTTGGTGGTGTACCGCGATAGTCACTTTGTGTGCAAAAACCGTAAGCCATGGAGTCATTTTATTTGGAAAAACCTTGTAATCACCCGGGGGATCGATCCTTCCGTGTCCTCCCCCTTCCCGTCGTGCCACGTGCGCCAGGCCCACCACGTTGCTCTCATCCCTATCCCTGCATCGTCTCCCTCCTGTATTCTCATTTTTCAACTGCCTTGTACTCTGTAGCGCTACCCCTCTGGTCCCGCCGACCGCACCAGTGGCCTCTGCCCCTCTCCACCCCCGCGCGACCCCCGCTGATGTAAGAGCCGCGTCGTCGCCGCCCTAGTGGCCTCCTTGCCATCCACGGCTGGTGCCCTGCACCGGCGGGCTGCCGCCGCCGCGGCCCCTTACCCCCTGCTCCTCCTACTGGGAGCGCTGACCTGGCTCCTCCCCCAGCACGCCGCGCTCCTCCCCGGAGAGGTCGCCGCCCCCGCACACCTCCACGGCAAGGCCGCCGCCCCGCGCGCCTCCATGACGAGGTCGCCGTCTCCGGGCGCCTCCACGGCCTGGCTGCCGCCGTGTGCCTCCCCGGCGAGTTCGCCGCCCCTGTGCACCTCCATGTTGAGTTTGACGCCTCTGTGCACCTCCTACTCCTCTGTGGTCGACGCGCCGCCCCGGCTTCTTTCCTGCGCCCGCGCCCACCAACTTCTCCTCCATGCGTCTCCGGTCTCCCTCACCGGCGCGAGGCCGCCGCTGACCCAGGGCCCCGCCGTCCCATGTTCTCCCCCACACAATCGCGAAGCTGCAGCGTCTCCCTCACCGACGCGAGGCCGCCGCATTGCACCTGCTCTTTACACATTGACGGGAGGCTGGCCGATCCGACCCACTGCTCATTGGCTCCCTAATCCGGTTCTGATGCAATTATTTTTGATATGGTGCAAATGCTTATAAGATTCGTAGCAAAAAACTTTCTTCTCCTTTCGCTGCAAATCCACATCAAGATTGTAGCACAGATTTCTAGTGCTTTTAATCCATGGCGGCAATGCTACCGACGGCGCATGGCATTGCTACTGACAAGCTGACGATGCTATCGGCGCGTGATGTTGCTACCGACGGCATGCGGTGATGCTACCGGCGCGCAGTGTTGCTACCGATGGCACACGGCGATGCTACCGATGGCTCGCGATGTTGCTACTGACGGTATCTGGCAATGCTACGAGTGGATGCTACCGACGTATCTTGGTGTTGCTACCAATGAGCCGACGATGCTACCGACGGCGCATGACATTGCTACTGACGAGCCGGCGATGCTACCGGGGTGCGTGACGTGGCTACCGATGGCACACAGTGATGTTACTGATGGCTCACGTTTTGCTCCGTAAAAGCATCTATGATGGTGCGAGCGGGCGATGCCCCGCCGGAGCTCTTGAGAAAGATGCTACCGCGGACCATCCACGTTGCTGCAAGCGCCTACTATGGTGCTGCCTATCGGAGACTAGTCCCAAGGAACTAGGGGTGTCTCACAAATGCCAAGTATCGAGTAAGGGGCTGAACACGGTGTCAAACAAATCCTGAACTACCTCGGCGACGGTGCTCGTCGAGCTTGGTGAGGAACATCACGGCAGAGATGGACACGAGGAGCTACCCAGGTTCAGGCCCGCCGTGAGGCGTAAAGACCCTACGTCCTGCTTTGTTGTATTGCACTGCTTATGGAGGTTTACAGTAGAAGTTTGTGGCCAAAGCTCTATCTTGCTAAGGAAGAACTATGGAGCTCTGTTCTCCTCGGCTATGGTGGAGGTGAGCTTCAGCTAGCTGGCGAAGTAGAGAATGAATTGGGGATCCCCTCCTCTGTCATACGCCTGCTCCTTTTATACCTGCCTCGGTCCTCTTCCCTGAGTGGGAAGGGATACCACATGGTGGCCAAGAGAGAGCATGGTGCACGGCGTGGGGGCAGTCCATGGACACGGTCCATGGCAGAGAGCAGCATCACCAAAGCTGAAAAGCCACCGTCCAACCGTAGCGATTGGCTGGCGCTGCAGAGGCCTGCGGCGTGTCCCACAGTGACGTCCGCCTTGGAGCATAGTAGCCAACGGTCCCCTTATCACCAAAATGGCAAGCCTCATAGTCTGCTTGCTTGGCGCAGCTTTGTTGACCACCTTTAATCACCAAAGAGGAAACTGCGGCGCCGTCGTCACCGCGCATAGACCCGCGCGTCACTCTGCAGCGGCCATGTGCGCTCTGCAGTGGGTGCAGAGCTTGCTTCCACTTGAAGGAACCCCGCGAGGGCTGAATGCCTCTCGAGGCCCTGAAGTACTTGACGCCTCGCGAGGGAAGCCTCGTGAGGGAGGCGCAGACGTGCGCCAGGACTTAGCGGTATTCCAGACATGAAAAGCCCTCTCGAGGGAAACATCCCTCTCGAGGCTCGCCAGGTCCTTAGCAGAAAATGCTCGTTAGGTGTCGAGGGCTGTGAAAGGCCGGCCCATGGTACCCTGGTTTCCACTGGGTCGACAGTAGCCCCCGGGCCCGCGATGGGCACGCTGGAGTTTCGTGGACGCAGGCGAAGCATCATGGGTCCAAGAAGCCTGCCTGTCCCGAGACATGTGGCGAGCGTTGGCCGCCCACGAAGCCACGATCTCCTCGGCAGCAACGGGCGTAGTGGCGGGTCCCGCCGCATCATGGTAACGGCTCAATGAGCTGATAAAAGCCAGAGAGCCTGGCGCAGGCAGCCGTTACTGCATTCATTCCCCTTTCGCCTCCTTTCTCCCAGAGCACAATCTCCGAGCTTCTCCTTCCTCACACTCCCATTGCGATGGAGCCAAGAAGGCAAGTGGCTCCCAGAAGGGCAAGGCCGTGGTGCTGGACGTGCCTGCCGCGATGCAGCAAGACAGCGCCCTCAAGCCGGCTCTGATTGGATTCCGCGTCGGGGAGAAGGAGCTGAACAAGGCAAGCCATCTGGATGCCTCCAAGAGCAACGAGCATGGCGCCACGGTGCTCAAGCCGGCGAGCACTCCCGGCGGTAGTCTCTATCCTCTCTTCCTTGATACCCTTGCCACTGGGCTTGTTCCTCCTTTCTCCGATTTCTTTCTGGCCGTTCTGGAGCATTACCAAATCCAGATTCTACATCTCCACCCCAACTCCGTTCTCATCCTCTCCATCTTCGCCTACCTCTGTGAGGCATACCTTGGGGTCAAGCCCTCGGTGGCTCTCTTCCGCACCTTCTACGCGCTCCGGTTCACGGCGACCAATGAGCGGACGGGTGCGTCTCCTTCTGCATCACTGACGGCATGAGCGGCATCAACATCCCCATCGCATGGAATGGCGAGAATCCTGTGACCAGCGTGCAGAAGAAGTTGGATGACATCCGCAAGCGGTGGTTCCTTGTGGACGTCGGGAGCGAGAGCTCTTTCTTCGACATGCCTGAAGCGCCCCCGACGAAGAGGGCCGGTTGATCAGGCAAGACTATCAAGGGCCCAACGATTGGCCGCGAGGTGAAGCGCCTGAAGGAGGTCCGCGAGGCTGGCCTCACGGTCAGATGGTGGCCAAGGACTTCGTGAGGCACCGCATTGCTCCGCTCCAGAGGCACAAGGACCCGATGTGGCTGTACATTGGTCCGAAGGACAAGATGCGCCTGAGCTTTGAAGACTTTAAGCCGGAGGTGGTGAATGGCATCATGGAGGTCCCTCTTCACCTCTCCATCCATCCCCTCACCAGGGTCTATGCACGCACGGCCGCTCCACAGGATCGAGCTCGGGCCTCGAGTCGCATTCGTGCATTCCCTGCCTAAGTTTGACCAGTGGGGCATGTTGCCCGAGGGGCACGTTGGGCCCCGCGACAACCCGAGTCGGCGTCTCAGGCGGAGCCGGTTGATGGCGACGAGGAGATGAAGGAGACGCCCACGCTTCAGACGCGGGCGTCGACGGTGGCTCGAGAGGCTCCAGTTCCTCGGCGTGCAAAGTGAGCACCTCAAGAGGTGCACCGCCCGAGGTTGAGGTCCACGAGCTTTCTTCAAGCGGCGATGACCAATACCTTGTCGTCCCCTCGCAACGCACCGAGGAGGCGGAGGAGAGTGACGACGAGGGGGCCCCTTCAACCTATTGCGAGCCCCGCTCCAAAGCGTACCACGACAGGAACGCCGAAGCTCAGGAGGAGGCGGAGGCCAGTACACAGGCGGGCCATGACGGGCCTGCCGAGGCTCAGAAGGATGCGGAGCCCAGTGCACCGCCGGCGCGGCGGAAGAGGTGGATCTACGCCGCCGGGTAAGTTTTATGTTTCCTTTGTTTTTGAAGTGTTATTTCCTCCCGAGAGATTTTTGATTGTCTTCCTCTTCAGGGACCTTGTTCCGGCGAAGCGGCACAGGCTCCGGAAGGTTGGAGAGAGCTCCAGCGCTGCAGCGGCATCCGCGGCTCCCGCTGCGGAGGAGGCACGACAGGAGGGTGCTGCCTCTTCCCCTACGGGCGACCGCCGCGAGGAGAAGGAGGTGGAGGTGACGGCAACTTCGCCCGTGCGGCCCGATGTTTCCCCTGCACGCCAGGAGAAAGTGGCGGAGCAAACGGCGGAGAAGGTCGCGTCGCCTCTACAGGAGGGGGCGACGGAGGAGACGGCGGCAAGGGCCGCGATGCCGGTGGGGGAGCGCGCCGGTGCAGAGGCGGAGGAGACCGCCGATATCAGGACGGAGGAGGCCGTCACGCAGCCATCCCTGGCGCGTGTAGCCCCTGAGGCAACTGCAGCGGGCCCTGAGGCCTCGGCAGGGACGGCCGTGTCAGAGCAGGCCCAAGCTGCCTCTGGCGACCAGCAGAGTGTGCCACACATGCAGGAGGACGCTGACGCCCACGTAGAGGATGCGTCTGGGCCTCAAGAGGCCCCTGTACAGGAGAAGGAGAGGGCTCTCCACAGAGCCCCCGAGCGCAACCCGAGTCTGCTCCAAGCCCACAGCGCATTGCTTCTAAGCCCTCGGCGAGCATCGAGGCTTTCGGGCCTTCTGGTGATGTCTGGACTCTGGTTTCCTCCGGCCGGCACCCAAGCGCCATTCGTCGCGACGTCGCCTTTCACCTGGCGAAGGAATCGCTTGATGGGCTCGAGGCCCAGCAGACCAAGGAGGAGCTCGCCGCGGCGGAGGAGCGCGCCGATTTGCGTGGGCTTGGACTCGCCTCCACGAGACTGCGGAGCGCTGCCGTCGTGAGGACTTGGCGGCCCAGGCACGGCGCGAGGAAGCGAAATGCTTCGCCGATGAAGTCCGCGCTAGCGTGGTTCGCGAGGCTGAGCAGACCCTTGGTCACCTCAAGGCTGAGCGCGAGGCTCTCAAGGTGGAAGTCGCCGCCAAGCACCAGGAAGTCATGGCCCACGAGGCCGCGGTCGCCGTTAAGCAGCAGGAGCTCACGGCCCGCGAGGACATGTTCACCGTGGACTCCGCGTCCGTGAGGAAGGACTTGGAGGAGTTTCGCCAGGCTCTGGATGTCCGTGACCAGGAGCTGATGCAGCGCGGGGAAGATCAGTCCCATCGCGAGGCTGACCTATGCAAGCGTGAGGAGCAGGTAGAGCAGGTCGAGAAGACCAAGCCACGCAGCGGGAGAGCCTGGAGGCCCGCGAGAGCCAGATGGCTCGGGACGATGCCATGTTCAAGGAACGCCATGTGAAGGCCAACGCCCAGTTCGAGGCGAGGGAGAAGGCAGCGGAGGAGGAGTGTGCCACCAGGGAGAAGCTCTTCCGCGATCACTGCTCCAGGGACTTCACGGTCAAAGCTGCAAAGCAGGAGGAGCGCTTCACGAAGAAGCGCAACGAGCTCAATGCCCGCATCACCGAGCTCGAGAAGGAGAACAAGCAACTGATTTCCCGTGTTTGGCTTGCTGAGGATGCCCGGGCTCGTGCAGCAGAGGATCTTGCTTCGCTGATGGTGGGCATGGCCGATCTCAACCAGCAGGTGGCGCCTGTGGTGCAGCTCGTTGAAGAGGCGCGGGAGAGCGCGCATGCTGCACGGGTCTTGTCGCGCCAGCGAGAGCGCATGTTCCGCTCCCTGGTGAGGCGCGCGCGGGCTGTCGCGGAACGCCTGGGGGCCGAGTCTCCGGGCTTTCCACTGAGGGAACGCCGAGGCTGCCACGTACCTCGCCTTCTTCGATCGGCTCTTCACCAGCCTCGAGAACGTCACAACGAACCTCGACGACCTGGTTGACATGGAGAGCCGCGAGCTTCTTTGTGTCGCGGTTGGTTGCGTCTTCTCCAACCTCGTGCACCTCCACCCTGGCCTCGATCTCTCGACCGTGATGGAGCCCCTAGAGTCGAAACTCGCCGAGAAACTGAACAGGTCCGTGTGGGAGGACGTGGAAAAGTTCGTCCAGCGCTTCAAGAGGGTTGAGGTCGAGAAGGATCCGGCCCAGGAAGGCTAGGAGGGCACTGAGGAGGAGGACGAAGCCGCCGATGACGAGGGCAGCGATAGCCCTGCTGCTTGAGCCACTCCTGTAGCAAGGCGTGCCTGGGCACAATTTATCTTAGGATTTGCTATCTTGTTTGTAATAGCTTGTAAGAAACACTTTTATTATGTGCAAGTGTGAGCGCCCCTCGGGAGGCCTTTTGTTTCTTCCTCATGTCTTTTTCGCTCTACGTCGTCAGGACCCTACTTTCAGCGCGATGGCACCGCCACTTCGGTATGTCAGAGTCAGGTTCGACAAGGCCGGGAAAAACTCGTGAGAGAGAAAAGAGAGCTCGAGAGGCGCAAAACCAGCGAGAGGGGAAAACTCGTGAGGCATAAGCTTTGGACTTAGCTTTGCGAGATGCTTGTCTCGTAGAGGACAGGTGTTCCCTGATGAGGCATTTTTTCCTCTCGAGGCTGCCTGGGGCTGGTTCGGAATTCCACAGCCTTGTAGGGGATCCTGTTCCCTGGATTGGACAAAGAGGCATACCCACAAGCAATGCACGGTTGTATAACTCATGCGCGCTCATAGGTTTCCTCATGGGTATCTCGTGAGGAGAGTAAGCACCAAGGTCCTTTGGTGAGGTGACGTGCACGGGAGCAGGCCCATGAGTCAGAGCTCTTTGGTGAGATAACTTGGCGTGGTTGGAGACCCACGAGTTAGAGCTCGGATCCCTTGGGTTTACGATGCTGCTGGGATGTTCCCGAGGCACAGACACCGTGCTCAGCCCCCGCTCGCGAGGTGCGCATGGGGAAAAATGTGAGCGCGAATGAACAATGCATGAAAAATAACTCACCGCAGCAATATTACATAACGTCGCTAAGGCGCATAGGTTCATGCTGAATGGAGATTGTTCATTACACTTGGCGTGGCCAAGACAAAGTCCGCCATGTCTGGGCATGGGGTTCCACATGGTGTGGCTGAGGCCTCTCGCGGCCCGTGGCGACGCGTAGTAGAGAGCGCTCAGTGGAGATGGCCCTCGTGGAGGGAAAAGCTTTTGTGAAGCTGGGAGGTGAAGGTGTGTGCTTCCCTCTTGAGACAAAAAATGCCTGTCGTGACGTGATCACGGGTAGAACTTGCGTAGATGCTCGATGTTCCACGGGTTTTTGACCGGGATGCCGTCCTCCGTCTCGAGCCGCACCGCACCAGGCCTGGCGATGTGCGCGACCCTGTAGGGGCCTTCCCACATTGGCGAGAGCTTGTGGAGGCCTTCCCTGGAGAGTATCCTCCTCAGGACGAGATCGCCTGTCTCGAGGGTGCGCGGGCGTATGTGGCGGCTGTGGTAGCGGCGCGGGTCTTGTTGGTACTTTGCTGCCCGGAGGGCAGCACGGCGGCGTAGTCCATCGAGCAGCAGCAGGTCGTCGTTGTGGAGGTCTTCCTGGTCGTCCTCATTGAAAGCAAGGACCTGTGGGGATCCATGCTTGATCTCGGTGGGGAGGACTGCTGTGGGGACCCCGGACTAACCGTCCGAAATACCCGATTATGCTTAACACAACGATCCCGTGATCAGTCTGTCGTTGCACATAATCCGAACTGAATATCAAAGTTTACATCCATACAACACCGAGTTTAAAGTCTTACAAACCTGGCCATACAGGCCTAATTATACATAGGTGCCTTCGAGGGCCAAACCATCTTTATTCAGCGGAAGCTACGGTAGTAGGGCTAAACCAACTCGACAACACCCGACAGGCAGCTGACTTATGAAGATCTTAGTTCGCATAGACGTCGCCAAACTCCTCTTCAACGCAGAGTTCCTCGAAATCTGGCTAAGACAATAGCCAGGGACGAAACCAATATGAGTACATTGGATTGTACTCGCAAACTACCCCAACTTGAGGAAGCACTAGCTTTTATTATTTTAAAAACTTTTATTTGAAAAACTCTCAAAAATCTTTTCCTGAAAGGGGGGGGGGAAAGAAGATTATCATTTTAAGAAAAACACCACTTTAGCTGTTTCCCGGAAACTCCTCCGGTATCCAGCCACACTCTGTCCACAGTTTCAAACCCATCACCACCCCGTACCAACTCATTGGTACCGGTGGGAAAATAGCCCTTTCCAAAACCATCTTCCTTTCCAAACTCAACACTTTTATCAAAACTTTGCACATGGTCTTAGGACAGCCTTCCAACTGTCCGTATCCGAGGACTCGGCTATTCGAATAGTTTTACCCTCTGCAGAGGTAGTACGCTTTTCCCACACCCATCCGGTCACTCATCGTGTCAGCCACGTCCCGCCATACCAGAGGTATGCGAAGTTGAGTTCCCGGCCATAGCCTGTCCTTTGCTCATGCTAGTATAGGACCCTGCCGCTACGACACTTTCCACCGACACTCAAATCCTCAGAAACTAAGTGTGGGGACTCGTAGTTCTGCCCGGCGGACCCAAGGGAGCCCTTCAATCCTCTTCCTCCAAATACGTCCATACCGGCTTCCGGTAGACCAACATTGAAGAGGACCCAGGTCAGGGGGTAGGTCCTCAGACCATCCCCTCATGGAACGAGGTTATCCTCGTTGTTGAGGCATCCAGTACTAACACGAGCAAATTATATGACTACGCCCTTGCCCATATGTGGGTAAGTGTGGTCGCACAGGATAATGGTTGGTCGTCATGGTACTAGGACACAATGTGCATTTTTCTCAAAAACAACACCAACCTTCTTCAACTGAGCACCGACCTTCCGGCAGGTCTATCCAAGTATTTTCAAAAGAGTTTCGAGAAAACATTGTTTTTCCCATCCTATAGTTTTAAATAACTACCTTATACTTCTATATAAGGTGGCAAAATAGTTTTCCGGTAGTTTGTAAAAAGGGGTTTGTTCCAAAATTCATTGTTTTCTTTTGAACAACTCTTGAGGCTAAAATAGAGGTATATAATTGCAAGCTCAGTGGAGTAGCTTGCCTTGCTCAGCAAAGTTCTCGGGGTCTTGTTCCTGCTGATCAAAGTACTCCCCTTCCTCGAAGACTCCGGCAGCGTTTTCGTCTAACGTCAAACAAGCGATACAAATAATTACTATACTAACTCAAGCATCATCACAACATCACAATTGCTACACATAGCTACTGCACACATCAAGCAACACAAGGTGGTTTCAAATTGATTGAATTAAATTTGATTTAATTAATTTCAAACTTAGGCAGAAACTAGTTGTACACTAATTAATTCACCATTTAATCTATGTTTGTCACAAAAATTCAAACTAAAATTCTATGGATAGCTACTGATGTGTAGAAGATCACCCAATTGGATTGGGGTCATTTGGAGTTACCAAATTCCCTACACATCTGTTTTAGTTCAGAAGGTTTTTAATCAAGTTTTAGCTATCAAACAATTTAGGTTGCTCCAAAAATTAAATCCTTTTAGGGGCAACTAACCTTGGCTACAAGTGATCTAACAAAGTTGGTTTGAGATTAATTGGATCTACCAACAATTCACACTAATTGGTTTAGTGCAGAAAGGTGCACTGAAGTTCAACCAAATACTAAGGATTTTATACTACTCAATTAATTCTACCAAAATTTGGGGAGCTAAAGGATCCTAATACAAAGCTACCAAAATTGGTTTCAAGTCATTTGGATTAATATAACTCCAGAAACAAATGGTTTAGTGTTTTAAACCTTCTGGAGCATTTTTAATAATGCATTTTTATTATTTAATTAAATGGAGTGAGACCACTTTGGTGAGTTAAAGAATTTCATAGACTTTCCAGAACAGTTGAGTTTGATTTATTTGGACTGCTAGAACTAAAGTTGTTGAATTTCTAAACCGAGTCCAGTACTGAACTTCAGAAAAGAATTCAAATTCGAAAAACTGGATAAAGGTGAAAACCCTGACGGGTGGGGTCCGCCCGTCGGCGACTCAACGGAACGCTCCGCGCGCGCGTTTTAAATTTAAAACGCTGACGGGTGGGGTCCACCAGTCAGCGACTAATTACGCGAACCGGTACGCTACCGTCGATTTCTAATCGAACGGCGCCTGGAGCTCGCGGTCATCGACGACCTCAGGCGGGCGGCGCCGCGGCTCCGGCGACGGCGAGAAGCACGGGGAAACTCACCTAGGGCTCGGGAGGTTGCGGAAAGAGGTGGATCGATGGCGGGGATCGTGGGGAAGCCTCTGGGATGAGGTGTGCTTGCTGGGGAAGCTTCTGGCGGCGACGGCGAGCAACTCCACCTCCGCGGCCGTGCTGCAACTCCGGTGCTCCTTCTGCTCCGCGTCTGTGCTCCAAACACGGGGAAACGGCGGCGGGTAAGTGCGGGGGTAATGGTGAGGCTAGGATGGGCCAGAGAGGGGAGAGGGGAAGAGGGGCACGACCTGTCCGTGCACGGCTTCTTCCTCAACTCCGGCGGGCAATCGAGGACGCTCAAGGCGGCCTGGGCTTGCGGGACAGCGTCACCGCTCTCCTAGCGGGGCGCTGAGGGGTGGAGAGTGAGGGAGGGGTGCTGGAGTGAGCGGTGGTGAGGTGTGGAGGCACGGGTGCGGTGGCTTTTTATAGCCGAACCACGGCGTGCGGTGGACGGGGCGCAGGAGTGGTCTAGGGAGGGGGATAGCACGCCAGTGGGGGCGGTGCTGCACGGCGACGACCCTAGGGTGCCTAGCTAGGGCGTAGGGGGAGAGGGGTGCACACACTGCGGCGTGAAAGCTTGACACGGCACGGCGGCCATGGCGCGTCCGTGGAGAGGATGGATCGATGCGGCGTCTGCAGGCCACGAGGGTCGACGGGGATGTGTCCCTGATGTTGCTGGGTGGCAGGGGCGTGTCTGCGGCGAGCCACGCGGGCTGGGGTGGCGTGGAGGTGAGGAATGGGGTCGGCGTCCACGCGCGGCCAGAGCTCGGCGAGCGGCGACACGGCGGCTGGCGCACGGCGCCTCAGGGCTTCAGGGTTCAGTCTTGTCCTTCCAGGCGCGTGCGGTGAGAGGTGAGGGAGTGGACGGGGGCAGGGCTGGGCCAGGGAGCGGCTCGCACGCACGGTTCTGTCGTCGACACCGTGCACCGCACGGTGGCGTGCGTCCGGCGACGGCCACGAGCCCACACAACCAATTTCCACGCTTCCCACTTGCTTGATCGACTGAGGGGAGTGAGGGAGAGAGTGTAGAGCAAGCAAACCTTGCAGGGATCGATCAAATCGACCGATTTGATCTCGGTTTCGTGGAGAGAGGATGAACACGGGCAGTGTTTACCACGTGCTCGACGAATTGCCTCAACGAAAATTAAATCCGATTTTCTTGAATTTAATTCCACACTGATTCTCACAAGCAAAGTAGGGATTTTGGTGTGGTGCTAGAAATTTTTGGATATGTGCAACATAGCACATTTTGTGTTTTGGGAAAGTTCAAGAAAGAATTGGAATTTGAATTTAGGAATTTTAGAAATATTTTTAGAGAGGGAAAAGAATATGAGAACAAGAGAGAGTGATCACATGTCACCCCTCTGAATTTGTTTTGAAAACAAAATTTGATTTTCTTTATAAGAGGAAATTTGTGTGACTCGTGTCACATGATTTTATGTGGGAGTTTTTATTTTGTTTCTTTTCTTTTCTTTAAATTTTTATTTCAAACAAACACAACTCAAGCAAGCAACATAAGCAAGCACACATAAAGTAACAGAAAATTTTTGTTGGCCCACATTTTCGACTAATAAAACTGGGTTACAGATTTGGGACGTTACAGATCCTTCCCCCCTTAGGATAAATCTCGTCCCGAGATTTGCTAGGCTTAGGTGCTAAAGAGGTGGGGAAATTCGCTTCTAAGGTAGTCTTCACGTTCCCAGGTGGTTTCCTCTTCAGAGTGATTAGTCCACTGGACTTTGTAAAACTTGATCTTGTTCCTCCGGGTGAGACGAATATCTTCGTCGAGAATTTTGAATGGTCTCTCGCGGTAGGTCAGATCATGGTTCAGGTCGATGGATTGGTGGTCAATGTTCTTGAAAACGTCAGGCTGGTCAGGAACTTCAAGACACTTCCGGAGCAGGGAAATGTGGAAGACATCATGAAATTCCGATAGTTCTGGGGGTAACTCTAACTGATAGGCTACCTCTCCGCGACGGGCAAGAATCTTGAAAGGTCCAATATATCTGGGTGCCAACTTTCCTTTGACATGGAAACGTTGCATCCCTTTGAGTGGTGTCACCCGAAGATAGACAAAATCTCCAGGTTGAAAAGTGACGTCACGACGCTTGGAATCAGCATAACTTTTCTGACGGGATTGGGCTGTTTTGAGACGTTCACGGATAAGTTGGACTTGCTCCTCGGCTTCTCGGAGGGTATCTGGTCCAAACACTTTTCCTTCTCCGGTCTCGGACCAGTTCAAGGGTGTACGGCACTTCTTGCCGTAAAGTGCTTCAAATGGGGCCATTTGCAGACTGGACTGATAACTATTGTTATAGGAAAACTCTGCAAATGGAAGGCAATCTTCCCATTTAGAGCCATAGGCTAGGACACATGCACGAAGCATATCTTCCAGAATCTGGTTTACTCGCTCGGTCTGTCCTCCAGTCTGGGGGTGATAGGCTGTGCTGAAAGACAAGTGTGTTCCGAGGGCTTCATGAAGAGCCTTCCAGAACCGTGAGGTAAACTGCGTGCCTCTGTCAGATACAATTCTCTGGGGAACTCCGTGTAGGCTTACTATCCGGGACATATATAAATCTGCTAACTGGGCCCCGGTGTATGTGGTCTTGACGGGGATAAAATGGGCAACTTTGGTCAGCCGATCAACGATGACCCAAATTGAGTCATGGCCTCGGTTTGACCTAGGAAGTCCGGTGATAAAATCCATTCCAATTTCATCCCATTTCCACTCGGGGTCTTGAGGGGTTGGAGCAATCCGGCAGGGCGCTGATGCTCTGCTTTGACTCGCTGACAATTATCACACTTGGCCACGAAAGATCCAATTTCCCGCTTCATTCCATGCCACCAAAACTTCTCACGAAGATCTTGGTACATCTTGGTTCCTCCGGGGTGGATCGAGTATGGGGTATTGTGGGCTTCTTTCAGGATTAGACCTTTAAGTTCCTTATCATCGGGCACACATAGGCGTCCTTTGAATCTCAGAACTCCTTCAGCATCTATGGCAAAACCAGGTGCTTTATCAAGGGGTACCTTTTTCTTAATACCTTCAATACTCTCATGACCCTTCTGGGCTTCTTTGATTTGGTCCAACAGGGTTGGGGCTAACTCCAGGTTGGCAAGATATCCATAGCTAACCAATTCAAGTCCGAAATCTTCGAACTCCTTAAATAAGGTTGGCTGCTCTGCTTGGATTAGGGTATTCAGGGTGCATGGCTTCCGGCTTAGGGCATCGGCTACCACATTGGCTTTTCCGGGATGGTAATGAATTCCGACATCATAGTCCTTAATCAATTCCATCCACCTTCTCTGCCTCAGATTCAACTCCTTCTGAGTGAAAATGTACTTCAAGCTTTTGTGATCTGTATAGACCTCGCAGCGATGACCCACAAGATAGGGTCGCCATTTTTTTAAAGCAAAAACCACAGCTGCTAACTCCAGGTCATGGGTTGGGTAATTCCCTTCATGCGGTCGCAATTGTCGAGACAGATACGACACAACTCTCCCTTCTTGCATCAGAACGCAACCAAGTCCGAGACGTGAAGCATCACAATACACGTCGAAACTCTTGGTGACGTCTGGCATGATTAGGATTGGGGCTGAAGTCAATCTCTTCTTCAGTTCTTGGAAACTATCTTCACACTTCTGGGTCCATTCAAACTTCTTATCTTTCTTCAACAACTGGGTCATGGGTTTGGCTATACTGGAAAATCCTTCAACGAACTTGCGGTAATAACCTGCTAGTCCGAGAAAACTTCGGATTTCCGTCACACTGGTGGGTGATTTCCAGTCTAGAATGGCTTTGATTTTCTCGGGGTCAACAGAGATTCCTCCTGCAGACACAACATGTCCGAGGAATGCCACTTCACTTAGCCAAAATTCACACTTGCTAAGTTTGGCATACAGTTGTGTTTCTGAGGGTCTCCAAAACCAAACGCAGATGTTCAGCATGCTCTTCTTCAGTCTTGGAGTAGATAAGGATATCATCAATGAAGACAACCACGAATTTGTCGAGGTACTCCATGAAGATCTTATTCATGAGATTCATGAAATAAGCAGGGGCATTGGTCAACCAAAGGACATAACGGTGTATTCAAACAATCCGTATCTGGTGGTGAAGGCGGTTTTGGGAATGTCAGACTCTCGAATCTTCAACTGGTGATAACCTGTCCGAAGATCGATCTTAGAAAAGACTCGGGCTCCGTTCATTTGATCGAACAGATCCTCGATCTTGGGCAGGGGATACTTGTTCTTGATGGTTACATCATTGAGCTTGCGATAATCCACACACAGGCGTGTGGTACCGTCTCTTTTGTCCACGAAGATGATAGGTGATCCCCAAGGTGATGCGCTTGGGCGAATCAGACCTTTACTGAGCTGATCAGCTAACTGCTTCTTCAATTCCACCAGTTCTTCTGGATTCATCCGGTAGGGCCTCTGGGATATAGGGGATGTTCCAGGAATAAGTTCAATCACGAACTCAATATCCCGGTCTGGTGGCATACCAGGCAATTCCTCCGGAAAAACATCCTTAAACAGATGGACCACACGGATCTCATCTAGAGTTGGTCGGGCTATGCCTTCATGGCAACAGGGTTGGGATTGATTGGCTTGTGACGCATACTCCACTTCAATTCCTTGGTCTGTGGTGAAAGATACTGCTCTTCTGGCACAGTCGATACGACCATGATACTTTGCTAACCAATTCATACCCAGAATGACATCTATGCCCTGGGTTCCTAGAATGATTAGATCGGCTGGAAAGTTTTCTCCTTTGATCTCAAGAGAGACGTCGGGACAAAACAGCTTGGTCTCTACTAGGAACTCTGGGGTTTGTATAGCAGGGGTTTGGACAAGAGGTTCCCGACTAGACCTCCCTTAACAACAAACTCCTTGGTAACAAAGGAATGGGTAGCACCAGAATCAAACAGGACAGTGGCAGGTACTGAGTTGACAAGGAACGTACCCAGCACAACATCTGGCGCTTCCTGGGCTTCTTCAGTGTTGATGTGGTTCAGACGGCCTCTTGCAACAGCCGCATTGCCACGGGGTGCAGCATTCTTGCCATTTCCATTCCCATTTCGGCCTTGTCCAGGATTAGGTGCAGGGGCATTGGGGCGTGGAGCATTCCTCTTGGGATTGGGGCAGTCTCGGGAGTAATGACCCTTGTTGCCGCATTCAAAGCAGACAACGCTGGCAGTAGGGGTAAAAGTGTTGGTGTTTCCTCCGGGACGATTGTTGCCATTGGGGCGGTAGTTGTTGTTGATGTTTGGGCGGGGGACATTGTTGTTGCTGTTGGGACGGTTGGGATAGTTGGGACGTGGAGCTGGGGGGGTCGATAAACTGGCTTGGGTGCTGGCTGGAAGGTGCGGGGTTTCTGACTGCTGGAACCTTCCTGAATATTCATCCTTCTCTTGCGGCCTTCAAACATGGACTTGCGCTTGGTCTCCAGCTGAATGGCCTTGTCCACAAGTGACTCCAGATCACGGAAGTCCTGGACAACCAAGGCACATTGCATCTCATCATGGAGTCCATTCAGAAAACGCTCCATCTTCTTCTTCTCCGTGTCGGTATCTTCAGGAGCATACCGAGCAAGATCGGTAAACTCATCCAGGTAACCAACCACATCTCTGCCTGCCTGCCTTAGCTTACGGAACTCATCCTTCTTCCTCTCGATAAGACCGCTAGAGATGAACTTCTTGCGGAATTTGTCCTTGAACTCCTCCCAGGTAATGACATGACCTGCGTGCTGGAGGGTCTTGGTAGTCTCCCACCAAGCTCTTGCGGGTCCAGCAAGGTAGTGGGTAGCATACAGGACCTTCTCATTCTCTCCCACCGAGGCAACTTCCAGGTCGTTCTCAATAGTGCGGATCCAGTCATCTGCTTCCAGGGGGTGAAGTCCCTTGGAATAGGTGGGCGGTGTGGTCTTCTGGAAGTCACTCAGGGTAGAGCGTTGATTTCCACCCTCGTCGCCATTTCCATTGCCACCATTGTGGTTCTGGTTGGCGTGGGCAGCGGCAAGTTGCTGCAGGGCGGCGAGATGAGCTTGACGCTCTTCCCGGGCAGCTTGGCGATCCTCCATGATGATCGCAAGCAGTTGAGCAGCGGTGGGTTCTGGCGGTGGTGGTGGTGCCGCGTGCTGGTTGTGGCGAGTGTTCGTCATCCTGGAATAGATACGATATAAGAGGCAAGGCAAAGAGGCTTTGGCTAACGATGAAGTCACAAAGGGGGTGGTTGATGAAACACTAGTCAAACAAGACCATCACATTTATTCAACACAATCATCACATCAAGGAGTTCACACATCAAGCTTACAACATCCTACTACCCTAATGTACATACTACATGATTTCACTAGGAACCATCACACACACTCTACTCGCATAGGGGGGGGTCGACACAGTCCTAAGGTAGTGCTCTCGTCGCTCAACTACTGAGGTGGAACCCCAGGCTCGACGACCTCAACGTCTGAGTCGTAGGGTGGCTCCTCGGGATCCTCCTCCTCGAGAACTGGCTCAGACGGCTCCTCCTCCTCGTCAACTAACTCCTCCTCGTCGTCCTCCTCCTCGTAATCCATCTCCTCAAGGTAGTCCTCATCATCACTGATGAAGGCACTGTTCTCCTTGCGGAGATCCTCGCCCTCCTCCTCCATCTCGTTCGCCTGCTGCTCCATCTCGTCTATCATCTCGTTCTGCTCTGCTACCGTCTTGCGGAGCCTGACGATAGACCTCCTCTGACGGGCCAGCTTCAGGCGGAGATTATCATTCTCCCACTTCAGCTGGGTCTCACGGTCTCGGGCATCGTCGAGGGAGCTACGCTGGAAGTGAACCTTGAGTCTAGCATCGCGCAGGTTCTCCTGGGTGTCGTGAAGTAGCACCTCCATGTCGGTGATGTACTCGCCGAAGAGAGTGTGCTGCGCGGGGTAGGTGGGGTTTCCATCGTCGTCACGCCTTCCGAAGTACTGGAATCGAGTGCCCACCAGCTCGTCCTTGTGCTCCTCACAAAGGCGGGCTAGTAGCCTCTGCATAACTCGGGTCAGACCGTCAACCCAAGTAGTGTCCATCGTGGAGTAGACCAAGTCCTTGGAACGGGGTGGCTGAATCCTGCCTCGGACGGACGACTTGATGAGCCAGGACAGGTTCCCATTACCGAGGGAATCGACCTGAGTTCCCTCAAACTCTGGAACAGGGCGTCCCAAAATCTGGCTCAACTCGTACAGGTCCTGCTCGAACATCAGCAGGCCGTCCTTCCTCACTTGGACGAACTCGGACACGTTGGGTGCCATCTACAAGTTTAGGCAAAATTTTAAGTTAGTTAAGTGACATGAGTATCAAATGTAAACTTAATGGGGTAACAAGTGTGCAAAATTTTAAGGGTTCAAGAAAAGATTACTCTTAATGAGTGTAGGGTTTTAAATAAATAGGGGGGGGGGTTGGGGAGATAAGAAATTTTCGAAAATACTTCACTTCCTTGTTTTAGAAATTAACTTTTGTAACTCTTGACTAACGCCCATGCTAACTAAAGTCTCCTAAAGTCAGGATGGCTCTGATACCAGCTCTGTGGGGACCCCGGACTAACCGTCCGAAATACCCGATTATGCTTAACACAACGATCCCGTGATCAGTCTGTCGTTGCACATAATCCGAACTGAATATCAAAGTTTACATCCATACAACACCGAGTTTAAAGTCTTACAAACCTGGCCATACAGGCCTAATTATACATAGGTGCCTTCGAGGGCCAAACCATCTTTATTCAGCGGAAGCTACGGTAGTAGGGCTAAACCAACTCGACAACACCCGACAGGCAGCTGACTTATGAAGATCTTAGTTCGCATAGACGTCGCCAAACTCCTCTTCAACGCAGAGTTCCTCGAAATCTGGCTAAGACAATAGCCAGGGACGAAACCAATATGAGTACATTGGATTGTACTCGCAAACTACCCCAACTTGAGGAAGCACTAGCTTTTATTATTTTAAAAACTTTTATTTGAAAAACTCTCAAAAATCTTTTCCTGAAAGGGGGGGGGGGGAAAGAAGATTATCATTTTAAGAAAAACACCACTTTAGCTGTTTCCCGGAAACTCCTCCGGTATCCAGCCACACTCTGTCCACAGTTTCAAACCCATCACCACCCCGTACCAACTCATTGGTACCGGTGGGAAAATAGCCCTTTCCAAAACCATCTTCCTTTCCAAACTCAACACTTTTATCAAAACTTTGCACATGGTCTTAGGACAGCCTTCCAACTGTCCGTATCCGAGGACTCGGCTATTCGAATAGTTTTACCCTCTGCAGAGGTAGTACGCTTTTCCCACACCCATCCGGTCACTCATCGTGTCAGCCACGTCCCGCCATACCAGAGGTATGCGAAGTTGAGTTCCCGGCCATAGCCTGTCCTTTGCTCATGCTAGTATAGGACCCTGCCGCTACGACACTTTCCACCGACACTCAAATCCTCAGAAACTAAGTGTGGGGACTCGTAGTTCTGCCCGGCGGACCCAAGGGAGCCCTTCAATCCTCTTCCTCCAAATACGTCCATACCGGCTTCCGGTAGACCAACATTGAAGAGGACCCAGGTCAGGGGGTAGGTCCTCAGACCATCCCCTCATGGAACGAGGTTATCCTCGTTGTTGAGGCATCCAGTACTAACACGAGCAAATTATATGACTACGCCCTTGCCCATATGTGGGTAAGTGTGGTCGCACAGGATAATGGTTGGTCGTCATGGTACTAGGACACAATGTGCATTTTTCTCAAAAACAACACCAACCTTCTTCAACTGAGCACCGACCTTCCGGCAGGTCTATCCAAGTATTTTCAAAAGAGTTTCGAGAAAACATTGTTTTTCCCATCCTATAGTTTTAAATAACTACCTTATACTTCTATATAAGGTGGCAAAATAGTTTTCCGGTAGTTTGTAAAAAGGGGTTTGTTCCAAAATTCATTGTTTTCTTTTGAACAACTCTTGAGGCTAAAATAGAGGTATATAATTGCAAGCTCAGTGGAGTAGCTTGCCTTGCTCAGCAAAGTTCTCGGGGTCTTGTTCCTGCTGATCAAAGTACTCCCCTTCCTCGAAGACTCCGGCAGCGTTTTCGTCTAACGTCAAACAAGCGATACAAATAATTACTATACTAACTCAAGCATCATCACAACATCACAATTGCTACACATAGCTACTGCACACATCAAGCAACACAAGGTGGTTTCAAATTGATTGAATTAAATTTGATTTAATTAATTTCAAACTTAGGCAGAAACTAGTTGTACACTAATTAATTCACCATTTAATCTATGTTTGTCACAAAAATTCAAACTAAAATTCTATGGATAGCTACTGATGTGTAGAAGATCACCCAATTGGATTGGGGTCATTTGGAGTTACCAAATTCCCTACACATCTGTTTTAGTTCAGAAGGTTTTTAATCAAGTTTTAGCTACCAAACAATTTAGGTTGCTCCAAAAATTAAATCCTTTTAGGGGCAACTAACCTTGGCTACAAGTGATCTAACAAAGTTGGTTTGAGATTAATTGGATCTACCAACAATTCACACTAATTGGTTTAGTGCAGAAAGGTGCACTGAAGTTCAACCAAATACTAAGGATTTTATACTACTCAATTAATTCTACCAAAATTTGGGGAGCTAAAGGATCCTAATACAAAGCTACCAAAATTGGTTTCAAGTCATTTGGATTAATATAACTCCAGAAACAAATGGTTTAGTGTTTTAAACCTTCTGGAGCATTTTTAATAATGCATTTTTATTATTTAATTAAATGGAGTGAGACCACTTTGGTGAGTTAAAGAATTTCATAGACTTTCCAGAACAGTTGAGTTTGATTTATTTGGACTGCTAGAACTAAAGTTGTTGAATTTCTAAACCGAGTCCAGTACTGAACTTCAGAAAAGAATTCAAATTCGAAAAACTGGATAAAGGTGAAAACCCTGACGGGTGGGGTCCGCCCGTCGGCGACTCAACGGAACGCTCCGCGCGCGCGTTTTAAATTTAAAACGCTGACGGGTGGGGTCCACCAGTCAGCGACTAATTACGCGAACCGGTACGCTACCGTCGATTTCTAATCGAACGGCGCCTGGAGCTCGCGGTCATCGACGACCTCAGGCGGGCGGCGCCGCGGCTCCGGCGACGGCGAGAAGCACGGGGAAACTCACCTAGGGCTCGGGAGGTTGCGGAAAGAGGTGGATCGATGGCGGGGATCGTGGGGAAGCCTCTGGGATGAGGTGTGCTTGCTGGGGAAGCTTCTGGCGGCGACGGCGAGCAACTCCACCTCCGCGGCCGTGCTGCAACTCCGGTGCTCCTTCTGCTCCGCGTCTGTGCTCCAAACACGGGGAAACGGCGGCGGGTAAGTGCGGGGGTAATGGTGAGGCTAGGATGGGCCAGAGAGGGGAGAGGGGAAGAGGGGCACGACCTGTCCGTGCACGGCTTCTTCCTCAACTCCGGCGGGCAATCGAGGACGCTCAAGGCGGCCTGGGCTTGCGGGACAGCGTCACCGCTCTCCTAGCGGGGCGCTGAGGGGTGGAGAGTGAGGGAGGGGTGCTGGAGTGAGCGGTGGTGAGGTGTGGAGGCACGGGTGCGGTGGCTTTTTATAGCCGAACCACGGCGTGCGGTGGACGGGGCGCAGGAGTGGTCTAGGGAGGGGGATAGCACGCCAGTGGGGGCGGTGCTGCACGGCGACGACCCTAGGGTGCCTAGCTAGGGCGTAGGGGGAGAGGGGTGCACACACTGCGGCGTGAAGAGCTTGACACGGCACGGCGGCCATGGCGCGTCCGTGGAGAGGATGGATCGATGCGGCGTCTGCAGGCCACGAGGGTCGACGGGGATGTGTCCCTGATGTTGCTGGGTGGCAGGGGCGTGTCTGCGGCGAGCCACGCGGGCTGGGGTGGCGTGGAGGTGAGGAATGGGGTCGGCGTCCACGCGCGGCCAGAGCTCGGCGAGCGGCGACACGGCGGCTGGCGCACGGCGCCTCAGGGCTTCAGGGTTCGTCTTGTCCTTCCAGGCGCGTGCGGTGAGAGGTGAGGGAGTGGACGGGGGCAGGGCTGGGCCAGGGAGCGGCTGCACGCACGGTTCTGTCGTCGACACCGTGCACCGCACGGTGGCGTGCGTCCGGCGACGGCCACGAGCCCACACAACCAATTTCCACGCTTCCCACTTGCTTGATCGACTGAGGGGAGTGAGGGAGGAGTGTAGAGCAAGCAAACCTTGCAGGGATCGATCAAATCGACCGATTTGATCTCGGTTTCGTGGAGTAGAGGATGAACACGGGCAGTGTTTACCACGTGCTCGACGAATTGCCTCAACGAAAATTAAATCCGATTTTCTTGAATTTAATTCCACACTGATTCTCACAAGCAAAGTAGGGATTGTTGGTGTGGTGCTAGAAATTTTTGGATATGTGCAACATAGCACATTTTGTGTTTTGGGAAAGTTCAAGAAAGAATTGGAATTTGAATTTAGGAATTTTAGAAATATTTTTAGAGAGGGAAAAGAATATGAGAACAAGAGAGAGTGATCACATGTCACCCCTCTGAATTTGTTTTGAAAACAAAATTTGATTTTCTTTATAAGAGGAAATTTGTGTGACTCGTGTCACATGATTTTATGTGGGAGTTTTTATTTTGTTTCTTTTCTTTTCTTTAAATTTTTATTTCAAACAAACACAACTCAAGCAAGCAACATAAGCAAGCACACATAAAGTAACAGAATTTTTTTTTTGTTGGCCCACATTTTCGACTAATAAAACTGGGTTACAGATTTTGGGACGTTACAACTGCTTCGGCGCCATAGACCAGGGCGAAGGGCGTTTCTCCAGTGGGCTTTGTGGCAGTGGTGCGGATGGACAAGAGCACAGATGGGAGCTCTTCAATCCAGTTCTTGCCGTGGGCCTTGAGGCGATTGAAGCTTCTTGTCTTGAGTCCCTTAAGCACTTCAGCATTTGCTCGCTCGGCTTGTCCGTTGCTTCATGGGTGAGCCACCGAGGCGAAGCAGAGCTGAGTGCCGAGGCTTTCGCAGTAAGCCCTGAAGATGCCACTGGTGAACTGTGAGCCGTTGTCCGTGATGATGCGATTTGGCATGCCGAAGCGGCAGGCCAGGCCTCTGATGAACTTCACCGCTGATCTCGCCGGTATGGTGCGCACCGCTTCAACCTCCGCCCATTTGGTGAACTTGTCGATGGCGACGTAGAGGTAGCGGTAGCCCCCGCTAGAGCGTGGTAATGGTCCTAGGATGTCCAGCCCCCAGACCGCGAAGGGCCAGGAGAGCGGGATGGTCTCGAGCCCCAGTGCAGGCTGATGGACCTGCTTGGCGTGGAATTGGCATCCTTCGCAAGCCTGGACAATGGTGATTGCATCTTGAAGCACTGAGGGCCAGTAGAAACCACTCCTGAAGACCTTCCCCGCGAGGGTGCGCGATGATGAATGACGGCCACACTCTCCACTGTGTATGTCTCGGATCAGTTGGCGGCCTTCTTCAGGGGGATGCATTTCAACATAACTCCATTTGACGTTTGCGGTACAAATCCCCCTCGTGAAGGCAGTATGACTTGGCCTGTCGAGCGATTCTCTCTGCTTCTGCATCCTCTTCAGGGAGGACTCCACCCTGAAGGTACTCCTTGATCTTGTCGATCCACCCTGTCTCCTGATGCGTCATGGCTAACAACGGGCGATCTCCTGAGGGCAGAACGTAGGTTGGAGTTCCAGATGTTGGTGGTGGTGGGAGTTCCTCGTCGATGTCCATGTTAGTTGCTTCCTGTGGCTGTTTCACCGACGCCCTGGTGAGCCTTTCCTCAAACACGCCTGCCTACTGGGCTTCCCTTCGCGATGCTCGCATGGCGATGTCATCTGCCTCCTGATTCTCCTTTCGTGGGACGTGCCTGAGCTCCATCCCCTTGAAGTGCTTCTCGAGATTGCGAACCTCGTCGAGGTAAGCGGTCATGTGACCGTCCTTAGGCGTGTAGCTCTTGTTGGAGAAGTTGACGAGGAGCTGGGAGTCTCCCTTGATGAGTAGGCGCTTGACACCAAGGGCAATCGCAGCTCTGAGCCCAGCGAGGAGGCCTTCATATTCGGCGATGTTGTTGGAGACCTTGTCAGTTGTGAAGCACAACTGGATGGCGTAGTAGAGCTTGTCTCCCTTCAGTGAGGTTAGGATGACGCCAGCCCCCGCCCTCTAGCATGCGAATGCTCCGTCGAAGTGCTTGGTCTAGTGATTTGGCACTGTTTCTCCTGAGGGCGCGGTCTCTGCCTCTCGAGGCTCTTCCTGCTGTGTGTCCGTCCACTCGGCGACAAAGTCTGCCAGTGCCCTTCCTTTGATGACTCTGGTAGTGTCGAAGCGCAGGCCAAAGGGTTGCAGCTCGATGTTCCACCCTGCGACGCGATCTGTGGTGTTTGGGTTGCGCAGGATTTGCTCCAGGGGGAAAGATGTGACCACTGTGATGGGGTGGCCCTAGAAGTAGTGGTGCAGCTTCCTGGAGGCGATGAGGAGCGCGAGGAGGAGCTTCTGCTGCATAGTGTACCGCTCGCGAGCATCCCGCATCATTGTGCTGACGAAGTAAACGGGGTGCTCGACAAGCGTTGTCGATGGAGTTGCAGCGTTGGCCTCTTCAGGGGCCTTGTCGAGATCCGCCTGAGGTTCGGGGCCTGAAGAGGAAGCTTCCTTGTCGGGAGGCTCTGGGCTTGGTGTAGCAGTGTCCTTCTTGGCGAGGCTGGCTCTTCCCTTTCTGCCACCAGGACGGCGCTTGCTGTTTGTGGAGTGGCTGCTAAGTACAGCTTTAGATGCTCGCCAGGCCTCGGGGCGACCATGACAGGTGGACTGGCCAGCTACTTCTCCAGGTCTTCAAATGCCTTGTCCACCTCTGGTGTCCACTTGAATGTGCTAGATCTCTTCATGATCTTGAAAAATGACAGCGCTCTCTCGCCGAACTTGGAGATGAACCGGCCTAAGCTGGCCATGCATCCCGTTAGGCGTTGCATGTCCTTGAGGCGACGAGGTGGCTGCATTTCTTCTATAGCCTTGATCTTGTCTGGGTTTGCTTCTATGCCACGGTGGGGCACCAAGAACCCAAGGAGTTTGCCTGATGGTACCCCGAAGACGCACTTGGCGGGTTCAGCTTGATGTTCACCTTGCGCAGGTTGGCAAAGGTCTCCTCGAGGTCCTCCATGAGGGTGTGCTCTTCACGTGTCTTGACCACAATGTCGTCGACGTAGGGCTCGGCGTTTCTCCCCATCTGAGCCCCCAAGGCCGTCCTCATGAGCCTCTGGAAGGTGGCACCGGTGTTCTTGAGGCCAAAAGGCATGCAGACGTAGCAATACACACCACAAGGGGTGAGAAATACTGTCTTCTCCCCATCCTCCTTCGCCATCTTGATCTGGTGGTAGCTTGAGAAGGCATCCAGAAAACAGAGGAGATCGCAGCCGGCGGTGGAGTCCACAATTTGGTCTATCCTGGGCATGGGGTACGGGTCCTTGGGGCAGGCCTTGTTGATGTCGGTGTAGTCGATGCAGAGCCTGTCGCCCCCGGTGTGCTTGGGACGACCACCGTGTTGGCGAGCCATGTGGGGTGTGCAACTTCTCAAATGATGCGTGCTTCTTTCAACTTCTCTACTTCCTTGATGATGAACTTCTGCTTCTCTGGCGCTTGGCACCGTGCTTTCTACTTCACGGGGCGTGCGTTTGGACACATGGCTAAGTGGTGCTCGATCACCTCCCTCGTACTCTGGACATCTCTGACGGTGTCCAAGCGAACATGTCAGAGTTTGCCCTGAGGAAGGCGACTAGCGCGCTTTTCTATTTGGTAGGCAAGTGATGCCTGTAAAATGCATACATGAACTTTGCATTATTTTACTTATATTCCAGTCATATTTGCATCATATAAGGGTTATATCACTGTTTTATAATGATTTTGGGAATATTTGATATGTTTCCTATTTTTTATGGAATTAAAACCCTATTCTATATTTTAATGTTTCAGGGACCCAAACGACGTCCAAATGACCTGGAAATTTACGAGCATCATTTTTTGAAGGAACAAAGCGTGGGAGCGAAAGAAGCAAACAAGGGGAGGCCCGAGGGCCCAGATGAGTGGGCCCACGCGGCCCAAGTACCTGGCCGCGTGGGACCCCCCACTTTGGCCCTCGGAGCTCCGTTGCCGTCGATCTTTCCTCCACCGACTCCGTTTTGACCTAAAACCGCCTATAAAAATTGTCCCCCGACGTTCTCTGGAGGAGCGCCGCAGAAACACCGAAACAGAGAACTGGAGCTGCAGATTGGAGGGGGAAAATTCCGGCGGGCGCTGCCGGCGTGGTCTCCATCTTCTCCAACGACTTCTCCACCGTCTCCATGATGAAGAGCGAGTAGTCCACCTCTGGACTATGGGTTTGTGGAAGTAACTTATGTATCTCTCTTGAGCTTCACTAATTAGTACCGTATGAGCTGCCGAACAAGATTACGGTCATCTATGTAATGCCTTTGTGGTGTATCTCTTTATGAGTTAATATATGTTTGAGATTGCAATGGTTTTGTTTAAGTTATGAAAGTAGATGCATATTATGTACCCCGTTCTTATTTACTTGTTATGATCAAGCATGTTTATGAGAGCGTGTGACGGCGAACGTGTGCATTAGTTGGAGTAACGGGGGGTGGCTAGTGCAGTGAACGTGAGAGAAAGTTCTACGATCCACTTGGGTGTTCTACCCTACTTTGTTACCTCACTAGGGATAAAAAGAAATACCATGCTACTGGAGATGTGGGTGTGACCATTGCCACTTCCTCCACAACTAGATCTAGCATGTTCTTATTTTAACTTCATGTCAGGATACTTATTGCTATACTCTCAGTTATCTTAATTACTGAGGTGTTATGATTTAGTTCGCATCTTGGTGGAGTATAAGAAAGACTAATAACCAAAAGGTCTCTATGTTAGGACGTGATGCCCATATAATTATAACTTGTCATTAAACTGTTGTTTGCAATCTCATATGTCAACTCTAGTATTCCATTGTCTACCACTTTATTAAAGAGAGAGTGTATTTGTGAAACCATGAACCCCGGTCCATTTTTAATCATAAGAAACACCTTTCCGACAACTTTTACCACTTTTCCATTTTTGCCATTTAGAAATCCAAAAATACAGAAACACTTTTACATCTTGCATTCATCATATAAAATCCAAAAATATCGTTTATCATTGCTACCACCATCCTTGCATATTTATTTACCACCATTGCATATTTATTTCTTATTTGCATTGCATATTATCTTGATATCATTCTCACACCTTGTGCTTGACAACCACTAGGTGAGGTTGAGGACCAAAACATTTACTTTGTTTTGTAGGTAACCAAAAGAAGGATAGGAAAGATAGATCTTCACTGCTGATTCCCCGAGAGTTCGATATTAAACCCTCGAGTCACCCCTCGTGTGGAAAACACGTCTTCCACTTACTACACACTCTGCACTTGGAGTCTCAACATAACCCATTTACTTTTCACGCAGGTAACCACGTGAAGGGCCATCAAGACTGCTTTCTGGCGCCGTTGTGGGTAACTACGTGAAGGGCCATCAAGACTGTTTTCTGGCGCCGTTGCTGGGAATCATTGCTGAAAGGTTTATCAAGGGATATCTCACCAAGTCAACTTCATCACCAACTTGTGCTAACACCTAAGCTTGGGAGGTTGCACCTACGTGAGCATCATCTTATCCATCTTTACCTTCAAAGCAATTTATCTTGTTTTGTCATTGTCTTGCATTTTTAAGTTCGGTTTGCATATTTATTTTTAGTTTTGCATAAAAAAATATAAAAACTAGTGTTGTTTTTAATATGTATGATAAGCTATGGAGAAACTTTCTGGAATGTCTATGGGTAATGATTATTTTAAAAAGTATGACGCCTACTCTGAATATCAATCAACCAAAGAGGGAAATAGAGTGGGTAAATTGCTTAAAGCTCTTCACAAAATAGCTATTCAGTTTTGTGAGTTACATGGTATAACTTGTTGCAATAGAAGAGTTGTTAAACATTCCCACTATCAATGCAAATATAATAGTGATCCTATAATTGCTTGTTATCGTGAAGATGAATGTTTATGCCATGATATAGAACAAGTTGAGAAATATATTGCTTATGTTGGAGCCCATGAGATAGACTCTCTTCTTGATAAATTTCTTGCAACCAGTCATGTAGCTCGTGAAATGAAAGGGCAAGTTTCTATTATTCTCCAAATTTGCAAAAAACAATTTAGTGATAATGTTTATGTTAAAGAAAGAATTCTTGCTGCCACGGAAAGCACTAACATTTTGCAGGAAGAGGAGGATAAGAACCTAAGCTTGGGGATGGCAGTGCAACCCCAAGAGGATGATGAAAACATAAGCTTGGAAGCGGAAGTATGTGAAGAGGAGATTGAAATGGATGTGTTCCAACCTAAGCTTGGGGAAGAGTTGGATCTCCCAGCTTCACCATCAACAAATGATAGTAACACTCAAACTCAAAAATCTTTTGTTATTTATGAGAATCCATGTTATGATGAGTGTGAAACTGAAAATGCTATGATCCTATATGATAACCCATGCTATTATGATGAAACTAATAATGATCCTTTACTTTTAATAATGCTACTAGTGAAGTTATGGATAATAATGAGGAGTATTGCTTAAATATGCTATATGATAATGCTTTAGATGATGGTCCTATGCTTATTGATAATCCTCCATGTTTAGTTGTTACTAATTTATGCGAGGATAAAAATGATATACTTGCTGTTGTGATGGTACTCTTACTCATGAGAGTCCTACTTTGTTTTTGAACTCTCCTAATCACACCATAGAGGAGAAATTTGCTTATGTTGAGAAATACTTATGTGGTTTGCAATTATCTTTAGTTCCAAATATTTGTTGCAACCATGATTTTAAACTTGATATTGATCTTAATAATTATTTTGAAAGAGGGAAGCATGCTAATGAATTCCAAAATAAATTTAATGATCCTCTTTATGTGTCTATATTATCTAAGTTGAATGATCCTTGTGGTTATATGGTTGAATTTATTTCTACTACTCGCAACTATTATGAAAGAGGAGAAGATAAAAACCCTCTTTATGTTACTAATAATTATATGCTGCAAGTAAATATTGTTAATATGCATTGGGAAACTTCTATTTATGGTGATTCATTCATATACAAAATGCCAATGCGTAGAAAGAAAGTTAGACTTCGTTGTTATTACTTTTGTGTTTTGTTTTTCTCTCAACTAGGGTTCAACTTGACTATTATTTTGATTGGTTTGAGAACACCATGGGATCCTGGTATTATGTATGAACACTTTCCAAGAAAGAGGGACACACCAAAGTATAAGCTCCCTCACGAGCTTCGTCCACAATAAACATCAAGTAAGAAGCCTAGCTATATGGCTATAAAGAAAACGCTTTACGGGAGGCAACCCGATTATTTTTATTTGTGATTTTCTTTGTGTCCTCTTGCTGTAACAAGAGACTTAGTGTTTAGTTTAGTTTCTGGAATTTTAATAAAGTGCCAAGTTTTACTCATTTTGGTATGAAAAAGTTGCTTATAGCGTTCGGAGATATTATTCCTGCACGAATCTGTGCACGGTATGATTTTTAATTATTATTCTGTAACTCCGAATGAGTTCATATTTAAACTGTAGTAGCAACTTTGCATCCTCTATATGCATGAATTTTTCGGAATTTGCCGACAAAGTTAAGTAGGGTAGAAAACTACGTTTAGCTGCTGCTGTTTTTTTGGACAGATTCTGTCCCATCTTGTTTGATGCATGCTTAGAACTTTTAACATGAATCTTTTTGATCCAATTGAGTTTATGAGTAGGCATACAACATTATACACTTTATGGACATTCATATGAATTTTTGTCTAAGGATTATATGCAGCAAGAAATCTATTTGTTTATCACTACTAATGTGCCCCACAGAAAAAGAAATGGGAGAAACGGTGTTTTGAAGTTTATTCACAGGGATTAGAGGAGATGCACCAAGAGCTATCCAAGGATGGTGAAGACCATAAGCTTGGGGATGTGAAGACAACCCCACTGGACCTACACACTCTCGTTTGCACATGTCTAACTTCTATTTTTGATCGAAACACTTTATCGCATAAACTTGGAGCGTCTTTTTGTTTGTTTATGTTAGATTTTTATTTTGTGAGACCACCACACTATCATTTATATATGAGAGAGCTACTGGAAATTTGGGTTGAATTATGTTGGATGCTATTATAAGATTGGGAAAAGGGATGTTGAAGTTAATTTTAAAAGATACATATAATTGCATGATTCATGAGCCTGTTAATGAGTAATAATTTGCAAATATTTTATCAAGAGCTATCTTTTATTCATGTTTTGATGTTAAATGTTATTCTACCTTGTTTTAACATGGATTAGTTAGTTCTATGGACACTCATGTATGCATTTAGATGGTCAACTTTCTCCCTCTTGCTAGCCCAAAAAATTCCAACAAGCAAAAACTTGTTTCCAACACCTTCAACCAAAGTTTTTCCAGTGAGTCCACCATATCTACCTATTAGCTTTATGCTATTCTGAGTATATTTATCATGATATTTGTGTTATCTATACCTCTGAATGAAAATGCTTATGTTGTTAATTGTTGTGGAAAAGCTGGTTATAGCTCTATCGAACTTGATGCACACTTTACTTTCATTGCATTAAATAAATATGACCCATTGTGATTAAAATTATGATGTTGTGGACTTGACAAATGTCTTTGGTTGAGAGTTAGCTCATATGTGCTGTCACATGGCAAGCTTTCAACATTGCACTTCATCTCATTTAGTTGATATCATGTACTTTTGTTTATGGATGCTTACCATGGGTGAAATAAATGTGGAAATGAATTGAGTTTAAATGAGTTTGTATAAATGGTTAGAGAGACGCCTGGGCCGCTAATCTAAGCCATGCATCATTCATGGTGGAAATTTACTTACATGCTATGGTGAACCTTCTGTGATACACCTTACAATAAAAAGCTATCTAATGGTAAATAAAAAGGGTGTTGAGATTGTTCATTGTGTTTGTTTGTCTTGTTATTTTGATATGGGCTTGTTCCATATCCTGGGACAAGAGGTACCCCAGTTGACGCTCTTAATGATACTATTATTACTTACAATGATATTTAACTTGAACTTGCATTGTTTTCCAAGTTGAGTAACACATGGAGTAGGTACTTGTATTCAAGGGGCATGAGACTTTCAACCTGTACTTTGTCAAGCACACTACTCGTATTTGCTTTCACTTTAAACTTAATCATTCAAGATGCTATGATAGGGGAATGAGAGCTTGACACCAAGGATTACCATATTACAATCATTAACTTAAGGAGAGAAGTTCAGAAGTTAGATGAGATTTATTCATGCTTTACCTCTACTCATATATATCTTTCCAAAGTGTCCACCTTTTATATTCAGATTTTCATCAATACTCTATGACCATTGTAGGATGTTCTTACTTATTATTATGCATACATGTGGTCCATAGTACTTCTTCTCTTATGTTACACTTTGTGAATTATCATTGAACATCCTTGCATTGAATACTTGATATCACTTCATAAACTATCTTGCATATTGCTACTTCTTTTAAGAATGAACCATTTGACTCTATGTAGCAATAGTAATCATCTTTGATATCCATTGATAGTATTAAATTACAAAGTCCATGTTAGTTTTATCACCTTCATACTCGAGGACGAGTATAGGTTAAGCTTGGGGATGTTGATGCATGTAAAATGCATACATGAACTTTGCATTATTTTTACTTATATTCCAGTCATATTTGCATCATATAAGGGTTATATGACTGTTTTATAATGATTTTGGGAATATTTGATATGTTTCCTATTTTTTATGGAATTAACCCTGCGCAGGCAGAAAACCCTATTTCTATATTTTAATGTTTCAGGGACCCAAACGACGTCCAAATGACCTGAAAATTTATGAGCATCATTTTTTGGAAGGAACAAAGTGTGGGAGCGAAAGAAGCAAACAAGGGGAGGCCCGAGGGCCCAGATGAGTGGGCCCACGCGGCCCAGGACGTCCAAATGACCTGGAAATTTACGAGCATCATTTTTTGGAAGGAACAAAGCGTGGGAGCGAAAGAAGCAAACAAGGGGAGGCCCGAGGGCCCAGATGAGTGGGCCCACGCGGCCCAAGTACCTGGCCACGTGGGACCCCGCACTTTGGCCTTCGGAGCTCCGCTGTCGTCGATCTTTCCTCCACCGACTCCGTTTTGACCTAAAAACGCCTATAAAAATTGTCCCCCGACGTTCTCTGGAAGGAGCGCCGCAGAAACATAGAAACACCGAAACAGAGACCTGGAGCTGCAGATTGGAGGGGAAAACTCCGGCGGGGCGCTGCCATCGTGGTCTCCATCTTCTCCAACGACTTCTCCACCATCTCCATGATGAAGAGGGAGTAGTCCACCTCTGGACTATGGGTTTGTGGAAGTACCTGCGGTGACCCAGCACACCACTGCATATTGTAGTGTACAAGTCGTTGACATAACACCCACGGAAGGACTAATCGGTAAATATTACATCACTCAGAGTAGTACAACAGAAACATTGCGGGTCCACTTTATTACACACTGCTAAAGATTACAAGCTAGAAATGCATAAAAACATCGACGTCTTCCTCCGACATGGGAGGATTGTCTATTATTGCGATGTTGACAGGAGTCAACCTACAAGCGATAGAAAACAGCAAACTAAGAACCATCTTGGCTCAGCCGCTTAGTAGTACTAGTCTAGTCTGACTCGGCCAGGTTCCTACTATGATAACCCTAAGTCTCCACCTCCTCCTCGTCGGCGTCGTCGGCTCCGTAGGCGATGATGTAGTCAACGCCTTCTACTCCTCTAGACAGATCAGGTGCTTCAAAATACACCTCATCGGCATGGTATGCTCCAAAGTCGTCTTCAGCGATCTCCTCAGAGTCTAAGCAGAGATCAACGGAGGAAAGGGTGAGCAACACTAGCATTACTCAGCAAGTTCAAATAATAGATGATAAGGTGTATGATGCACTATCTACCATCCTGACCAAAAAGTCATGGATGAATATGCAAGTTTTGTAAAACATTTTTAGGAAAAGGTCCATTTTATTTTAGAAAACTATGCCCTAGCCTCCACGGGTCTTTAGTCATCACTTGGGATGCCTTTCCCGCAGCATTCTGTAGTTCCCTCCTGGAACAAGGATGTGACAGTCACAATTTCTTTGTTTAACTCTGCAGAGCTGCACCACTTTACCCAACAGCAGCCTGGCTCCTTTTGCTCTCTCAGCACACCATATGTGCTATAGCCAGAACTCAGGGCAACAAGTCATGTGGAGTCGCTTCCCCACACAACACATATCCGCCCATTTGTGATGCGGCTGGTAACTAAGACCACTGGCCCACCACCCCTCCCGAGCTTCTATTCCAATTCACCCCGTCAGGGAAGGTCACGCGCTTCCACGCTGTTGGCCGCCGCAACGAACGCAACCAGGTAATAGTCTGCCGAGGATATGCGAACGAGGGAAGAAACCTCTGACGAGCCCATCCATAGTGAATCTGTTGGTTGATGCTTCGATACGGCGCAAGGATTACTGGGCCATGGGTTATTAATCCTAGGTATATACTTTCCCATACAGTGGAACCTCCACCACAACATCAATCTGTGGTTCCACTGCCAGCCAACCATAATAAGTATAGCAATTCACATCATTCGAAAATAGGTTTTTTCTTTTTCATGCAATGATAATACATAGTACTTTGCAATTACTTTGATAAAAATAATCAATCGAGAACATGCAAGTTGGAACTTGCCTTGAGACTGACAGGTAATGCAGTCTAAAGCTTCTGACGAATTGGGACCCTCGCGTTCTGAAAATCAATATCATTGTCTGTATGAGACAATGTTGAAAAACCAAATACATGCCAATATGTATAGAATGAGATGATTTTTATTCTTTCCCAAAATTCCCCAGAGTTTTGTTAAGGATTTCTTTTTAAAAAATTCTTTGATTTGAATTTTAGTTAGGATGAGTAACATGACAGTCATAAAGTAGTTCAAATTATACTTTGAACTTGGTACATAATTTTTCCATATTATTTTCTTTTGAAAATAATTTGAAATATTTCAAAGTCATTTCCACTTAAGGATCCTTTGAATTTTTGCTACAAGAAATAGTTTTCAACAAATCAAGTAAACATTTTATTTGGATCACTTATTTTATGCTGATGTTTGTAGATATTTTTAAATTATTTATAGGATTTATTTGAATTTATAGCAAGTTTTGAAGTTTGGGAAATTTCATAATTTATTTTTTTTACAAATAAGCCCCTGGTTAAACCAGGTCAAAGATGAACTCGGGTCCGGTCCAACCGACCGAGCCATTCTTTCTCTCCCTCTCTTGCTCATGCTCGAGCTCCTCCGACGCCCGTGTCGCCCACGTCGTCGCCGCCTTGTCCCGGCCAACTCCGGCCACCTCCGCCGCCGTGGCGTGGGGCAAAACACTCCCCTCGCTCCGCTCTTCCACCTCACCGGAGCAATTCGTCCCTTTCATCCTCTCATGGCCGCTGTCGGAGAATGACTCCCACGAAACAGGGATAGTCAAGCTCACGAAGAGAGTTCGTGTAAGGGGCTGAACACGTTGGTCAAACAACCCTCAACCTGCACGGCGACGGTGCTCGTCAAGCAAGAGGAGGGACATCACGACAGAGATGAACACCAGCCCGTACCCAGGTTCACGGGTCTCGTGTGGAGGTAACACCGCTACTCCTGCTTGTCTGTATTGCACTTCTTGTAGAGGTTACAGTACAATGAGCTTGCCGAAGGCTCTCTTTTGGCAATGGAGTACACGAGGAAGGGAAGCTGCGGTCTTCTTCTTCCTTGCGCGTAAGTGGCTAGGCTAGAATGAGAATGCGATCGATCCTTTGCTACGGTGCTGCTCCTCCTCCTTTTATAGGCGCCCCGGGCTCCCTCCCTGTGCTTGCGCTACGGAAGGGCTATCATGTGGCGGCAGAAGATGGAGCGTGGTGCACCGCAGCCCGGCTGTCCATGGACGCGGTCCATGGGCCAGCTGGGGCCGCAGAGGAACGTGGGGGTGCCCACGGTGACGTTGGCCGTGGAGCGTAGCGCCGGCCGGTCCCCTTATCACCAAAGAGGAAAACCTTGAAGTCCGGTGCGGATGGCGCAGCTTTGTTGACCCCTTTAATCACCAAAATGGCAACTGCGGTGTCGTCGTCACCGCGCGTAGAAGCGCGTGTCACTCTGCGGCCACTGCAGAGCCCATGTGCGCTCTGCAGAGGTTGCTTTGCAGCGAAGCAATCTCCACGAGGGCTTGGATGCCCTGTAGAGAATTCGGCGTTGACCTCTCTCCAGGGGAGATCACCTTGAAGAGGGGGCAGCAGTGAAGAGGGCCTCCGTAGGCCTCTGCTGCCTCCAAAGCCCTTGCGAGGCAATTTGCCTCGCGAGGCTCTCCAAGCCGTAGGCTTGGTCCTTAGCGAAAATTTGGCCACCAAGTGTCGAGGGCCATAGAGGACAGGCCCAGCACACCCTGGATTTCACTGGGCCGATAGCCGCGCACAACCCAATCCCTTAGGGTTAGGGTTTCGGTGCCGGCGCCGCTTCTCTCCTTCTTCTCCAGCGTCCTCGCCATGGCTGGGCGCAGAGCTCCGCCCTCTGTGCCGCCGTGGTGCGGTGGTGCTGGTCCACGACCTCGCCGCCGTGGATCTACGGCCATGGACGCACGGTAAGAACTTTCTCCCTCCTTCTAAACCTTCTATTCGATGTAGTAGCTTCCTAGCTACTGATTATACGCATGTTTCTTTGCTGGCTTAGGTTCTCGATGAACAGATGATGTTTGGATGATGATTTACTCGGATATGTGCACTGTCTACCCCTTTGTGCACCGAATGAGATGAATGGTGTATATCTAGCATGTGTAGATCTTCCCACTGCCTCTGGATTTATTGTTGGGAGCATTTCTTGCTCACAGATGAGATATGTACTTTAGAAAATTAATTCTGAGCTAGAACTTGTACTAGCTGTGATGAAATCTTGATTAAAGCATGATTTAGACATGTTCTGCTTGCTGTGACACCTCCTTGTAGAGTTACACAGCAGCTTGCTTGCTTAAAAAGATCTTTTATGCTTTCCTGTGCTTCTTCCATGTGCACAGATGTGCTAGGCACAGCTATTCCAGCTCTGCTGGTTCACTGCCTTGTGTGATGCTTTAATAAACATGATAAGAACAGATACTGCACTAAGACTATTCCCTTGCCTCTTTTTCATGCTTAAGCAATTGCTACAGCACTCAACTTCACTCCCTTTCTTCTCTCTTTCCTAATCTTGCACATAACAGAAGTTCTCTATGGTGCAAATCACTTTCCTATAGCACCCTACCTTGCTGTGCAAGGCTCTGTTAAGAACAGATGCTAAAATTAAGCACTCTAGCATGGTTCTGTCATTTACAGAACCTGCTTAGTCTCTCCTTAGCACAAATGAGTCAACCGGCTGTTGCTGAGCAGTTAGGGCTTCTAGACAGGCTCTGATCTTGCTCCAAGGTTCAACCGTCTCCTCCTCGCTGCTTCAATTTTCCTAGAGTACCTCTGCTAGCTGAAATGGCTTATGGTGGATAGGTTTAAGTGATCTCCATGATAAACCTAGGGTTTGTGTTTGTTCTTAGTGAAGAACAGATGGAAATGTGTACTGGATGGGCAGATGGTTGTGCTCTGTGTGTATTGTGATTGCTGTGACTTGTGTGTGCTGGTGGCTGCGGCTTGGGTATGTATTTATACAAATTTGAGCACTCATGTGCTTGTGACACCAGGATAATTGGCTGTGGAGACTCACCTGCTTGCAGTGGCCCTCTTCTACCTCGAGCTGCCCTATTTGACCAGTCTTGCACTTCTTTTCACCTAGGAGATCAGCTCACTGCTGCAGCAGAGCAGTTCATCTCCCCCTGGTGATAACTATGAGTCATTCTTGACTCGTTGATCCTATCTTGATCCAGATATTTGTGTGGAAATGCTTGGCTGTGAATTGAAAGGTTTATGATAGTCGGTTTGAGATGATTAAACTCAAGTGTGTGGCCAATTAAGCTGATTGCTAGCTTAATAAGTGGTTTAGGGTCCATTTGCCTAACCAATAGGCAAATGTGATACCATAATTGTGGGCTTAAGTTTTATTTGCTTCCTGGTTTAATTGTGGAGTTTGTAAATTCATGAGTTCCTTTGCTTATAAGATGTGAGATCAAAATTCTCTAACAGCACTTGCTGCCTTTGCTCTTCGTTGCCTGAAGTTGGTTCTGTCCAGTGCTGCCATTATGCCTTTGCCCTCTTTTGTTGCCTTCGGATTAATGAGCATGATCCATATTGATCAGTCCCATGGTTGCCTTTGATTTACTTTGCATTCTCCACACTTAGCCTAATTAAACCAAAGTTTTGGTTAGGCTAAACCAGGTTTCATAAATTAATATGCCAGCACCAAATGGTGTTGGCAACATTTTAACACTAACCCCTATTCCTTATTTGTGTTGTTTGTTTTGCAGATTTGGAGATCTCCTGGATAACCAGAAGTAGAAATTTAGTTTTGCTTTTATTTTCCCTCCTTTGTAAGCTCGCATTTATTGTAAAGCTGAAGTTGTAAATCAGATTGTAACATTGATTTGCTTGTATATGTATGGATATGATATTGTAAAAGAGAATGATTTCAAATATTTGAATTTATGATTATGCATGACTTGTGTTTTGATATTTATAAGATTTGGAAATGAACTATTCACAACTTGTGAATTTGTATATGTGTATATTAGTATTATTTATCTTGTGTGTGAATGAGAGTGGATGAGATATAGAAATGAATTGGACTTAAGAATTTTTAAATAGGTCATGTCCAAATTTGGGTACCCATTTTGGGAAGATAGGGTTTTGAAAATAGGTCGTAGGGTTTATCGACACCTCTCGACTATCTGTCAATGTCGACTCCCAGACCATCGACACTTGTCTGGTATTGACCCTCAATACTTTTAACACAAAAGCGCGAAAATTTTCCAGATTTTGCCAAAAGATGCATGAATGCACAAATGCAAATTCCTATTTCTACCCTCTCGAGTCCTATAACTGCGGGGTATTACATCCTCTCCCCTTAAATTAAACTTCGTCCCGAAGTTTCTTTTCTGGGTACCTGAACATCTGTGGGTAGTCTCGTCGCAAATCTTCTTCTTTCTCCCAAGTTGCCTCTCTATCAGAATGATTCTTCCATTGGACTAGACAATACTTGATTGCTCTATTCCTTAATCTTTTCCAGTTTTCCTTCAATATCTTCTCTGGCTGTTCCTCATATGATAAATCTGGTGTAGGTTTAGTCCTTCAAACTCAATTGGTCCTTCGGTGGTTTCAAACACTTCTTGAGTTGAGATACATGAAACACATTGTGGACTTGTGATAATATAGCAGGTAACTCCAATTCATAGGCTACTTCACCTTTCCGGCTTAAAATTCTGAATGGTCCTATGTATCTGGGACTCAACTTTCCTTTCACTCCAAATCTCTTTACTCCTTTGGTAGACTAACTTTAGGTAAACCATATCTTGTATCTCTGGTTCCCACTGTCTCCTGGATAGATCAGCGTAACTCTTCTGTCTACTCTGAGCTATTTTGAGACGATCTCTTATAATATCAACAATCTGTTGTTGTTCCTTTATATACTCAGGTGCAAATTCTTTGTTTTCTCCTACTTCAAACCAACATATTGGGATCTACACTTCCTCCCATATAGAGCTTCAAATGGTGCCATCTGAATACTACTTTGATAACTGTTGTTATAAGAAAATTCAGCTAAGGCTAAGTGTTCATCCCATGATCCTCCAAAATCAAGTGCACAGGCTCTTAACATATCCTCTAAGATTTGATTTGTCCTTTCCGTCTGTCCACCAGTTTGTGGGTGGTATGCAGTACTATACTTTAGGTTTGAACCCAACTGCTTGTGAAGTTGTCTCCAAAAAGCTGCCGTGAATATGGATCCACGATCTGATACAATACTTTGTGGTACTCCATGCTTGCTAACTATTTCCTTCACATATAAATCTACCAACTGTGCTGCATTATCTTTCTGATTAATGGCAATGAAATGAGCACTTTTTGTCAATCTATCCACTATTACCCATATAGAATCCTTATTTTCTGGTTTTGGGTAATCCTGTGATAAAATCCATACTGATCTCTTCCCATTTCCATTTAGGAATTGGCAATGGTTGTAACAATCCTGCGGGACTCTGATGTTCCGCTTTGACTTGTCTACAAGTATGACATTCTGCAACATATCTAGCAATCTCTCTCTTCATATTATTCCACCAGAATATCTTTTCAAATCCATGTACATCTTGGTACTACCTGGATGTATAGAATATGGTGTCTCATGTGCTTCTTTCAAAATTATGCTCTTGATCTCTTGAATATCTGGAACACAGATTCTACCATGATACCATAATGAGTCATTTTCTGGTTTTAAAGTGAATTCAGATCTTCTACCTTCTTTAATCCTGCGGATTTCTTCAGTTATAAACTCATCTTCTCTTTGTCTGGAGAGAATATTTTCTTTCAACTCCATCTCTGTTTCTTCAACAACTTCCATAGCTGCTATACTACTTAACTCTGGACCATCCCAGATTTCAATACCAGCTTTCTTATCTCATTCCTCAATTCCTTGGGCATTCCTTCTTCCATCAAAGGATTACAATTAACCTTGCGACTTAAAGCATCTCCACTACATTAGCTTTTCCTGGAGTGTAGTTTATTGTCAGTCATAATCCTTGATTAACTCTAACCATCTCTTCTGCCTCATATTCAATTCCTTTTGTGTGAAGAAGTATTTCAAACTCTTATGATCCGTATACAGTTCACACTTTCTCCATAAAGAAAATGTCTCCATTGCTTTAAAGCATAAACTACTGCTGCTAACTCCAAATCATGTGTAGGTAGTTAAGTTCATGTGGCTTTAACTGTCTTGATCCGTATGCAATCACCTTACGATCTTGCATAGCACACATCCTAATCCATTTTTGGATGCATCACAATAACTGTGTATACTTTTCCAGTTTCTGGTACTGCTAACACAGGTGCTGTTGTCAATCCTCTTGAGTTCTTGGAAACTTTCACACTTCTCTGTCCATTCAAATGGTACATTTTTCTGAGTAATTTGTCATTGGCCCGGCTATTTTAGAAAATCCTTATAAATCTCCGATAATATCCGGCCATTCCAAAAATCCTCTAATTTCCTTAGGGTTTTGGGTGCTTCCCAATCCAATACTCCTTTACTTTCTCAGGATTAACTGCAATCCCTTCCTTACTGATCACATGACCAAGAAATTCCACTTGATCCAACCAAAACTCACACTTACTAATTTGGCATATAACTGATGTTCCCTTAGTGTCTGTAACACAATACTTAAGTGTTGTGCATGATCTTCCTTGGTTTTGGAATAGACCAATATATCATCAATGAACACTATCACAAACTTGTCCAGATATGGCATAAAAATCTTGTTCATCAATTCATGAATATTGCTGGTGCATTGGTTAATCCAAATGGTACTACTAATACTCATGATGTCCATATCTTGATACAAATGCTGTTTTGGGAATATCCTCAGGTTTAATCTTTATCTGATGGTATCCTGACCTCAAATCTATTTAGAAAATACCCCTGCTCCTCTTACTTGATCAAACAAATCTTGTATCCTTGGCAACGGGTATTTATTCTTAATGGTCACTATTCAAATTCCTGAAATCTCCACACATCCTTCGTCCTCCATCTCTTTATCCACAAATTACTGGTGATCCCCATGGTGATACACTTTCTCTTATGAATCCTTTAGCTTCCAACTCATCAATTGCCTTGAGTTGTACAATTCCTTGGGACCCATCTTGTATGGTGCTTGTGCAATAGGTGCTGTACCAGGAATCAAATCTATGGTGAACTCAATTTCACGATCCGGTGGCATCCCTGGTAACTCATCTGGAAATACATCCTGAAATTCTTTAACCACTGGGATTTCTTCTATCTTAGCTTCCTTCATAGCATTCAACTGTAAATCTGCTCTTAACTGACTATGCTTATCCCCTTGGTATACTGTTCTCATACCTCCTGGTCCTCTCAAAGACACTGTCTTTCTGCACAATCTATTTGAGCTCCATGATCAGATAACCAGTCCATCCCTAAGATGACTGCTATATCTTTCATGGGAATTACTAGCAAATCAGCGTCATAAACGCGATCACAGATCATAATTACTTGATCCATTTTGACTTGCGTTACTAACAATTTTCCCCCGGCCGACATGACCGTTATGGGTACTTCTAACGGCTGACATCTAATCCCATATGCATCCACAAATTGTTGCGAAATAAAAGATGTAGTAGCTCCAGTATCAAACAAAACTTTGCCAGGATGAGAAAGGATTTTGAGCGTACCGATCACCACGTTGTCGGTGTTGTTGACTTGCTCCAAACTGGTGCAATTCAGCCTTCCATATGGCTTCCCTTTGTTCTTGTCCGCCATGTTCCTTCCAAATCCTCCATTCCTTGGTTTAAATCCTCCTCCACCCTGGTTATTTCCTCCACCAGTTCCACGACTTACTTGTTGATTCTGTTTATTTGGACAATCAGGCTTGATATGTCCAGCTTGTCCACATCCAAAACAGATGATTTTGGGCTTCTGACAATCCTTCATCAGATGTCCTCTCATTCCACAGTTATTGCATATCAAATTGTTAACAGGATTGAAGCTTCGTGGAATAGGCTTCCTTCCTTCAGTTCTGAGCTTAGGCTTAAAACGTAGATTTGGTGGTTGCCTCTGGACTTGAAACTTCCTTGGTTCCATCTTGCTTCTTCCTTCTTTCTTCCTGAAGTAATTTATAATCATCTCCAATGTTATTGCTGCATCTACTAACTCCTGAAACTCCTTTGGTTTAGTCAACCTTAACTGCATCTTCATAAAAGGACTCAGACCCTTCATGAATCTCTTCTTCCTTTTCTCCTCAGTGTCTACTTCATCCAATGCATACCTCGATAACATGTTGAACGCACTGACATAACGTCCAACAGGTAACTCATTCTGTCTCAGATTCTCAAACTCCCTCCTTTTCAATTCCATAATACTTTCAGGAACATGTGCTTCCCTAAACCTCTTCTTAAACTCCTCCCAAGTTACAACATGATCAGCAGGTAGTGTTGCCACTATGGCTTCCCACCATGATGCTGCTGGTCCGGTAAGCAAATGAGTTGCATACCTAACCTTCTCCTCATCAGAACATCCAACTGTGTTGAGCTTTCGTTCAGTATCTGCCACCCAATCTTCTGCGTCCATAGGTTCTGGAGCTCTTGCAAATGGTATAGGTCTAGCATTTTGGAAATCTGATAGAGTCACTCCTTTAAGTACTTCATCCCTTCCTCGTCCTGCCTGTATTTCCAGCAAATCTTGCAGAAATTTATTCTGCCTTTCCTGGTCTTGGCGCCTGCCTTCTTCCACCATCTGCATATACTGCATGAAACTTTGCTCCGTGATTGGCCTTGGTGGTTGTGGTATTCCTCCTGCATCTGCATCTTGCTTCTCCTTAAGTTCACGTTCTTGCCTCTGCACATCACTCTCCTCACCGATGTACGCCATTACCCTCTAGTCCTGTTACATCGAATCAGAACTCTCCATTACATTATGCATATGCACTTCGAGTCCTATTCCATGCACAAGTACTAGTCAAACAATGGAAAACAGAAAAATCCAAAGAACACAAAACTTTTCAAACATATACCATGTATTATACATGTAGGATTACAAACATGGGTACAAATAATAACACACTCTAAAAGTGAGTAGGTCTCACTTATTGCTACCAGCGTCCTTACAATACTACGTACAATACCCTATATTAAACATATTACACAACTACTGCTTTACTCCGTCCTGCTCGCTTCACTTTTCCGCATACTTCCCAGGCTTCCAGTGACAGTTACGCCTGGTCCTCCTGAGAATCCCGGGTAACTTCACACTAGTGGTAGGCTGATATTCAGGGTCAGATGGGCTTGCTTCTAACGTCATATCCGTCATGGCGAAGTAACTATCAAGATACTTGTATGCCGCTGCTTCCCCATCGTAAACATCCTCATCTCCATAACCCTCGCCTCCATCATCGTACCCAGTTGGTACTGCCTCAAAGTTATTGAAATACCCTCGTGATTCGTCTCCCTTCTCCGTCTTCGGGTAATACTTGGTCTCGTACGCATACTTCCATTCCTCATCTTCCTCCTCAGAATCTATTTTTATTGGCTACTTGACTCACCAACTCTAGCTTCCTCCTAGGGGTATGACTAGTAACTTCCGGCTCTCCTGGATCTCCTGGAATTCTTATGGGATCACTCAGTGTACCCTGATAAGGTTCTTCATCCCAACCTGTGGCACTTGGTACTTCAGGTTCCCAACTCTGCCATCCCTTCTCCTCATCAACTAAGACATAACCAGAGTGTGGTGGTGTATAGTCAGGATAAATTGGGGTATCGGGTTCTACTTCCTCCACATACCTAGCTGGTGTGGGTGGTGGATCAGTGTATCCCTTCTCTGCTTCATACCTCAGTATATCACACTTTTCCTGAATAACTTCAGGACTGGAGTACTGCTCTATCATGGCTTCTACCTCTCCAGCTACTACTCCGAACGTCTTATGATACGCCCGAATCATCTTGAGACAACTGTCCATGAACTCAGCCACATCACGTGGATTAGTTTTCAGGAAAGCCTTATAATCCACTGGACCCTCAAGCCGGTAATTCGCACTCGGAATAGCGTTAAACGGTGTTTCCACCAACGCATAACTCTTGGATGTCCTTATCTCAGTAACTGCTCTGACAGCAGCAATCTGGAAAGCTACTTCCACATTCTTCGCTTCTCCAAAGGGCATTTTGAATCCCATCTTTAGTTCAGGCGGTAACTTGAGTGCTACACGGTACAGGGCTAAAATTGACCCGTCGTAAAAACTCATCACTTTCACTATCACCTTGGTTTTGATACCAAGAAAATAGATCAGTTGCTGAAGCATTTCCGCCCAGCTTCCCCGAAAAACACCCTTGCCCAACTCAGCATCTCTCACACGAACCGACCTCCTGGGACCCGTTTCTCCATCCTAGCTGTTATAGCCAAAAAGGATATCAGAATTGAAATGAAGTAATAATTGCATGATAATGCTATTCTCAAGTGAATATCAATCATAACAAATTAAAACTCAATTCATTCTAAGGCCTCGCACACCTACAGGTTTTTCCCTTTAATAGGTTTCCAACCTAAGGTCTAGCAATTGCTCTGATACCATCTGCGGTGACCCAGCACACCACTGCATATTGTAGTGTACAAGTCGTTGACATAACACCCACGGAAGGACTAATCCGTAAATATTACATCACTCAGAGTAGTACAACAGAAACATTGCGGGTCCACTTTATTACACACTGCTAAAGATTACAAGCCAGAAATGCATAAAAACATCGACGTCTTCCTCCGACATGGGAGGAATGTCTATTATTGCGATGTTGACAGGAGTCAACCTACAAGCGATAGAAAACAGCAAACTAAGAACCATCTTGGCTCAGCCGCTAAGTAGTACTAGTCTAGTCTGACTCGGCCAGGTTCCTACTATGATAACTCTAAGTCTCCACCTCCTCCTCGTCGGCGTCGTCGGCTCCGTAGGCGATGATGTAGTCGACGCCTTCTACTCCTCCAGACAGATCAGGTGCTTCAAAGTACACCTCGTCGGCATGGTATGCTCCAAAGTCGTCTTCAGCGATCTCTCAGAGTCTAAGCAGAGATCAACGGAGGAAAGGGTGAGCAACACTAGCGTTACCAGCAAGTTCAAATAATAGATGATAAGTGTATGATGCACTATCTACCATCCTGACCAAAAAGTCATGGATGAATATGCAAGTTTTGTAAAACATTTTTAGGAAAAGGTCCATTTTATTTTAGAAAACTATGCCCCCAGCCTCCACGGGTCTTTAGTCATCACTTGGGATGCCTTTCCCGCAGCGTTCTGTAGTTCCCTCCTGGAACAAGGATGTGACAGTCACAATTTCTTTGTTTAACTCTGCAGAGCTGCACCACTTTACCCAACAGCAGCCTGGCTCCTTTTGCTCTCTTAGCACACCATGTGTGCTATAGCCAGAACTCAGGGCAACAAGTCATGTGGAGTCGCTTCCCCGCACAACATATCCGCCCATTTGTGACGCGGCTGGTAACTAAGACTGGCCCGCCACCCCTCCCGAGCTTCTATTCCAGTCACCCGTCGGTGGGAAGGTCACGCGCTTCCACGCAGTTGGCCGCCGCAACGGACGCAACCAGGTAATAGCCTGCCGAGGATATGCGAACGAGGAAGAAACCTCTGACGAGCCCATCCATAGTGAATCTGTTGGTTGATGCTTCGATACGGCGCAAGGATACTGGGCCATGGGTTATTAATCCTAGGTATATACTTTCCCGTACAGTGGAACCTCCACCACAACATCAATCCGTGGTTCCACTGCCAGCCAACCATAATAAGTATAGCAATTCACATCATTCGAAAATAGGTTTTTCTTTTTCATGCAATGATAATTCATAGTACTTTGCAATTACTTTGATAAAAATAATCAATCGAGAACATGCAAGTTGGAACTTGCCTTGAGACTGACAGGTAATGCAGTCTAAAGCTTCCGACGAATTGGGACCCTCGCGTTCTGAAAATCAATATCATTGTCTGTATGAGACAATGTTGAAAAACCAAATACATGCCAATATGCATAGAATGAGATGATTTTTATTCTTTCCCAAAATTCCCCAGAGTTTTGTTAAGGATTTCTTTTTAAAATTTCTTTGATTTGAATTTTAGTTAGGATGAGTAACATGACAGTCATAAAGTAGTTCAAATTATACTTTGAACTTGGTACATAATTTTTCCATATTATTTTCTTTTGAAAATAATTTGAAATATTTCAAAGTCATTTCCACTTAAGGATCCTTTGAATTTTTGCTACAAGAAATAGTTTTCAACAAATCAAGTAAACATTTTATTTGGATCACTTATTTTTGCTGATGTTTGTAGATATTTTTAAATTATTTATAGGATTTTATTTGAATTTATAGCAAGTTTTGAAGTTTGGGAAATTTCATAATTTAATTTTTTTACAAATAAGCCCCTGGTTAAACCAGGTCAAAGATGAACTCGGGTCCGGTCCAACCGACCGAGCCATTCTTTCTCTCCCTCTCTCGCTCGTGCTCGAGCTCCTCCGACGCCCGTGTCACCCACGCCGTCGCCGCCTTGTCCCGGCCAACTCCGGCCACCTCCGCCGATGTGGCTGGGGCAAAACACTCCCCTCGCTCCGCTCTTCCACCTCACCGGAGCGATTCGTCCCTTCATCCTCTCGTGGCCGCGCACAACCCAATCCCCTAGGGTTAGGGTTTCGGTGCCGGCGCCGCTTCTCTCCTTCTTCTCCAGCGTGCTCGCCATGGCTGGGCGCAGAGCTCCGCCCTCTGTGCCGCCGTGGTGCGGTGGTGCTGGTCCACGACCTCCGTGTGCCCCCTCCAACGGTAACGCGAGCACTGCCTCGCCGCCGTGGAGCTACGGCCATGGACGCACGGTAAGAACTTTCTCCCTCCTTCTAAACCTTCTATTCGATGTAGTAGCTTCCTAGCTATTGATTATACGCAGTTTCTTTGCTGGCTTAGGTTCTCGATGAACAGATGATGTTTGGATGATGATTTACGGATATGTGCACTGTCTACCCCTTTGTGCACCGAAATGAGATGAATGGTGTAGATCTAGCATGTGTAGATCTTCCCACTGCCTCTGGATTTATTGTTGGGAGCATTTCTTGCTCACAGATGAGATATGTACTTTAGAAAATTAATTCTGAGCTAGAACTTGTACTAGCTGTGATGAAATCTTGATTAAAGCATGATTTAGACATGTTCTGCTTGCTGTGACGCCTCCTTGTAGAGTTACATAGCAGCTTGCTTGCTTAAAAGATTTTATGCTTTCCTGTGCTTCTTCCATGTGCACAGATGTGCTAGGCACAGCTATTCCAGCTCTGCTAGTTCACTGCCTTGTGTGATGCTTTAATAAACATGATAAGAACAGATACTACACTAAGACTATTCCCTTGCCTCTTTTTCATGCTCAAGCAATTGCTACAGCACTCAACTTCACTCCTTTCATCTCTCTTTCCTAATCTTGCACAGAACAGAAGTTCTCTGTGGTGCAAATCACTTTCCTATAGCACCCTACCTTGCTGTGCAAGGCTCTGTTAAGAACAGATGCTAAAATTAAGCACTCTAGCATGGTTCTGTCATTTACAAAACCTGCTTAGTCTCTCCTTAGCACAAATGAGTCAACCTGCTGTTGCTGAGCAGTTAGAGCTTCTAGACAGGCTCTGATCTTGCTCCAAGGTTCAACCGTCTCCTCCTCGCTGCTTCAATTTTCCTAGAGTACCTCTGCTAGCTGAAATGGCTTATGGTGGATAGGTTTAAGTGATCTCCATGATAAACCTAGGGTTTGTGTTTGTTCTTAGTGAAGAACAGATGGAAATGTGTACTGGATGGGCTGATGGTTGTGCTCTGTGTGTATTGTGATTGCTGTGACTTGTGTGTGCTGGTGGCTGCGGCTTGGGTATGTATTTATACAAATTTGAGCACTCCTGTGCTTGTGACACCAGGATAATTGGCTGTGGAGACTCACCTGCTTGCAGTGGCCCTCTTCTACCTCGAGCTGCCCTATTTGACCAGTCTTGCACTTCTTTTCACCTAGGAGATCAGCTCACTGCTGCAGCAGAGCAGTTCATCTCCCCCTGGTGATAACTATGAGTCATTCTTGACTCATTGATCCTATCTTGATCCAGATATTTGTGTGGAAATGCTTGGCTGTGAATTGAAAGGTTTATGATAGTCGGTTTGAGATGATTAAACTCAAGTGTGTGGCCAATTAAGCTGATTGCTAGCTTAATAAGTGGTTTAGGGTCCATTTGCCTAACCAATAGGCAAATGTGATACCATAATTGTGGGCTTAAGTTTTATTTGCTTCCTGGTTTAATTGTGGAGTTTGTAAATTCATGAGTTGCTTTGCTTATAAGATTATGAGATCAAAATGCTCTAACAGCACTTGCTGCCTTTGCTCTTTGTTGCCTGAAGTTGGTTATGTCCAGTGCTATCATTATGCCTTTGCCCCTCTTTTGTTGCCTTCGGATTAATGAGCATGATCCATATTGATCAGTCCCATGGTTGCCTTTGATTTACTTTGCATTCTCCACACTTAGCCTAATTAAACCAAAGTTTTGGTTAGGCTAAACCAGGTTTCATAAATTAATATGCCAGCACCAAATGGTGTTGGCAACATTTTAACACTAACCCCTATTCCTTATTTGTGTTGTTTGTTTTGCAGATTTGGAGATCTCCTGGATAACCAGAAGTAGAAATTTAGTTTTAGGGCTTTTATTTTCCCTCCTTTGTAAGCTCGCATTTATTGTAAAGCTGAAGTTGTAAATCAGATTGTAACATTGATTTGCTTGTATATGTATGGATATGACATTGTAAAAGAGAATGATTTCAAATATTTGAATTTATGATTATGCATGACTTGTGTTTTGATATTTATAAGATTTGGAAATGAACTATTCACAAACTTGTGAATTTGTATATGTGTATATTAGTATTATTTATCTTTTGTGTGAATGAGAGTGGATGAGCTATAGAAATCTTATTGTGAATCTCCTGGATAACCAGAAGTAGAAATTTAGTTTTAGGGCTTTTATTTTCCCTCCTTTGTAAGCTCGCATTTATTGTAAAGCTGAAGTTGTAAATCAGATTGTAACATTGATTTGCTTGTATATGTATGGATATGACATTGTAAAAGAGAATGATTTCAAATATTTGAATTTATGATTATGCATGACTTGTGTTTTGATATTTATAAGATTTGGAAATGAACTATTCACAAACTTGTGAATTTGTATATGTGTATATTAGTATTATTTATCTTTTGTGTGAATGAGAGTGGATGAGCTATAGAAATGAATTGGACTTAAGAATTTTTAAATAGGTCATGTCCAAATTTGGGTACCCATTTTGGAAAGATAGGGTTTTGAAAATAGGTCGTAGGGTTTATCGACACCTCTCGACTATCTGTCAATGTCTGACTCCCAGACCATCAACACTTGTCTGCTATCGACCCTCGATACTTTTAACACAAAAGCACAAATTTTTTCCAGATTTTGCCAAAAGATACATGAATGCACAAATGCAAATTCCTATTTCTACCCTCTCGAGTCCTATAACTGCGGGGTATTACCGTAACTTATGTATCTCTCTCTCTTGAGCTTCACTAATTAGTACCGTATGAGCTACCGAACATGATTACGGTCATCTATGTAATGCCTTTGTGGTGGATCTCTTTATGAGTTAATATATGTTTGAGATTGCAATGGTTTTGTTTTAATTATGAAATTAGATGCATATTATGTACCCCGTTCTTATTTACTTGTTATGATCAGGCATGTTTATGAGAGCGTGTGAGGGGGAACGTGTGCGTTAGTTGGAGTAACGGGGGGTGGCTAGTGCAGTGAACGTGAGAGAAAGTTTTGTGATCCACTTGGGTGTTCTACCTTACTTTGTTACCTCACTAGGGATAAAAAGAAATACCATGCTACCGGAGATGTGGGTGTGACCATTGTCACTTCCTCCATGACTAGATCTAGCATATTCTTATTTTAACTTCATGTCATGATACTTATTGATATACTCTGGGTTATCTTAATTACTGAGGTGTTATGATTTAGTTCGCATCTTGGTTGAGTATAAGAGAGACTAATAACCAAAAGGTCTCTATGTTAGGACGTGATGCCCATATAATTATAACTTGTCATTAAACTGTTGTGTTGCAATCTCATATGTCAACTCTAGTGTTCCATTGTCTACCACTTTATTAAAGAGAGAGTGCATTTGTGAAACCATGAACACCGGTCCATTTTTAATCATAAGAAACACCTTTCCAACAACTTTTACCAATTTTCCGTTTTCTGGCATTTAAAAATCCGAAAATACAAAAACACTTTTACATCTTGCATTCATCATATAAAACCCAAAAATATCGTTTATCATTGTTACCACCATCCTTGCATATTTATTTACCACCATTGCATATTTATTTCTTGTTTGCATTGCATATTATCTTGATATCATTCTCACACCTTGTGCTTGACAACCACTAGGTGAGGTTGAGTACCAAAACATTTACTTTGTTTTGTAGGTAACCAAAAGAAGAATAGGAAAGATAGATCTTCACTACTGATTCCCCGAGAGTTCGATATTAAACCCTCGAGTCACCCCTCGTGGGGAAAACACGTCTTCCACTTACTACACACTCTGCACCTGGAGTCTCAACCTAACCCATTTACTTTTCACGGAGGTAACCACGTGAAGGGTCATCAAGACTACTTTCTGGCGCCGTTGTGGGGTAACTACGTGAAGGGCCATCAGCAAGCCAGTGCCTATGGTGACGCTAGCAACCGAGCCGCTGGCGTCCAGCGACACCTTCTTTGTGGCTGCCTGTTCCTGTGAAAACAGCTGCTTCTTCTTCGGCGGCCTCTCGAGAGGCTCCATGTCCTCGTCGGCAGGGAAAGTCACGGCAGCGGCCCTGTAGGCGGTCTCGACAGAGCGCATTGCATCCTGTACTTGGCCGTGGATGGTGATGGTGCCGCCGCTGCCTGGGATCTTGACGATGTTGTATGCATGGTGAGTGGCAGCCATGAACTTCGCGAGGGCAGGGTAGCCGAGGATGGCATTGTACGGCAGGCCGATGTGTGCGACGTCGAAGTCGATTTGCTCGGTGCGGTAGTTCTGCTGCGTGCCGAAGGTGACCGCGAGCCTCGCCAGCCCTAGTAGTGTAGTGGAGCCATCCGTCACTCCCGTGAAGGGCCTGGAGGGCATCAGCCACTCGTATGGCACTTGAAGCTGCTCAAAGGTCTCGACAGAGATGACGTTCAAGCCTGCACCCCCGTCTATGAGCGTCTTGTTGACGGCGATGTTGTTGATGGTGGGAGTGCACACCAGAGGGATGGTGCCTACAGCCTTGGTCGACCTTGGGTGGTCCTTGGAGTCGAAGGCGATGGTGTACTGCGACCACTTGAGGGGCTGGGATGCCTCAATCCCTGGCAGCGCAGCGTTGACCTCGCGAGAGAACTGCTTGAAGTGATTGTTGGACCTGGGCGCCTGAGACCCGCCGAGGATGCACGCTACAGCCCCCTTAGGGGCCTGGTAGCCCCAGGGTTCTCGTCAGGGAGATTATTGTTTTGCCCGGCGAGGTTCGCCTGAGCTCCCTGCTGATGGTAGTTGTTGCGACGTCTGCCCCCGCGGCCGCCACGGCCTCCGCCGCGGTCTTGGTCCTTCTCGCGGTTCTTGCTGAGCTGCTTGAGCTCCCAGCACTCCTCTGTGGAGTGGTTGTGCCTGTTGTGGTAGATGCAGAACGGGCGATTATCTGCCTTCTTCTCGTCTGCCTCAGGGGAGCCCTCTCGAGGCTGCTTGGCTCCAGGCTCCGTTGCAAGGACGACGGTGGTCTTGTGCTTCTCGGCAGGCTTTTTCTTACTTCTGGACCCCTCATGAGGCTCATCCTCTGTTTCCTTCTTGACGAAGAGGAGGCCCTCTGCAGCCTTGGCGCACTTGTCCGCCAAGTGGAAGAGCTTCACCATAGAGGTGAGGGTGTCATGGATGCCGAGCTTCTCGAGCATCCGGTGGTTCGTGACGCCCTCTCAGAAGGCAGAGATGACGTGCGAGTCTGGGATGTTCGGAATCTTGTTGCGAACCTAGCTGAAGCGCTGGATGTACATGCGGAGGGTCTCGTCAGGCTTCTGGCGCACCGCGCGGAGATCGTTGTAGGTGAGCGCGCGCTCGTACGTGCCCTTGAAGTTGGCGACGAAGACCTTGCAGAGCTCCTCCCACTAGTCGATAGAGTTCTCGGGGAGGTTCATGAGCCATGAGAGCGCGGAGTCCTTGAGGGCCATGGAGAGCCAGTTGGCCATCACCTTGTCGTCGCCTCCCGCAGCTTGGATGGAGACGGAGTAGAGCTGTAGGAACTCCAGTGGGTTGGTCCTGCCATCGTAACGCGGAGGGAGGTCTGTCTTGAACTTCACCGGCCAGACGATGCGGCGCAAGTTGCGGGTGAGGGCGGTGCAGCGTGTGGCGTACGTCGTGATGCCGCCGGGGAGCGCGTTGTGGTTCTGGCGGCCTACAGCCGCAATCTCCTGGACGACTCGGTTGTGGCGGTCCCGCTGGCGCTCAATCTCCACGCGCACGTCCAGAGGGGTGCGCTGCACAATCTGGCAGTCGTGTGGTGAGGACGCGTGCAACGCAGCGCGGCGGTTGCCCGTCGGAGCCCCAGCTTGTGGAGGTGGCGGCGGAGGCGGAGGAGGAGGAGCGGTGCACCAGCGAGCGAGAGGGTGCCAGTGCCGGAGCAGGCACGGCAGCGGCGTTGATGAACTCCTCGAGGCGGTTGAGCCAGTTGTCGTGGTTGGCCTGCGTGGGGCGATAGCGGAACAGCTCCTGCGCCATGAGCAGCGCGGTGGCTGGGTTGGGCGCCGCCCGGCCCTGCGAGGAAGAGACCTGGTCTCTGGACGGGTGCAGGGAGGAGGCTGGTTCGCCGTCGTCGTTGCCGCCGTCGTCCTCGAGGTGCTCGACGTGGGGCTCGGTGTTGCGCTCCGTTCCGCGGCTGGCGCGCGGGCGTCCGCGCGTGCTGTTGGCAGCGGGCTCGGTCGTAGCTCTGCCTGACATCCGTCGAGCGAGGCGCTCTGTTCGCGCGTCGGCCATGGCGAGGTCGAAGAGGTTGAAGACGCGCCTCAGCCCCCTACCTGGCACGCCAAATGTCGGAGACTAGTCCCAAGGAACTAGGGGTGTCTCACAAATGCCAAGTATCGAGTAAGGGGCTGAACACGGTGTCAAACAAATCCTGAACTCCCTCGGCGACGGTGCTCGTCGAGGTCGGTGAGGAACATCACAACAGAGATGGACACGAGGAGCTACCCAGGTTCAGGCCCGCCGTGAGGCGTAAAGACCCTACATCCTGCTTTGTTGTATTGCACTGCTTGTGGAGGTTTACAGTAGAAGTTTGTGGCCAAAGCTCTATCTTGCTAAGGAAGAACTATGGAGCTCTGCTCTCCTCGGCTATGGTGGAGGTGAGCTTCAGCTAGCTGGCGAAGTAGAGAATGAATTGGGGATCCCCTCCTCTGTCGTACACCTGCTCCTTTTATACCTGCCTCGGTCCTCTTCCCTGAGCGGGAAGGGATACCACATGGTGGCCAAGAGAGAGCATGGTGCACGGCGTGGGGGCAGTCCATGGACACGATCCATGGCAGAGAGCAGCATCACCAAAGCTGAAAAGCCACCGTCCAACCGTAGCGATTGGCTGGCGCTGCAGAGGCCTGCGGCATGTCCCACAGTGACGTCCGCCTTGGAGCATAGTAGCCAACGGTCCCCTTATCACCAAAATGGCAAGCCTCGTAGTCTGCCTTCTTGGCGCAGCTTTGTTGACCACCTTTAATCACCAAAGAGGAAACTGCAGCGCCGTCGACACCGCGCGCAGACGCGCGCGTCACTCTGCAGCGGCCATGTGCGCTCTGCAGCGGGTGCAGAGCTTGCTTCCACTTGAAGGAACCCGGGAGGGCTGAATGCCTCTCGAGGTCCTGAAGTACTTGACGCCTCGCGAGGGAAGCCTTGTGAGGGAGGCGCAGACGTGCGCCAGGACTTAGTGGTATTCCAGACAGGAAAAGCCCTCGAGGGAAACATCCCTCTCGAGGCTCGCCAGGTCCTTAGCCGAAAATGCTCGTTAGGTGTCGAGGGCTGTGGAAGGCCGGCCCATGGTACCCTGGTTTCCACTAGGCCGACACTGCCGCGTCGTGGTGTTCTCCAATGTTGCCACCGAGGCCTCGCTGGGGGACATTGCTACCGACGAGCCGACGATGCTACTAGCGCGGAGTTGCTGCCGGGGTGGAGGTCTGGTGCTTCTAGGGGTGTTGCTACCGACGACACATGGCATTGCTACCGACGAGCCGACGATGCTACGGGCGCGCGATGTTGCTACCGACGGCACGCAGCGATGCTACCGACGGAATCCGGCAATGCTACAAGCGAATGCTACCGACGTCTCGCGGCGTTTCTACCGACGAGCAGCCGATGCTATCTATAGAGGGTTTGTAGCAATCTTTGTGCTGCCGAGTAGCAATTTTTTTTTCATTTTTGACGCAAATCTATAGAGGGTTTATAGCAATCTTTGTGCTACAAAGTAGCAATTTTTTGTTCTGCTGACGAAGCCGGTGTTGCTACCGACAGTAGCCGGCGATGCTACCGTCGGCACGCCGCGTTGCTACCAACGGTGCTACCGACGCTGCTCTCGATGGCGCACGGCGTTGCTACCGACGTTAGCCGGTGAAGCTGCGGCAGCATTTTTATCCGGCGACGTCTTCTCCGGATCTTCTCCGGCAACGGGCGGGATTTTTCGTCTTTTGCCCGTGTGCAGTTTCATGTGCGTGAGTGACCCGTGCCTGGTTGCATGTGCAGCATCGGCGCACCGCGCACTACCTCTCAGCACCGGCGAATTGGCAGCGGCGTCTTCTCCATCGATGGGCCTCGTAGCACTGAACGGCCTCCTTGGCAGCACCGATCGCTTCTACGGCACCGGTGCTCGCAGCAGCGATGCTTGCCATGGTGCCGTTGACAGCAACTGCAGAGCCTCGTCGGGAGGTACTCTGCACCACGCAGTGGCGAGGGAAAAGAGATCCCGTGAGAGAGACCCAACAGCCGAGACAAGGAGGGGATTTTGGGGAGGTGTTGCATGGCCGCGACGACACTAGATTGACGGCGGCGGCGCTGGATTTGTTGATGTCTGCTCTGGGGAATACGGTGAGGAGAAAAAGCAGTCGAGAAGAGAGATGCAAACTTTTCCGAATTCCACTAATTTCTAAACCTACACAATTTTTAAATGTGCATGTTAGCAAATTTAAAATTTCCTATTTATAGGAAATACAAATTCAGTTTCCCCTACTTATAGAATAAATTTAAAAAATATTCCCATGATATATTTCCTCCGATTATGGTGCTAAATAAAAAATTTGTAACAAAGTGGAACCATATTTCATCAATTCAAATTATTTAACATATTTAAAGATAACAAAACTTAACTCTCTCTAACTATGTAGCTAAATTTTAAAATACTTTATTACATGAATATTTGGAGAAAATGCAACTTAATTTCCTTCAACTATAAATTGAATTTAGATTGAATTTAACAAATACTCATAAAATATATTTCCTCCGATTATACAGTTAATTTAATTCCAACAGATTCCAGCAAATTCCGACAGATTTCATCGTTACACAAACTTCTTTCAATTTCACTACTTTCCAAACCTACACAATTTTAAAATGTACAGATTACCAAATTCAAATTTTATTTACTCCACGGGCGCGGCATTACCGCGCCAAGTTGCCTAGTTCCAACAACACTGGGAGCGAAACCCAAGCCGTCACCCGAGCTCCCTCCATGCATCGCCGTCTTCCCATTACCGTCGTTGTAGGATGCTGCTACAATTTTCTCGGATATCCATTACTAGCAAAAGCAAAAGTACCATGAAGTTCCATATCAGTCGGCCACAATACTTTTGCAGAAGTGTTCTTTACTCTCTCACCGTCTCACGTGCTAAACCTGCTACATGTCCAAAGACCTATGAACTTAAAAAAAAACAGGGAGTACATGGAGTCGACTCCAAAAGGGAAAGGTCCGCTGGACATGTTGTCGGGCATGAGCGAGAGAAGGTTGGATTGCTCAAAACAGAGGTGAGAGGTGAGACCGTGAGAGAAGGTTGGAATGTTCAATTGTTCGTTTGGCTCAACTCAAGTAACGGATGAAATAATCTGATCGCTCGTTGTCGGGTTTGCGAAGTAGCTTGACTAACGAGTCAGTGTGTGTTTAAAAAAAAAATTGCTGCTACGTATACCAGTTTTGGGGCGAGGAGTCACAGATTGCACAAAATCTCGGTTGGTCACGTTTTAACAGGAGACCTGACATCCGGGGCCCACGTGTAACGATTGACTAGGCCCTTCTCTCTCTTAAATTTCGTCAAACACTTGATGTGCACATTCCGGGCGCTTGATGCTGCTGCTTCGCCGGCCTCCTTGTATATCAGGCATTACTACGGCTCCTCGGGACGGCCAGAAGAGTTTCACGGAGGTGTCTCCGCCGCCCGAGTCGAGCCCGCAGAGGTGCCCGCGCGGCCGCGCCGCCGGTGACGCGCGAGACGACGAGGGACGGCGCGATGGTGAACTCCATGTCCGTGCTCGTCGCCGGAAAAGTACTGCGCCGAGTTCGACGAGATTATCGCGCAGCGCGTCGTGTGCGTGGACGTCCCCGGCCTGTCGGGCGCTGCTGGGAAGCGCGTCGTGCGCGGGGACGTGCTCGGCCTGTCGGCCGCAGCTGGGAATCGGCCAGCAACACGACGGTGCTGGGCATGGTCATGGCCATGCAGGCGCAGCTAGGCAACGCGGTTATGACGGCGCTTCGGGATGTGCAGCAGACGAGGGACGTGCTCGGCCTGTTCCTTACCGGCGAACTCGCCTGAGTCCAGGCTCACGCGCTCGTCCTCCTGTCCAGGCCGACGAAGCACACAGCCCGGCGTTCCCGCCTTGACCTGGTGCTCAGCGCTCGCTTGACCTGCCGCTCCTCCGGACAATGACGCTGGAGCTCCTCGACGAGTGCAAGGACGGCGGCACCCAGGACAACAGCAGCAGCCCGTCGGCGCGCGGTTCTTCTCGCCGGGCCATGCCGTGCACTACGGCGCCGCCGCGGTGACAGCGCGTTTCTGTCGAGGACGAGACGTCTCAGCGCTGCCACCATCCCGGATGCGTCCGGCACGGCGCCCGTGAGCTAGTTGTGCGCGCCGTCGATCTCCTGCAAGCCGCGCACGCCGGCGAGCGACACCGGCAAGGAGCCGGTGAGCGTGTTGTCGCTTAGGTCGAGCATCTGGAGCTGCGAGTAGTCTCCGAGCGGGCACTTTTCTAGTTATTTTTCTTATTATTTTTAGCGATGTGTTATTTTTATGAAAATTTTAAAAATTCAAAACTTGCCACTGAAATTTCAGTTATTTCAGAAACATTCCATGCAGACTGCGCAAATATTTGCGCAATATTTCGTTATACAAAAGAATTTAGATAAATTTTAAAAGTAGATACAATGTTCAATAGATTTATGTAAGGAATGTTCAAAACATGACAAAAACGTTTTATATGTGTGAAATCTTGATAAAGTATATGTGGTGCCAAAAAATTAGTGAAATTTACACGAAAACCTATATTATACTCGAACATATGTCATAATCGACGTGAAACAAGTCAAATATGATTTCGAAAGTAGATACAATTTTCATTACAAAAAAAAATCAGATAAATTTTGAAAGTAGATACAATTTCAATAGATTTATATAAGATATGTTGAAAACATGACAGAAACTTTTTATATGTTTGAAATCTTGATGAAATATATGTGGTGTCATAATAACATTAGTGAAATTTGCATGAAACCTATATTATACTCGAACATATGTCATATCGATGTGAAACAAGTCAAATATGATAAATTAATTTAATTGAATTTTTTTTATTCAATACATTTTCATTGTCGAAATTTAAACTTTTTCAAAATGTGTCTAATATTCGTATTGTTTTGAAGATCTCGTCGCCAGGAACTCAAGTATAAAAAAAATCAAAAAAACGGACATCTGGTTCAAAAGATATGACCCATACAAAATTGAGAAACAAACTAAAAAAGATGGGTGAGTGGGTAACAAAATTACACTTTTCACCGCAAAAGTACCCGCCACTTACTTACATGTGAGACACAAACTGCTTGTACCCACATGTCATAGAGGTGAGAAGATAGGTGGACAACTATGCAAGGGGAAAAGGTTAATGGTAGTATTTAATATGTAAAACACGAATCATAAAGCACGAACCCCCACCCCCACTTCTCGTTGGTCACTGGTTCGGAGGTACGTATGTCGCCACAAATACTCGTGTGCTCGAGTTCGTGTAGAGTATGTCTTCTTCAGTCCGGCATTCATCGTTGGAGGTTGCTCGGAGGGCAGCTCCAACAGGGGGATCTCCCCAGCGATGCGGTTGCTCCCAAGCCTCAGTCGCACGAGGCTCCGCGTCCAGGTCAGCAGTACGATGGGTGGACCTATCTTGTCAGGTTCGCTGTTAAAACGCGATTAGGCGAAATTTTCTTCAGCTGACACCCACCTGGTGAACGTGCGAAAATAAACCAAATAGTGATAACAGCGGCATAACATGGACAAAAACGATGGCAACACGCTTGACCGGTGATGCATAACGACTTGACAAGCCAGAAACAAAGGGCAGAAGAACAATCATACAGCAATGATCATACATACATACATTGTTTCCATTCATCCCTGGAAAAGGGACTTGGCATCACGCTAAACTGATATTGGTGCAAAGATGAATAAAACATGGACTTGCAAAGGTGCACGGACATGTGTGATTTTCACTGATTTTGCGACGAAAACAGAAACATAACAACAAGAGTGGACAGTAAGTTAACAAAGGCACACCGCCAAGGGAAGAAATAATTTGATTTGAATAAAATCTGCAAAAGAATCATACTTCGGTAACATCAATTTATCGGATTTATAGCATCATGTTCTATACACGCATCGGTCAAAACTTGTGCGGTTGCAAATCAGCCGCGAAGTTATGAATATTTTCTAACCTCTTCAACTCTTAGATCGTAAAGAAATCTGCTTCTACTATCTGTACAGTTTTTGTTTTCCTCCTTTTGCTTAGTGCAAGATTTTGCACGCATGTATACGTATTTGAAAGGCCCACCTCACTGATTACTCTACAACTGCGAGGCATCATGTTCTATTGTATTTGCGAGCTCATGGAGCAAGGAGACCACATCGCGTATTCCCTCAAGCTTGTACTGCGCTAGAGAGCGTTCCCTCCCAACAGTACACGAGAAGTAGTTTTCAGCCTTGACGTCAAATTTGATGCTTGGGCAATCTGCTTCCCACCTCGTTGACTTCCCTTTCAACTCAGGTTGAATAGCAAAGTTGGGTAAGTTGTAGACATCTTCATCCTGAAAAAGGTGTAATACCATTCAACATAGTGCTAGACCGTAGCTAACAATCTATAGTACTAGAAAATGTGTATTACAATATTACCATATCGTCGAAATTTGATTTCACTTGTACCAGTTACATTTTCTAACTATGAACATCCACAATAGTGGTCTCGATGGATATGGATTGCATCACCGGACCTTTGGGTATATTACTGTAACATGACAATTTCGTTTTTCTTTTGTTGCTCTGCAAGTACCTAAACTTTTATATATACAACAGAAAGGGAGAAAACGTTGTCGTTAAGTTGAACTATTGTCCTCTCTGTTTCAAAAATACTGTATCTGATTTCTAACTAAATGGTTGAGACTGGGTGATTTGTTCCTTGCGTGCGTTCATAGAAGAAAGATAAAGTGAAGAGGATTTGATAGGTTTCAATCATGCCTTAATTTTTTTTAAAGACTCTCCTTGACTACAAATGTCATTACTCACGCGTCGCAACACAGACGAGCCTTGGTCGTCTACCCCTCTCCCGCTACAGTAGAGAGGGGCGACTTTTTCGCCTCCCCGCAGATCCACCGAGTCGCCGCGGATCCAGCTGATCCCTCGCCCTCCGCCGGCCGCTCCGGCGGCGGGAGGGCGGGGGATCCCTGCGTCGCGTGTGTACATAGTGTAGGGCGTGTGGGTTCTTCGGCCGGCGGCGCCATGGAGGGTTGGTTTCGTCGGTGTTTTGGTGCAGGTGGGTTCCTCCTCTCGCGGCGGAGCTCGGTGGAGGTCCGCGGCGCCGCACCTGCCCCTTCACTCTCTGGGATCTCTGGATCCACTGGGAGTGCCTCCCCCTTCCCGGATCTGGCGTGGCGGCCGATCTGGGTCGACGACTTCGAAGCTGGAGCAGATGCAGGAAGACGATGGAGAAGAAGCGGGAGCTGGATGGAGGCTCCTTCGAGCTCGAGGACCGGCGACTTCCCGCCCGCCTGGGGGCGTCTTCCCAACCAAGGATTGATGGAAGATGCGGCGGCGGCGCGCCACCGGCACGTACTGCTCTTCGTCGACTTCTCCGGGTTGCAGATGGACGGTTTTGTATTTTCTATCCTTCTCGAGGATCTCTCTGTAATGCTTTTCCTGTAATTGCTCTGGTTTCATCGCAAAAAAAAAAAAAAAAAAAAAAATGTCATTACTCATACTAACTTTTTGTCCTGTCCCTTTTTTCTCAACTAGAGTGGCATAGAAAACAACACAGTAGAGAAAAATCAGTAATTACCTTCGCAAGGAAGTGACCAATGCACAGAACAAAGTCGATTGGGGTGCTTATAATGTTTCGGCGGCCTAACTCGCGAATGATTTCATTAACAGCATTACCCTGGACAAAAAGATGAATCAGTTTATACAACATAGCAAACAACCAATATTTGCCAGCCTTTTTATTTACGTAAATGATAGATCCGTTTACAAAATACAGCTAACAGCCATTATGGTCCATCCTTCTAACTTCTTTTGCTCGTGTAACCACTTTAACCTTTCTGTTTCAAATACAGAACTACAAGAGGGCTGACCTTGGTGACTCCAACAGGGCGGACCTCAATTGATCGGTGGCCTTGAACGATATCAGCACTTCGATTTGATGATGAATATGCCCCCAAGTGGTGTAGCATATCCTTTGCCTGGTTTCTTCCGAAATCATCATCTGTGGAACATTTGCATGAAAATAGAAACATAAACCTTTTGGTTTGTGTCGATACTGGAACCATGAATGTAAGTTAAACACTTACCGGCATATTTATAGTTCCATACAAAAGCTGTTTCTCTCTGTTCAGGGTAAGATTTGGGGGTTCTTTTAGTGAAGTAGTCAATAACTTTCTGGAAAACACAAGCATACGTCAGAAGAGTAAACACAAAGCTGCAACAAGAGAATAGAGTTGTTCACGATGTATACGCACTTTTACACTGTCGGAGCAGCCGGTTTCCAGTCGTTCAGATGTTGGGACCATCCATTCTTTACCAGTTTGGCATAAAAACATTCCATTTTCTGCTCCAAGCCACATTTTAAATTCTCCAAAACTCTACATGCAGGAAATGGGTATGTGATTTGAACCAGAGATTGACTATATATAACCTGTAAGAGGCAGACGAGAATCATAAAGAGATTACCTCATCCAGAACAATTTTGCCACAACCACTGACAACGATTACAGTCGTATCCTCATTATCACAAAGGGTTTTCAGATATCCCTTCAACTCAGGGTTCAACTTCAGTTTCGCATTCGCAGTTTGGTCAGTAGCGCCTCTCTCAAAGGAATGGACCTGTTCAGTCAATGTTTCATTGAAGCCCTGTATATCAACACAGCTGTTAGCAGCTGTGGAGTACAATGTTACACCAAAGTGCACCAAAAGCTATTAGACGGCGGAACACATATAAATCATAATGTAAGGAAAATCATCACAAAAGTGACAATGCATCCAAGATCAGTTAATCAGCACATCTTCCTCCTTTATTCACAAGAAATCACTACAGGATTTGTAAGGTTTTGTTTCCTGAAGGAACCAGTATTGTGATTGTGTGTATCTAATTTGAAATACTATAAGATTTCTTATTGAAATGAAAGCAAAAGAGGATGTCCAGCTAAACCAATCTATAAAACTTGTAAGGCTGTAATTTGCAGTGAGTGGCCTGCTGTTATTTTGAATAATGTCTAAAAGTGGGGCTGCAGCTTAAGTTTGAACCAACAAAAAGTAAACTGGTTGGCACGCCATGTCTTGATTTTATTTAATAGTAACCCCAAGTTGCAAATTACAAGTTCATTCAAGCGTGAGCATCCAGTACACGCGTGGGAATTGTGTGGGGACTCAGCGTGGGCACACCGCACACATAAGTATCTACCAGACTCACACACATGTGTATTCTAACTAAATAAGGCACAATGTAACCATTCAGTTAATGTTAATTAAAGATGATGGTGTCAGTATAAGAAAGTTTTCACAAACAATTTATGTAAGCAGCAATTTATAATGAGTTACAGAGAAATTCTGAAATCTTACGAATATGAGTAAACGGCTTCTGGAGTGTGCATATCGTGCAGCTGTTTCTTTGATAGGGAGGACAACAGGTTGTTTCGTTTGTACCGGAGCTTTTTTAGCTGTATTATGTAACTCGCTGCAGGAAAAGAAATAATATGACAGTTATAATCCCAAGATCAGTGAGAACAATATGTGCATGGCAAAAAAAAAATACAGTCAGCTGATATATACTAATCTTCCCAACTCCACACCAAATTTGCATGAGCCCCTCACCAGATAAAGTCTTCTGCCCAATCTTGAGCGCTGTGTGATGAAACAAGTTCATAATTATCCCTATGTCGTTTTTCTCTTTCATTGGCTGGCATATCCAAAGCACATTTTATGGACTTCGCTACCCTCCGCAACATCCCACGGGTTTACAATAATAGCACCTGCCCCAAGAGACTGTGCTGCTCCAGCAAACTGAAAAAAGGGATAACAGCAAGTCATGTAACATTGAATGCATTTAACAAGAAAAGGGGAAATATACATATAACATGCAAATGTATATTGACCACATCAGTACCAGGAGGTACCTACAAACATTAGGCAGATTGAAATCTGCTTACCTCACTCAAGATGAGAACACCTTTATTTGATTCTTGACAAGCAACATATTCATAGCTTACTAGATTCATTCCATCTCGCAGTGAAGTTACGAGAGCCACATCTGAGTAACACCAAGGACACGATCCATGGCAGAGAGCAGCATCACCAAAGCTGAAAAGCCACCGTCCAACCGTAGCGATCGGCTGGCGCTGCAGAGGCCTGCGGCGTGTCCCACAGTGACGTCCGCCTTGGAGCGTAGTAGCCAACGGTCCCCTTATCACCAAAATGGCAAGCCTCGTAGTCTGCTTGCTTGGCGCAGCTTTGTTGACCACCTTTAATCACCAAAGAGGAAACTGCGGCGCCGTCGTCACCGCGCGCAGACGCGCGCGTCACTCTGCAGCGGCCATGTGCGCTCTGCAGGGGGTGCAGAGCTTGCTTCCACTTGAAGGAACCCCGCGAGGGCTGAATGCCTCTCGAGGCCCTGAAGTACTTGACGCCTCGCGAGGGAAGCCTCGTGAGGGAGACGTGGACGTGCGCCAGGACTTAGCGGTATTCCAGACAGGAAAATCCCTCTCGAGGGAAACATCCCTCTCGAGGCTCGCCAGGTCCTTAGCAGAAAATGCTCGTTAGGTGTCGAGGGTTGTGGAAGGCCGGCCCATGGTACCCTCGTTTCCACTGGGCCGACACTGCCGCGTCGTGGTGTTCTCCAATGTTGCCACCGAGGCCTCGCTGGGGGACATTGCTACCGACGAGCCGACGATGCTACCAGCGCGGAGTTGCTGCCGGGGTGGAGGTGTGGTGCTTCTAGGGGTGTTGCTACCGACGACACATGGCATTGCTACCGACGAGCCGACGATGCTACCGGCGAGCGATGTTGCTACCGACGGCACGCAGCGATGCTACCGACGGAATCCGGCAAAGCTACGAGCGAATGCTACCGACGTCTCGCGGCGTTTCTACCGACGAGCAGCCGATGCTATCTGTAGAGGGTTTGTAGCAATCTTTGTGCTGCCGAGTAGCAATTTTTTTCATTTTTGACGCAAATCTGTAGAGGGTTTGTAGCAATCTTTGTGCTACAAAGTAGCAATTTTTTGTTCTGCTGACGAAGCCAGTGTTGCTACCGACAGTAGCCAGCGATGCTACCATCGGCACGCCGCGTTGCTACCAACGGTGCTACCGACGCTGCTCTCGACGGCGCACGGCGTTGCTACTGACGTTAGCCGGCGAAGCTGCGGCAGCATTTTTATCCGGCGACGTCTTCTCCGGATCTTCTCCGGCGACAGGCGGGATTTTTCGTGTTTTGCCCGTGTGCAGTTTCATGTGCGTGAGTGACCCGTGCCTGGTTGCATGTGCAGCATCGGCGCACCGCGCACTACCTCTCAGCACCGGCGAATTGGCAGCGGCGTCTTCTCCAGCGATGGGCCTCGTAGCACTGAACGGCCTCCTTGGCAGCACCGATCGCTTCTCTGGCACCGGTGCTCGCAGCAGCGATGCTTGCCATGGCGCCGTTGACAGCAACTGCAGAGCCTCGTCGGGAGGTACTCTGCACCACGCAGTGGTGAGGGAAAAGAGATCCCGTGAGAGAGACCCAACAGCCGAGACAAGGAGGGGATTTTGGGGAGGTGTTGCATGGCCGCGACGACACTAGATTGACGGCGGCGGCGCTGGATTTGTTGATGTCTGCTCTGGGGAATACGGTGAGGAGAAAAGGCAGTCGAGAAGAGAGATGCGAGGCGGAACGTATGGCTGAGAGTTGATAGGGATGTGATGCACAGGCCCAGTCAACGTGTTGTCGCGAACTGTGCATGGTCCCGTGCGTGCTTTGTATGTGCGCGGTCCCGTGCGTGCTGGTTGGCTTGTGGACACGTGTCGACCGGAGGAGGTGGGCTTCCGATCCCCCGGGGGACGCTTAGCATCGCCCATTTTATTTTTTTGACTCTTTTCGTGAAGTAATTGACGCATCGGGTGCAGATTAGTGAGATGGGGTTCAGACCATGGGGTTCAGAGAAGCAAGATGTGCATAAAAGAAGCCTTGATGATTTGTTTCGCCAAGCAATGACGGAGTCAACTACCGGCATTCCCATGCGCTGCACACATCATTCGGATTATTGAGATGGGTAACAAAAAAAAAGTAGCGTTGAAGATTTGGTCTCGCATGCTCATGTAAAGGGTCGGCGTGCCCGTGCTGGTGACATGCTGCTCCAGGTGGTTGTTCTTGTTCAGGCTCTTAGCGCAGCTCACCTGGTGGACGCCCAAGGACCCGGCGTCGGACATGGAGTCAAACTCAAGGATTTTAAGGCTACTGATCTGCTTTGCGGCCGATTCGGCCATAGTGGAGCTGGCCGACGTTAGCCCAGTTGCTGTCCTCTATACCACATTACCAGCTCCTCCAAGATACAATGGTTACATTCAGTTTTTGGTTATACTTCCGAAAAAACATTCAGGTTTTGGTCCAATGACAAGGCTGAGGTGCAATCCACACGTTTTACTCTTATACTCTTTGATCGATTAATCAGAATTGGTTTGAATCGAATGCTTATAAGTTATAACTCCTCACATTAGCTTCTTTTGTTGTCCTCTACTTCAATTCTAAATTAACTAGCACTTGGATAACATTGGGGAAAGACATATTGAAATATTTGTTTCATCACTTGATAAGATAGACTAATGATGGCTACGTTTTTCAAGCTGGCTACAGAAAGAACTAAAGAAGTGGGCGTTGTGGATTCATTCGCTTCTTTTGGTACATGTAATGGGAAGCTCTTTTTTTTGGATAAAGAATGGGAAGCTCGTAAATTCTTCAAACTGCATCTATTGTGCAGTGAAGTAATAGAGGCATAGTAGTAGTAGATGGGCTGTCGACGAGCTAGGTGGCTTTGTTAGTATGAAGAGGCGTTAACTCATGTATATATTACCAGCATCCGTTAGGATTCATATTATTTTTGGAGTTGTTCCTGCAAAAGCTCCTTTGGAATTCAGTAAGATAGACATACATCTTCTTTTGGCCAAGATCACTAAGTTGTTTGCTGTTGTATTGTCTGGTGGCTTGGAAGCAATTTCTATTAAACCACCTGCTTGTAAGTATTAGAAGTACCATATATATTTTGGAGAATGTCAAAAATATTTGTATATGTTATGATTAAGCAGTTGCATTTGCGTATAATACATCTGTAGACGTCGTCATCACTTTGGTTTTATCCCGTGGAAAAATGGCGAACGGAGGTTAGTTACAAGGATCAATAAACTTTCAAGCAGAATTTAGATCGTGCCATGTTTTCGTGCAAAACTTGATTTTTTATCTCCCGTTGCAACGCACGAGCATGTTTTGCTAGTAATTAATAAAAAAATGGAGGAGGAGAAACTTGCTAGAGTCCTAGATCCGTGCGACTCCTATAAATCTGCAGCTACAAATATCTTGGATGCAACTTTCGCATTGCCGTCGGAGCATCATCAGATCAGATTTTCAATGATGGCGGCTTCGGTACGTGAGCGGCTGAGCGCCCGTCAACATGGCCGGACCTGCCGCCAGAACTCCTGGGCACCGTTCTCCATCGCTTACCGTCCCTCGCCGACCGCGTCCACCTGCGCGCTGTGTGCCGCTCGTGGCGCTCGAGCGCCACCGGGCTTCCGCCGTCGCACCTCCACCTCCCCTGGCTCGTCTTCCTCGACGGCACCCTCCTAGACGTTCATAACAACGCAGCGCACCGTGTGCACATCCCCGACGACGCCGTCTGCTACAGCGCCGGCGAGAACACGCTCTTCCTTGCGCACGACGACGGCCAGTGCTCCCTGGTGGACGCCTTCTCCGGCGCAGTGACTCCTCTCCCCGAGCTAGCCGCGCTGCTCCGCACTCGTAGCGTGAACCCCCGCGAGCTGCTGCAGCCAATCACGAAGGTCGTGGTGTCCACGTCTTCGGCAGAGCTAGAAGAACACTGCCGTCTCGTCGCCGTCATGATCCACAACGCCAAGGTCATCATCTCAACATGCCGGCCGGCCGGCGACACCAACGCGTGCCTGGCGCTGGACGACTACTTCGAATTCTGCATCGCCGACATCAAGTTTTTCCAAGGGAGGATCTACGCTCTGTCAAAGTTCGACGAGACGCTCCGTGCCCTCGAACTCAACAAAGGCCGCCTCGAAGAGCTGCCGGCGTCGCCACCCGGCTTCGAGGTCATAGGCGGAGCGGCATCCGACAAGATCAAGATGACTCAGGAGCCTCATCTTCAGGAAGATCCATGGCCGTTTGGCCACGTCGTTGCCGGGCGGTATCTCGTCGAATCCAACGGCAAGCTGCTCATGCTGAGGCGGTGGACTCGCAAACGTCTCTTGAGCTTTAGCTACTACTCGATGACTCAATTCCATGACGAGGATGGATACGATGAAAAACGGACTCGCCGATTCGAGGTCTTTGAGATGGACCGCAGCTACCGTCCGTGGCAGAGATGTGGCCGGTGGAACAAGGTCCAGGGCCTTGACGGCCAGGCGCTCTTCGTGTCCTCGCCATGCTCCAAGAGTGCACCTCCAGCGGGCCATGGAGCTCGGGAAGACTGCATCTACTTCTCGCATCAGATGGGTCCTTGGAAGCCAAAAGATCCACTCGGCGACTCCGGCGTGTACAGCATGAGAGACGGGACGATCAAGCGACCATTGCAGCCGATGCCCGCGGCGGTGTCCGCGTCGGTACCGTGGAGCCACCGGTTTCCTACGTGGGTTTTCCCTGTTGAATGAAGTTTAATTCGGTTTGAGTTGCATGGCTTCTTGATCTAATTTTCTGGTCGCCCCTCAAAATATATGAGATCCGTGCAAGATTCTACCTTTTTTTTTACCTTGAATGAGCACAATATTTTTTTCGTGCCAATGTGGAATATTATAGTTATGTATATATGAAAAGATCCATAAATTCAAATAAGAATTAATCCCTCTTTCGCACTACTTTCCATTGGAGTGAAACAATACTACTTTTGTGCACTACACATGAAACAAATTGGTACAAAATGGTGAATACTTGTTAAAATATGAACAAACGAATTTGTAAAGTCAAGTGACACGGTAGACTTTGAGATTTCTGACGTGCTCTGACTTTCCACCGCTGACATATAGGCCCCACGTATGGTCCCCACATGTCAGTGATACAAAGGTAGGGAATGCTACATTAGGAGATCCATAACCTTATATATAAAGGCTCGACGGAGCCGTGGCCTCTCAGCCACATGTTACTGTAGCTACTGTAGCTACTGTAGCTAGCTAGCTGCAGTTAGCAGATCTTCACCGCACGCTCGCCGATCACGGCAACCCTCACCCAGTAAACATCCACCCGAAGTACTGTAGCTACACGAAATTTGGCGCGCGAAATGACCCCGCACAGCCGGTCACGCCCATCTGGCGCGAATTTTGGCGCGCGTCGCGTCCGGTCGCCGTCCGTTGCTAGCCGGTAGCCCACCGGCTCGCACGATCTTTAATGCACGCCCTCCCGGTCGCCCCCCGGTGGACTCGCTTCCTCGCTGCAACATTACAAAAAAAAACCGCAAAGGACTAACTTGGTAATCCCGGAAATTCCAAGGACTTCCGTGCAAAAAGCTCGACACAACTCCCCTCTCTCCTCCTCTCTCTCCCGCGCGGCCGAGGTCGCCGCCGCGCTCCGCCAGCTCCCCGTTCCTCCCCCGTCAAATCGAAGGCCACACGGAGCACCGCCGTCGCTTCCTGTCCAACCTCGCCGACTCTCGCCTCCTTAGACACCCGAGTCTCGCTGGAATCGTCGCCGGCGTCGAGCTGCTTCCTCCGCTGCGATTCGACGACGACGGCGACGCTCCGGCAACCCAGATGTGGCGGCGCCGCCGATTTCAGGCGCCCGAGGCCACGCGCATCTCCCTCGGTTAGCCACGCTCTCCAGCGTGCGCGGATGCGCCGCCGGTGACCTCGCTGTGCCGCTGCGTCGATTGCAAACGCCACCATGACATCATAAAGGGGCCCACCTGCCAGTTTCCATAAAAAAACCCCTAAAATGGAACCATTTATATAAAAAACACTGGAAAAAATACAAAAAAATACAGCAAAATGGTTAGAAAAAATGACTACTTCCGACAAAAAAAATCATTCTCGGTTTTTTTTTAATTTTGATCAATATTTTGAGATACTCTAATTCAGTAAATATAAATGAAAAATAATAAAATGGGAAAATAAAATCACATTAAAACATTCAAAAAATTAAATAATTGAAGATACTCTACAATACATAACATACACATGCTCGCAAACATGTTTGATGCTTTAAATTGGTCAATATTTGAAGATACTCCAATTCAATAAATATTAATTTAAAACAAAAAAAATCAATACAAATAGAAAAGCCCATAAAATGGAAGGATTTATAGAAAAACCCATCGGACAAAAAAAAATACATCAAAATGCTCAGAAAAGAAGAATGCTGCCTATTTACAACAAAAAACAAAACATATTCGAATTTTTGAATTAATTAAATTTTTGGAAATACTCTAATTCAGTGAATGTAAATAGAAAATTAAATCACATTACAACATTCAAAATTAGTGAATAGTTGAAGATACTCTAGAACACCTAAACATGCTTATTACAAGCATTTTTGAATATTTTGAATTGGTCAATATTTTCGATATACTCTAACTCAGCAAACAATAATGAAAAAATAAAATAAAACTTGAGCACTTCAATTTGCTAAATAATTGGAGATGCTCTAGAATATATAAACATACTTAACAAAAAAAAAAACACCCTAGCTACTTCTTACGAAATACAAACATATTTGAATGTTCCAAATTGGTAAATATTTGTATACAATGTAGGTGAACTTTGGAGTTCAGTCAAAAATTTATGACACCGTACAACCACGTATTTGAACATTCCAATTCAACAACTATTTGGACATACTCTAGACAAAAAATTCCAATGAATTTCAACAATTCAAATTACAACGAATGCGGTAAATATCTAGACGAAATCCAAATTGACCTCCTCTAATTATATGCATTTAAATTTATTAAATTTCCAGCAAATGAAAGTATCTCTAAAAAATCCACATCCGGAAAATACGACAAAATACATCAGAATGCTCCAAAAATGTAAATACTAATTATTTATGCCAAAAAAACCAATATGTTTGACCATTTCGAGTTGATAAACATTTAAAGAAAATCCTAATGCACTTCCTCTTTAGAACAATAACTAGAACATGAAAATATTTCTATAAATACCATCACAAAAAAATGGTTAATTATGCCATATAATCATATTTCAAATTCACATGCTTCAAAATTTCAAATATCTCCAAAATCTACTCATTTTACAAACGCAAAAAAAAAAATCAAATCTGAACAACACCCCAACTTGAACAACTTCCCAAAGCTAAAACAATTTTTAAACGCAAACTTTTCCGAATTCCACTAATTTCCAAACCTACACAATTTTTAAATGTGCAAGTTAGCAAATTTAAAATTTCCTATTTATAGGAAATACAAATTCATTTTCCCCTACTTATAGAATAAATTTAAAAAATACTCCCATGATATATTTCCTCCAATTATGGTGCTAAATAAAAAAATTGTAACAAAGTGGAACCATATTTCATCAATTCAAATTATTTAACATATTTAAAGATAACAAAACTTAACTCTCTCTAACTATGTAGCTAAATTTTAAAATACTTTATTACATGAATATTTGGGGAAAATGCAACTTAATTTCCTTCAACTATAAATTGAATTTAGATTGAATTTAATAAATACTCATAAAATATATTTCCTCCGATTATACAGTTAATTTAATTCCAACAGATTCCAGCAAATTCCGACAGATTTCATCGTTACACAAACTTCTTTCAATTTCACTACTTTCCAAACCTACACAATTTAAAATGTACAGATTACCAAATTCAAATTTTATTTACTCCACGGGCGCGGCATTGCCGCGCCAAGTTTCCTAGTTCCAACAACACTGGGAGCTAAACCCAAGCCGTCACCCGAGCTCCCTCCATGCATCGCCGTCTTCCCATTACCGTCGTTGTAGGATGCTGCTACTATTTTCTCGGATATCCATTACTAGCAAAAGCAAAAGTACCATGAAGTTCCATATCAGTCGGCCACAATACTTTTGCAGAAGTGTTCTTTACTCTCTCACCGTCTCACGTGCTAAACCTGCTACATGTCCAAAGACCTATGAACTTAAAAAAAACAGGGAGTACATGGAGTCGATTCCAAAAGGGAAAGGTCCGCTGGACATGTTGTCGGGCATGAGCGAGAGAAGGTTGGATTGCTCAAAACAGAGGTGAGAGGTGAGACCGTGAGAGAAGGTTGGAATGTTCAATTGTTCGTTTGGCTCAACTCAAGTAACGGATGAAATAATCTGATCGCTCGTTGTCGGGTTTGCGAAGTAGCTTGACTAACGAGTCAGTGTGTGTTTAAAAAAAAATTGCTGCTACGTATACCAGTTTTGGGGCGAGGAGTCACAGATTGCACAAAATCTCGGTTGGTCACGTTTTAACAGGAGACCTGATCTTTACGACTATAGAAAGCCTTGAGGGACCTTGGACCCGTTTCCTCTCCGCTACAGTACCAGAGGAAGCGATTTGTGAACTCCCGTAGGCGACCCGCCTCGCCGGCGCCGATTCGACGGTTCCCTTGCCCTCCGCCGGCCGCTCCGGCGGCGGGAGGACGGGGGAATCCCGCGTCGCATCGTGTACATAGCGCATGGTGGTGTATGGTATCCAGCCGGCGGCGTCCTGGCGGAGGAGGCGCGGTCGGTGTTGTTTTGCAGGTGGCGATCCTTCACCTCGACGGCGGCGCTCTGAGGAGCTCTGCTTCCTGCGTCAAGCCTGCAGTTCTGTGGAGCTGTTCGGCTTGACTTCCCCATCGCCGGTTACCGCGGAGCGGCGGATCTAGCGTGTGAAGACCTCTTGGAGGATCTTGATGTGGTTCGGCAAGACGATGGCGGCGACTTCCGGTGTAGATCCCTCGGGATCGGTGCTCGGCGACATCCCGCCGGCTTGGGGAGGCTCCTGATCCAAGGCATCAAGAGGAGTTTGAGCGGCGGCGCGCCACCGACAGCGCTGCGTCGTCTCTGGCGTCGTCTAGTTTCAGTAGGGCTGGTATGTAATTTGTTTTCTTCTGGGGGCCTTTCTGTAAACTGTCCGAATTAATATCAGTGTCCTTTACCGCAAAAAAAAACAGGAGACCTGACATCCGGGGCCCACGTGTAACGATTGACTAGGCCCCTTCTCTCTCTTAAATTTCGTCAAACACTTGATGTGCACATTCCGGGCGCTTGATGCTGCTGCTTCGCCGGCCTCCTTGTATATCATGCATTACTACGGCTCCTCGGGACGGCCAGAAGAGTTTCACGGAGGTGTCTCCGCCGCCCGAGTCGAGCCCGCAGAGGTGCCCGCGCGGCCGCGCCGCCCGTGACGCGCGAGACGACGAGGGACGGCGCGATGGTGAACTCCATGTCCGTGCTCGTCGCCGGAAAAGTACTGCGGCGAGTTCGACGAGATTATCGCGCAGCGCGTCGTGTGCGTGGACGTCCCCGGCCTGTCGGGCGCTGCTGGGAAGCGCGTCGCGCGCGGGGACGTGCTCGGCCTGTCGGCCGCAGCTGGGAATCGGCCAGCAACACGACGGTGCTGGGCGTGGTCATGGCCATGCAGGCGCAGCTAGGCAACGCGGTTATGACGGCGCTTCGGGATGTGCAGCAGACGAGGGACGTGCTCGGCCTGTTCCTTACTGGCGAACTCGCCTGAGTCCAGGCTCACGCGCTCGTCCCCCTGTCCAGGCCGACGAAGCACACAGCCCGGCGTTCCCGCCTTGACCTGGTGCTCAGCGTTCGCTTGACCTGCCGCTCCTCCGGACAATGACTCTGGAGCTCCTCGACGAGTGCAAGGACGGCGGCACCCAGGACAACAGCAGCAGCCCGTCGGCGCGCGGTTCTTCTCGCCGGGCCATGCCGCGCACTACGGCGCCGCCGCGGTGACAGCGCGTTTCTGTCGAGGACGAGACGTCTCAGCGCTGCCACCATCCCGGATGCGTCCGGCACGGCGCCCGTGAGCTAGTTGTGCGCGCCGTCGATCTCCTGCAAGCCGCGCACGCCGGCGAGCGACACCGGCAAGGAGCCGGTGAGCGTGTTGTCGCTTAGGTCGAGCATCTGGAGCTGCGAGTAGTCTCCGAGCGGTCACTTTTCTAGTTATTTTTCTTATTATTTTTAGCGATGTGTTATTTTTATGAAAATTTTAAAAATTTCAAAACTTGTCACTGAAATTTCAGTTATTTCGGAAACATTCCATGCAGACTGTGCAAATATTTGCGCAATATTTCGTTATACAAAAGAATTTAGATAAATTTTAAAAGTAGATACAATGTTCAATAGATTTATGTAAGGAATGTTCAAAACATGACAAAAACGTTTTATATGTGTGAAATCTTGATAAAGTATATGTGGTGCCAAAAAGAGTTAATGAAATTTACACGAAAACCTATATTATACTCGAACATATGTCATAATCAACGTGAAACAAGTCAAATATGATTTCGAAAGTAGATACAATTTTCATTACAACAATAAAAATCAGATAAATTTGGAAAGTAGATACAATTTCAATAGATTTATATAAGATATGTTGAAAGCATGACAGAAACTTTTTATATGTTTCAAATCTTGATGAAATATATGTGGTGTCATAATAACATTAGTGAAATTTGCATGAAACCTATATTATACTCGAACATATGTCAGATCGATGTGAAACAAGTCAAATATGATAAATTAATTTAATTGAATTTTTTTATTCAATACATTTTCATTGTCGAAATTTAAACTTTTTCAAAATGTGTCCAATATTCGTATTGTTTTGAAGATCTCGTCGCCAGGAACTCAAGTATAAAAAAATATCATAAAAACGGACATCTGGTTCAAAAGATATGACCCATATAAAATTGAGAAACAAACTAAAAAAGATGGGTGAGTGGGTAACAAAATTACACTTTTCACCGCAAAAGTACCCGCCACTTACCTACATGTGAGACACAAACTGCTTGTACCCACATGTCATAGAGGTGAGAAGATAGGTGGACAACTATGCAAGGGGAAAAGGTTAATGGTAGTATTTAATATGTAAAACACGAATCATAAAGCACGAACCCCCACCCCCCACTTCTCGTTGGTCACTGGTTCGGAGGTACGTATGTCGCCAGAAATACTCGTGTGCTCGAGTTCGTGTAGAGTATGTCTTCTTCAGTCCGGCATTCATCGTTGGAGGTTGCTCGGAGGGCAGCTCCAACAGGGGGATCTCCCCAGCGATGCGGTTGCTCCGAGGGCCGGCCCATAGGGCGGGGCGACGGGGCGCCCGCCCCGGGCCTCCGACAGACAGGGGCCTCGGTCCAGGTAGCGCTTCAATATTTACTGGTCTTTTGACCCAAGTTGGCAGCGTAAATTTTCAAAAAGATTAAAAGCCCCGAGATGCAAACACTGGCCAGTGGAACACGCACGGGATCACCACAAGGGAGTACATGATCATTCTGCTTACACATAAAATTAGCTACGTAGATCATTCTGCTCGTTGCTAGACTTTGCGACTCCTCTCTTTCAAAAATTTCTTCGACAGCACGTCAATCTTGTGCCTATTTAAGGTTGCAACAAGGTATTAGTGGAGGCCAACAGCGCGATTCCACTCAATTGACTAAATTTCAGCGTACGCAAAACAAGACCATGCTACTCACTCTTTTTTTCCTTTGTGCCTGATTCTTGAACCTTTGATTGGATCCAATAGAGTGCTCACGATAAAGGTGGAAGTCCGTTCAGTTCATGATGTGGTATTTTTTTGGTGTTGCAGATCAAGCTACATCACCCATCCGGTTGTCATCTTATAAAAACGATATTGTATATGTATGGAACTATAGTGATTCCTTACTATCATGATATATTCACTTGAATTCGGCCAAAAAATATACTAAGGTTCTATACAAATTTTAGAGAGTAGAGATCATTTATCTTTCGTCTGTACTCAAAGTTTATTTTGCTTTAGAAATATACTAGTATGGTAAGTATTTTAGCACAAATATTAAGTATTTATGTGTGAACAAGGACCCCTTCTATTGTCTCGCCCCTGGGCCCCGAAAATGTATGGACCGGCCCTGGTTGCTCCCAAGCCTCAGTCGCACGAGGCTCCGCGTCCAGGTCAGCAGTACGATGGGTGGACCTATCTTGTCAGGTTCGCTGTTAAAACGCGATTAGGCGAAATTTTCTTCAGCTGACACCCACCTGGTGAACGTGAGAAAATAAACCAAATAGTGATAACAGCGGCATAACATGGACAAAAACGATGGCAACACGCTTGACCGGTGATGCATAGACTTGACAAGCCAGAAACAAAGGGCAGAAGAACAATCATACAGCAATGATCATACATACATTGTTTCCATTCATCCCTGGAAAAGGGACTTGGCATCACGCTAAACTGATATTGGTGCAAAGATGAATAAAACATGGACTTGCAAAGGTGCACGGACATGTGTGATTTTCACTGATTTTGCGATGAAAACAGAAACATAACAACAAGAGTGGACAGTAAGTTAACAAAGGCACACCAAGGGAAGAAATAATTTGATTTGAATAAAATCTGCAAAAGAATCATACTTCGGTAACATCAATTTATCGGATTTATAGCATCATGTTCTATACACGCATCGGTCAAAACTTGTGCGGTTGCAAATCAGCCGCGAAGTTATGAATATTTTCTAACCTCTTCAACTCTTTTTTTTTTTTTTGACAAGAACCTCTTCAACTCTTAGATCGTAAAGAAATCTGCTTCTACTATCTGTACAGTTTTTGTTTTCCTCCTTTTGCTTAGTGCAAGATTTTGCACGCATGTATACGTATTTGAAAGGCCCACCTCACTGATTACTCTACAACTGCGAGGCATCATGTTCTATTGTATTTGCGAGCTCATGGGGCAAGGAGACCACATCGCGTATTCCCTCAAGCTTGTACTGCGCTAGAGAGCGTTCCCTCCCAACAGTACACGAGAAGTAGTTTTCAGCCTTGACGTCAAATTTGATGCTTGGGCAATCTGCTTCCCACCTCGTTGACTTCCCTTTCAACTCAGGTTGAATAGCAAAGTTGGGTAAGTTGTAGACATCTTCATCCTGAAAAAGGTGTAATACCATTCAACATAGTGCTAGACCGTAGCTAACAATCTATAGTACAATTCATCAAGGCACTGAATTAGTCATATGACTGACAGTACAAGACTGAACAAGAGAGAAGTGGGTTCCCACTGAAATCATATGTTAGACCATACAATCCAAACTTCATATAAAATGCATAAAACTCCGAACTGTTGGTTATATATTTCTTGACTTAGGAACATGCTAAACATGTGAAAGAAAATGTGTATTACAATATTACCATATCGTCGAAATTTGATTTCACTTGTACCAGTTACATTTTCTAACTATGAACATCCACAATAGTGGTCTCGATGGATATGGATTGCATCACCGGACCTTTGGGTATATTACTGTAACATGACAATTTCGTTTTTCTTTTGTTGCTCTGCAAGTATCTAAACTTTTATATATACAACAGAAAGGGAGAAAACGTTGTCGTTAAGTTGAACCATTGTCCTCTCTGTTTCAAAAATACTGTATCTGATTTCTAACTAAATGGTTGAGACTGGGTGATTTGTTCCTTGCGTGCGTTCATAGAAGAAAGATAAAGTGAAGAGGATTTGATAGGTTTCAATCATGCCTTAATTTTTTTTAAAGACTCTCCTTGACTACAAATGTCATTACTCATACTAACTTTTTGTCCTGTCCCTTTTTTCTCAACTAGAGTGGCATAGAAAACAACACAGTAGAGAAAAATCAGTAATTACCTTCGCAAGGAAGTGACCAATGCACAGAACAAAGTCAATTGGGGTGCTTATAATGTTTCGGCGGCCTAACTCGCGAATGATTTCATTAACAGCATTACCCTGGACAAAAAGATGAATCAGTTTATACAACATAGCAAACAACCAATATTTTCCAGCCTTTTTATTTACGTAAATGATAGATCCGTTTACAAAATACAGCTAACAGCCATTATGGTCCATCCTTCTAACTTCTTTTGCTCGTGTAACCACTTTAACCTTTCTGTTTCAAATACAGAACTACAAGAGGGCTGACCTTGGTGACTCCAACAGGGCGGACCTCAATTGATCGGTGGCCTTGAACGATATCAGCACTTCGATTTGATGATGAATATGCCCCCAAGTGGTGTAGCATATCCTTTGCCTGGTTTCTTCCGAAATCATCATCTGTGGAACATTTGCATGAAAATAGAAACATAAACCTTTTGGTTTGTGTCGATACTGGAACCATGAATGTAAGTTAAACACTTACCGGCATATTTATAGTTCCATACAAAAGCTGTTTCTCTCTGTTCAGGGTAAGAGTTGGGGGTTCTTTTAGTGAAGTAGTCAATAACTTTCTGGAAAACACAAGCATACGTCAGAAGAGTAAACACAAAGCTGCAACAAGAGAATAGAGTTGTTCACGATGTATACGCACTTTTACACTGTCGGAGCAGCCGGTTTCCAGTCGTTCAGATGTTGGGACCATCCATTCTTTACCAGTTTGGCATAAAAACATTCCATTTTCTGCTCCAAGCCACATTTTAAATTCTCCAAAACTCTACATGCAGGAAATGGGTATGTGATTTGAACCAGAGATTGACTATATATAACCTGTAAGAGGCAGACGAGAATCATAAAGAGATTACCTCATCCAGAACAATTTTGCCACAACCACTGACAACGATTACAGTCGTATCCTCATTATCACAAAGGGTTTTCAGATATCCCTTCAACTCAGGGTTCAACTTCAGTTTCGCATTCGCAGTTTGGTCAGTAGCGCCTCTCTCAAAGGAATGGACCTGTTCAGTCAATGTTTCATTGAAGCCCTGTATATCAACACAGCTGTTAGCAGCTGTGGAGTACAATGTTACACCAAAGTGCACCAAAAGCTATTAGACGGCGGAACACATATCAATCATAATGTAAGGAAAATCATCACAAAAGTGACAATGCATCCAAGATCAGTTAATCAGCACATCTTCCTCCTTTATTCACAAGAAATCACTACAGGATTTGTAAGGTTTTGTTTCCTGAAGGAACCAGTATTGTGATTGTGTGTATCTAATTTGAAATACTATAAGATTTCTTATTGAAATGAAAGCAAAAGAGGATGTCCAGCTAAACCAATCTATAAAACTTGTAAGGCTGTAATTTGCAGTGAGTCGCCTGCTGTTATTTTGAATAATGTCTAAAAGTGGGGCTGCAGCTTAAGTTTGAACCAACAAAAAGTAAACTGGTTGGCATGCCATGTCTTGATTTTATTTAATAGTAACCCCAAGTTGCAAATTACAAGTTCATTCAAGCGTGAGCGTCCAGTACACGCGTGGGAATTGTGTGGGGACTCAGCGTGGGCACACCGCACACATAAGTATCTACCAGACGCACACACATGTGTATTCTAACTAAATAAGGCACAATGTAACCATTCAGTTAATGTTAATTAAAGATGATGGTGTCAGTATAAGAAAGTTTTCACAAACAATTTATGTAAGCAGCAATTTATAATGAGTTACAGAGAAATTCTGAAATCTTACGAATATGAGCAAACGGCTTCTGGAGTGTGCATATCGTGCAGCTGTTTCTTTGATAGGGAGGACAACAGGTTGTTTCGTTTGTACCGGAGCTTTTTTACCTGTATTATGTAACTCGCTGCAGGAAAAGAAATAATATGACAGTTATAATCCCAAGATCAGTGAGAACAATGTGTGCATGGCAAAAAAAAAATACAGTCAGCTGATATATACTAATCTTCCCAACTCCACACCAAATTTGCATGAGCCCCTCACCAGATAAAGTCTTCTGCCCAATCTTGAGCGCTGTGTGATGAAACAAGTTCATAATTATCCCTATGTCGTTTTTCTCTTTCATTGGCTGGCATATCCAAAGCACATTTTATGGACTTCGCTACCTCCGCAACATCCCACGGGTTTACAATAATAGCACCTGCCCCAAGAGACTGTGCTGCTCCAGCAAACTGAAAAAAGGGATAACAGCAAGTCATGTAACATTGAATGCATTTAACAAGAAAAGGGGAAATATACATATAACATGCAAATGTATATTGACCACATCAGTACCAGGAGGTACCTACAAACATTAGGCAGATTGAAATCTGCTTACCTCACTCAAGATGAGAACACCTTTATTTGATTCTTGACAAGCAACATATTCATAGCTTACTAGATTCATTCCATCTCGGAGTGAAGTTACGAGAGCCACATCTGAGTAACACCAAGGAAAACACAGAACAGACACGCTAATTAAAATAGTAGAACATGATAATAAAAGCGCACAGATGACAGGTTTGAAAGAAATTGTGACAACAAGCTGTTAAATATGGATTTCATTATAAAAAAAAAGTTCCGAGAAATCACCTGTGACCGCGTATAGAGCACAGAGTGTATCAAAGCTAAGCGTTTGGTCCTGTAAGATAAACAAAATCGGAACAAAAAACATGCATTAGTACTAGTCGACTAGAAAAGGTTAAAGACCATTCTAAGTAGACAAAATATTAAAGTTTTGCATTTAAGAGGAGTAGGAACGAACCAGGTGGTGAATAGGCGTGGTTTTCAGCGTTCCAAATTGACCATTTACACGTGCAACCAGCTCATGTACTTCACTTGCAAGCTTTCGATCTATTCATTGAAGCAAATAAAAAATTATCAAATCCGAAAGCATAACTACTGGTGAAGCCCAGAAAAAGAAGACTTTGTCACTAGAATTTTTTCAAACCCAATCATGCAGCATTTTTTGTTTTGGACACGGCAGTTCAATAATCATCAGATCTTGTATTTCATCTACAACACATTTTGTGAGTTGCATTACATCAGTTATAAGCTAGATTATTTCTAAAAGCATTACACCACACTATACTAGAAACAATTATAAAGTCATTCAAATGCATATTCTGCATGTCAATCATATGAGGGCACTAAAAAAATTATAAACAGCACTGAAATGAATCTTACATTCAATTACTTCACTTCTTGTTGGCACTGCAATCTGCAGTAGTACCACTTTGTCCTTCAAATCCATGTTTTCCTCAAGAAACTTCTCAAACGCCAACACCTTTTGCAGCAATCCTTTAATCATGTCAAAACGGTCAACGCCAAGCAGTACCTATCACATTAGCAAGCAACATCGAATCAAACTAACGAAAATTGTTGATAATCAAGATGTGTATATGATTGACCAAACATAGTCAAAGAGGTAAAGGAAATTCTGCTTTTATAAACTGAGGTGAGGTGAGACACACACGTGGTTATACTGCAGTAGATTTTTTATAGATTGTGTTACACAAGCCTCAAAAAGATTGTGTTACACAAGCCTCAAAAACAACAACTAGTAAGAATATGGCGTATCTTCATACCTTTCGATCAGCAAAAAGTTGTTTGAATTCAGCGATTTTCCTTTGGACTTCTGGAAGCTCCAATGTACTTTTGAATCTCGTACAATCTATCCCTATTGGAAACTGGTATTTACGCAAAGTAAGTATTTAAAAAATCATTCTCTTGCATACAGAAACACATACTTTCAAATCTTCTGAATGGTGAACAGGTTTAGATATCATGAGGTTAAGGAAATAAGTAGAGAGGGAGAGTACAAAAGCGAAATTATGTAGTAACATTTTCAGATGAGATAAAAAATAGAACTTAGAAGTTTCGATACATACCGCTTCAACCTTGACAGTCCTCCCTTGGAACTCAACACCTTCTAGGTAACTCTCGAGCGCAAGCAGGCTGGTGCAGGCACTCACAAAGTGTCTTGCGTAATCATAAGTATGAAAGCTGAAAAAAAGGAACATCATCTATGTTACGATCAGCTCGATATTCAATGGAAGAAGGAAAACAAGATGAGAGACAACACCCATGATTCTAAACCACTGCTACATGTAGAGGCACGCATTTTGTTATGGGGAGCTTATGTGCAGAGCCTGGTTATAAGGAGATGTGCTCTCCCTGGTGGAGAGACCGAGAAATTCCCCAAGAAACTACATGGTAACAGCGCTATGCTCAAACCCTAGCCCTTCATGACCCATCATATTTACTGTTCCTGGCCACTGTGTTGCTGCCATGTCCCTCCCTACATCATCCTAGAAGCAAACAATAACCAAAACCTTATCATGGGTAGGCAACAACTGCCGGCTTGCAGCCGGGAGTAGGGGCTGCACCACCTCGTGGCTGGATTTATGTGGAAGCTGAGCTGCAAGGAAGGAGCTAATTGTTCCCCAGAACCTAGATATCACAGGTTGTGTTTCCTCTGCTACCTCGAGTCGCTGTGTATTTTGGCTGATCCCGTTCTGTTCTTGTTGGTGCTGGACTGCTGGTGCACTCCCAACCATGTGTGTGAGGACTATTCTAGTGGAGGGAGTGTTGAATGTTGCAAGATTTGAGGTTCAAAGACTTGACATGGTGGGGGCAGATGATGATGATGGTGAAGGTTCAGAGAAAGGTAGATGCAGTAAAACAGGGGGAGATGGACTCACCCGACAAGGTCAGCTTGGAGAACTGCTTTTAGCAGGCCCACACGGTTTGGCAGTGCTCGGTAAATCTCAAATGAGGGGAATGGCGTGTGAAGGAACCATCCCACCTTCATGTTGATGTTAAACTCCTTCAGTAACTTTGGAAGTAACATCAAGTGGTAGTCATGGCACCATACAATGTCCCCTTCTTTATAGATTTTGGAAACCGTGTCGGCAAACAACTTGTTAGCTTTAGCATAAGCATTGAGTTGAGACTTGAAATCCTTGACCTTCTTCAGCTTGCAAGTTTGTGGCAGTGCCATGTAATGAAACAGAGGCCAAAGGATATTGTTGCAGTAGCCGTTGTAGTACTGATCCATTAAGTCGTCATCAAGGAACACAGGTGTGCACCTCTGCGTCATGGTCAAAACAGAAGCACATCACAACTTACACATAACCAAAAAGGTCAATGACTATAACGTGCGAGATTTAACCAACCTTCTGAATGAGTTCATTCGTGACGATCGTTTGGTCCTCATCGGGGACGCTTACACCAGGCCAGCCGACCCACATCAGTTGCTCCCCCGTCACACCTGTGGCATCAAACATTGCTTCAAAAGTCAAAAACTATGGCACAACATCATTCCTAGTTGAGGCCTCACACCTCCCAAGAACATGAAGAGAGGTGCATGTTATTTCATTAAGATTGGAAAAAGAAAGTTTATGCACAGGGGTAAAGAAACAAAGAAAAAACAGCAACAACACCCCAAGTTCGGCAACAGCAAAGTCCTGCCTGTCTGCCTGCTGCCCTATCTAAACTTCCGGCTGTTGTTTCTTAGCCAGTTTCCACAGCTCAAAGTCAAGCCACAGACATGTCCGATTCCTGTTTTCTCTCAAAAATGCAACCAAAGTGAACAGGCCACAACAAGCGTTGCCAGCTCAAGCCTGCGTCATCTAAGGGAGAAGCTATTGTAGGCCGATTTTGCCGTGTACTTTCCGTTTTCAGTCAGCCGCCACCGAAACGCATCAGGCATTCAGGCTCACTTCACATAATCACATCACATCACATTGCAGGAAGCAAAACCTAGCGCCTATAGCAAATCACAGTGCCCGCAAAAGATGTGGCTGGGTTCTAGATCAGGGATTACCTCGTAGGGCGCTGACGAGGCCGCCAGAACTCTCGGCGTATTCCCAGGTCGCTCCGAGGCGCTTGGCCGTGACAGGAAGACGATTCGCCACGATTATGACGCGGCCTTCGGGTCCAAGCACAGCAGGTAGACGGCTGACCGGGGCAGTCGCCGTCGCCTCGAGGGGGCGGTGGAGGCCGGTGGCGGGCGGTGGGCCCTCGCCGCTGGGTTCGAAGGGATCCTCGACGCGAGCCTGGGCGACCGTAACCGACGCCGAGGCGGGGTCCGCGGCGTCCTCGCGCTCCGCCGGGTCGACGTCCGCCGCAGAGGAGGACGCGGCGGAGGGCAGCAAGGGCGGGATGCCGCTACCCCGCAGAATCCTCTCGAGGAGGAACCGCGTGGTCGCCGCGTGGTCGCCGTAGGGGTCGGGCGGAAGAGCGCCGAGGCCGCCGACGTCTCGGAGGAGGCAGCGGTGGTGCGCGGGGCACGGTCCCCCCACCTCCAGCGGCGGCGCGGCGTGGAGCATTGCGCCGAGCACCTGGCGGGCGACGGCGAGGGAGGGAGGGGATGGATTTGGGGCGGCGTGGTTTGTTGGTGGGCCCCCCTGCTCTGCGGCCGTTGGGGTTTGAAGGATTCGTTTGGCTGCTTCTAGAATACTCCGCGGCCGTTGGGGTTTGATTCGTCTGACGAGGAGGAGCAAGTCGGTTAATTCATTTGAAAGGAAACTCGACATTTTGGTTTTATTGTTTCATTGTAGAAATATTATGCCGGCCAAAGAAAGGCTTTAATTGAGAGGAATAAAGGATAAGCCCCCACATTTCCGAAAGAATCCATGCGAAAATTGTAGGGTGTCTTCTCCAAGACATATTTCTGGAAATCACATTTTGGCTAGTGATTTGTCTTCTTTTGTACAAAACAGCCCTGGTGTTATTTCACCACAAAACTTGGTACACATATAGAATATTCATCTCCAAATATTTAGAATATTTTTGAAGTGTTCTACTATTTTTTCCAACAATTATTTGACCAGGAGCATATGTATTATGTCGGGAGCCAATTTGAATTTCCGAGTGTGGGATTCTTGCCACTTTTCAATAAAACACTACTACGGTTTTCAACATAAACAAAATAGGAATTGCATTCATACTTGATCTTGAGGTAATGGCTGGCAACAGCCTTTCGTCCCGTTTTATAAATAAAGCAACGTTTCAAGCAAGTCCATACAAAGTCACACTCACGAAGGAGAACTTAGAAAAGTTTGCTGGGCCAGCATCACAAGTAAGCCCGACAACATGAAAAAGGCTAGAGGCGCAAGGGGGAGGGGGAAGGGGGTAGGGTAAGGTATTAATAACAAAAGCTGAGACCTTTCGGCGCTAGCTGCTAAATGTAGAGGAGAGGCGACGTGCGGTCCCCATAAGTCTATCGAGCATGTCATCTAGCCGCCCCATGTCTCGCTGCCTAAAAAAGGGGTGTCACTGCTGTAAGAAAGCCAGAAATTTAAACATGGAGTCAGAAGCATGCCAAAGAAACACCCCCTCGATCACCATCTTATTATGAATCGTCCAAAGAGTTCACGCCATCGCGGTGAATCCCAACCAGGAAAAGCATCACCTCCCCCCGGTACGGTTTGCATGGGTTTACAGAAACTCGCCAAGGTTTGAGGCCTGCCAAGCAGGCCCAAGCGCCTTGTGGACGAAGTTCCATAGAAACCCAGCAGCAACATAGGTGAACATCATGTGGGTTCCCATCTCGGTGATCCCACACATGAGGCAAATACCATTCCCCGGTCCACGTCGCTTTCGGACCTCCACCCTAGGGGAGGCGGTCCCTAAGGAGTTGCCACATGAAGATTTTATTTTTAAGGGGAGGAGGGCTTCCACAATGGAGAAGCCCAAGCTCTACGGACCACTGAAGAGATTCCGGTAGGCCGACTTTACGGAAAAGGTCCCAAAAGGTGCAAGGTGACATGTCACTAGATCTTGGCCCCCTGGCAGCACCTCCGGGAGTGAACTCCGTAACTCCATCCAAGCTGTAGCCTCGACATGTCCAAATGTTCGTCAGAACAGAAAAAAAAAGCAGAGAACAGGAACTGGCACTGAGGCATGCATCTTGTTAATATGTTAGTTCCAGAAAATGCATAAAAATGATATATAATGTAAATAAAACATGTAGCATTTGGTATAAAACAAGCATGGAACATCAAAAATTATAGATACGTTTGAGACGTATCATACCCAAGCTTAGTTCCTACTCGTCCTCGAGTAGGTAGAACGATTACAAAAGATATTTTTTGAAGTGACATGCTACCAACATAGTCTTGATAAAATAGTAATGTAAAGCACATGAACTGAATGAAGTGACCCAAGTCAATAGTTTATAGTTGCTAAAAAGTAAACAATGAGCAATCAAGATGCATCATATAAGTAAAAACCTTTCATGAATAGTACTTTGGAGACAAAGAGCTATAAGACTTGACATAAAAGTTAGCTCACCAAGCAACATTTTCAAATCAAAAGTGTTTGACTAACACAAAGGAAGATTTAAGCTTCAACATTTGCTTCAACTTTCAACAAATTTATCTCATGGATATTGTTAATACAAATAATCATCGTAAGTCATAATGTAAACATATAACCGTTCTTGTACCCAAAGTTGGCACTAGTGTTTGCTTGTGGAGAAAAGACAGGGGTAGGAAAACAAATTCAACATATAAGTAAAAGAAAGGCCCTTCGCAGAGGGAAGCAGGGATTATGTCATGTGCTATAGCTTTTAGTTTTTGAAAACATAAAGAGAGTAAATATATTTTGAGAGGTGCATGTTATAGTCAACGAATGGTAGTAAACAATACAGTATTACCCCTGCCAACCAGACTTTTTAAGAGCGGCTCCCATCAAGGAACGTTATTTCTACAGCAAGGAGAGCATTCCTCTTTTCTCCTTTTTTTACACATGCAGATGTTTGACTGAATGCTCAGTTTTTGTGAAAGTTGTAATTAATTTGGGGCTGAGCACCCTGCTGCCAGCTCTTTTTGCAAAATTATAGACAAGCAGATGAAGCAAGCAAGTCAAGAGTATAAAGTCTGTTTGACAAGTGAAATAAAGATCATCTACCACTTCCTCATGAGCTTGAAACAGAGACACAAATAAGGATTGATAACAATTTTGAATATTTTGAAGACATGAGCTTGAATATTTTGAAACAGATGGCATGGATTTTGGCTCATGGTTTTGGATGCACAAGCACCGGTTAGTAAAGATTTTAGGCTAGCAAGGTTTTTTAAGCAAACATATATTGTCAATAGGTACAAAAACAACCATATAATGAACATTTAGGAAAAATATATAAGACTTGTACGTCTTCCTTGTTAACCAAAACATCTTTTTAAAAAGAAAATATCTAGACTTTGGAACTACCAAGTATGACAAACCAAACAACACCAAGCTTTAACGGTAGTTCTTCACTAGTGAGCCTTTACTTACATGATACACAAGTTTAAACATTACTTAATTGATAACTCAAAAACAATTGAAAAGTATCAAATTACTCGAGACAAATGATCTACAAGACATGTAAGCTTTTCTTATACCACTACCACATGCATAGCATTTTCTGTTCCAACCAAACACCAATCAACTTATTTGAACAACTCTCCAAACAAATATAAGTGAAGCAAGAGAGTGCTTTCTACAAAAGAAACTAATAGCTCTGGACAAGAGATACATGAAAAATAAGAGCTAGAAGCCAATAGAACGAAGAACAGAATACTCAACAAGTATAAGTGAAGACAGGAGTATTCTAGGATGGCACAATGATCCAATTCGGTAGGATCCAAAATTTTCGTCTCCTAGTCCCTAATCAAGCTTGACTTTTATGTTATGGTCACCATGCTGCCTGTTGTTCCATGTATAAGGGAGCACATAGTATCCAAGATCCATCATCCGACAAAAATCGACGGCATCCAGGAAGCCTTCCATCATCCATTTGCCTCGATCGTTCCCTCCAATCTGCTCTGAAGCACATAACACCTCATCAAAATCTACTATGCACAACCATGTTTCATCATATTTTTGTTAGGTATGTCATCAATTCCTAGCTTCTATATCTTGCTGATCTGACCGGTTGACCGTAAAAGCAGTAAATATCCACTTAAAAAAAAGGAAACAAAGGTGAAAACGGTTGTACCATCAAGTGCTAAAAGTTATGCTGAAAAACCTACAAGGGGACATGAGTAGCGGTCGTCCTCTAGCAACTCACAAAGTATAAAGAACATTGCCTGTAGCTGGTTGTCCAAGATTCATGAGATTGTAACCAACATATTGTTCACACCATAGAAGATGTCATGGGGTGAGATCATAATTCCAACATTTGATGCTTTAGTTAATGACCTAAATTGCAAACAGAAAAGGGAATAGGTATCGAACCTAAAATATCTGAAAAGGACAAAATAAACAGAAGAAATATGATGAATGATTATGTTGGAATGTGGGCTCCAAATACTAGTGAAATGGAAGGGAATGTCGCCTAGGCCCCCCAAACAAATAATGAAGTACATTTTTTCAGCTCCGTAGCAACGCACAGACATTCCCCTAGTTACGAATCAAAAAAATCTTCTAGGTTGGGGGAGGGGGGGGGGGGGGCAGCGGCCCCCCTGACTGTTACATAGCTCCGATGTTGCCCGTGTGGTTATTGTCATTGAGCCTCATATCCGATAGCATAGATAGATTCCACAGGCTGCTGCTAATGGTGCCATTGAACATGTACCCCGGCAGGTTGAGCAGGGAGACTTTACCCTAGTGTGTACTAAAGCTCAACTCATATGATTTATCAATCCAACATTTGTTTGTATTCCACACAGTCCTTTTTTGGTTCATTTGGGAACTTTTGTCATCTACCGTTGAAACTTTAGTACTCCCTCCGGTCCACTTTAATTGTCTCAAAGAGTAGTAGGGTAGTAGTACAAATAGTATAGAGTGTCACAACACTAATTATGAATTAGAGGGAGTAGTTTCTGGAGAGTTCTCGTTGATGCGAAAATTTCTAATTTCCTAGTTTTGAAAAGACCAAAAATTTCAAGCACGTAGATATATAAATGATAAATGCCGGTATGTAGGTGTGAAGTTTGAAACTCAAATGCAACCATTTTGCGAGGAAGAGAGAGTATCAATTACCAACAGGAATAGTTTTTACAGACTCCATGGCGATAACTTTAGCAATTGTTGGTGGGACAGGCCCCAACCAGAAATTATTTTTATCAAACTTCCTAGCTACATCAGCTAGTAAATGAGCCGCCATGTTGCTCTCTCTTCCAATTTTCTGAATCATGAAACGCTGAGTACTCGAACTAAGGTTGTTGATCTCAGCATACATGCTCCATAACCTAGACATGTTTTGGTTTTGTCTAGGGACTGTGATATGTACAAAATACACAAAATGCACATGATGCATACTAATTGTTTCCGTCCTCGATTTGTCTACTGAGAATCCTCACCTAATTTTGATAGAAGAATTCGTGAGTATGACCGAGCATTGGAGTATGGAGGCTCGAACCTAAGCATGCATCAACTGGGCTACGCCACAGTTCTTGAGTTGTAGGAAGCTCAATTCTTAGAAAATTCAAAAACTTCCTAGTTTTAAACCCAAAATAATCTATAGCAACAAACGGATTTTTAACTTTATAGTTTAGAAATTCACAAAACTGGTATTTTCTACGACACATTGCACATGATTTTTAAGAAACCAAAAGGGTGTGTAATGTTAGTGGACGTCGCATACATTTCCTAGGAAAAAAGTTGTGCTATATAGCAGGCAATTGCAGAAGACTTAAAAACATTGTGTGTGATGCACCCTAAAAAGTTCATCATAATGGATCCATTTTTTGAACATAGGTAAATCTTGTCATGGCAAAAAAATTGTGCCAATTAATCTCTAAATTATTTATAAAAATATGATTTTCCATTTTCTAAATGCGAAAAATAGTTTTTGGTGAAGCAGGTACGGAAAATATGGTGCAAAATGGCACAAATTGATTTTTTTTACACAAAGTAGACCGTATTTGATGGATAATCCCTAGATATTATGATTTTTCTTGTCTTCTAGCTAATGTCTCCCATTTAAACGACTATGACTATTTTTTGAAAATAATTAGAATTTCAACTATAAATGTGTAATAGTTTGCTCCTGAAAATTGTCAAATAATTTAAAGCTACGCAAGTAGTTGTTTTATCAGAGACCAATGTGAGTTTTTAAAGAATCTGACCCCTTTTTATGAATGTCCATCCCACTCATTTCAACCCATTTTAAAGAAAAGTCAAATAAAATGAAGCAAACTTCAAAAAACGAAATCATTTCTCGCAGAGTCCTTTTATTTGTACTAATTGCGAGAAAATATAATAAAATTGGAATATGACAGATTAAAAATCTTCATTAAACATTTGTTGGTTTCAAGCCAAATGACAAGGTGATGGCATACCCATGAAATATTTCATGATAATTTGCCTATATTTGTCATATAGGTGTATCTTGCTATGTTAAACAATAGTGCCAAGGGAATTTTCAAATTATTTATAAAAGAATAATTTTCCACTTCTAAGTGTCAAAAATGTGTTTTGTGAAGCTATAACAAAATAGTGTCTGCCTTAAAAATGCTACTTTCTTGCTATATCCGGTATAGTGTGCTATTAGCGAAATATTATACGTTGATTTATTTAGCGAAACAATTCTCAAAACGCTATATCCTGCGGCGCTATAATGCGCTATTCTTTTTCAATGATTGGAACACAAAGCCATTATTTCGTGACCCATACAGAATACCACATAATAAATTTCCAAGGTATGAAAAAACCAATCATGCGAATCCTCAGCTTCAGATTCAAGCCATCTATTAAAAAGAGTTGGACTAGCATACCTCCCAAAAGTAATTTCAAATTTACCCCATCCCAGGCATGAGCAAACAGTGCATGCTTGCCACTCCCAAAAGTCTGGTTACAACAGTTCAAACCGTAGTGTAGGTGTAGCATATGGCACACGCCGTGGCTACTCTTGGAAGTTCAAGTGTTCCGTTTTCCTTGGTACTCGAAATTGACTTTGGGAAATGAACGACCACCGAAGATGAACATAACCCGACGCAGATTTAACTACGAATCTTGGCGCCAAAATAGTCCAAAACAATCATTTTGCCGCCACTTTCGAAACCGGGAAAGCGAAAGCCGAGGCCGCGAACTTGAAATTTCAGGAGAACCCAACAGCCACCGCGTATAATTAGTAGCGTGCGCCCATAATCATCGTCGAGCATCACGCCATCTCCTTCGCAGCCATGAGACTCGATCTAGACCTGAACGCCCCGCCACCAGATCAAGCAGGCCAAGACGCCGGCGACGTGCAGGCCGACGTAGCGGCGGCCGGCGCCGTGGAAGCCAGGGCTCAGATCGATCTCAATCTCGATCTTGGCCTTGTGATTGGAGGTTTGAGATGCGAACCAAGCCGTCATGCTGTCTCGCTGCTGCCGGCGGCCGGAGTTAAGGAGGAGAACGAACCGAGTGATCACGCAGCCTCGCTGCTGCCGGCGGCCGGAGTTAAGGAGGAGCGACCGACCATGCAATCCAGGTGAGCGAGTTGATCTTGATCCTCGCCAGATTCCACCGATCGATCTCCTCTTCTCTCTTGATCTTTACTCATTTTGTCCCCCTCCTGCAGGACCTGCCGTGGCGCCCGCAACCAGTTCGACGGAACGCGCAAGAAGAATGCCGCGGTGAGCGGCGGCGTGGACCGTATCAGCCAACTCCCCGACGAGCTCCTCCACAGCGTGCTCTCCTTGCTGCGGGTGGACGAGGCAGTCCAGACCTCCGTGCTCGCCCGCAGGTGGCGGCACCTCTGGAAGCGCATGCCCGTCCTGCGCCTCGTCGACCCTAGGAGGTTCGCGAGCGCCACGGAGTACGACAAGTTCGTCAACCATCTCATCGCCCTCCGTGGCAATTCGCCTCTTGTTACCTGCGAGATCGAGTCCCATCTGACCAGCGATGATTACGGTGGTGAGCCTGACGAGCCTGAGCCGAACCCGTACTTCGATTCCTGGATCCAGTACGCTCTGTCGTGCAAGGTTCAGGTGCTCAGTGTCGTCGGGGACTATGTGGGCGAGGAAACAGATCTCGCTCTGCCTTTCATCTCCCAGCACCTGACGAAATTGGATGTTCAGCATTTCTTCGTGGACCGTGATCATGTGGATTTCTCAAGCTGTCCAGTGTTGGAGGATTTAAAGATGGAAGGAGCCGGATTCTGGGTGCACAATATGTCATTTCCGTCGCTGAAGCGTCTTTGCATCACTGAATGCAACTTCCCCCAGGCTTACCGTGTTTGTATTTCTGCACCTAGTCTTGTTTCACTGCAGTTGCATGATTGTCGAGGCAAGACTCCTTTGTTTGAAAGCCTGCCATCGCTAGAAACAGCGTCCATTGACCTTTCCTCTGGGTGCAAAGATCAGTGTAAAGGTTGTGCCGATGAGAGCTGTGAAGGTTGTCGTGGTTATCCTGCTGGCGGTTATCAGAGCGTGCTTCTCAATAGTCTGTCCAACGCTATTGATTTGGAATTGAGAGATCAACCTAAAGTGGTATGCTTCCATTCCATTTGCGCTGTAGCTTATCTTGCTGTTAGTATTTGCCATCATCTGTTTAGCTAGTAATGCATAAATACATCCTCAAACTAAAATGTTCTCAGTGTCACTGGTTGCTGATATACATTTTAGTTGGGTTCTGATGATTCTGATAAATTGTTCGTACTATTTATAATATACACTTCCAATTTCTTAGACTGTACAAGTTAGAAATTTTAGAGTGTTTCTTGTCAATTTCTCGAGGACTTGATAGCATCAGCCTCTATGGTCAACATATCGACGTCTTTGATGCAGAAAAACTTATAGAAGCCATGGGTTATGGATACTTCACATTTGATTTGCATAAGTCAAAACTACTCGTTTAAGGCAGTAACTATTATACTTTGTCCAGTCAAGCCCTTATACTATTGATTTCCTGATGTGAGCCTTGAACTAATTATTTTTGTAAAGTGAATTCTTGGATCGTTGGATTATATTATATAATAGCGTGATTATACAAAATGGATAGTTTAGAGGCTTAAGGTGTAGTTCTGTGTTTTACCTATTTATCTTTGAATTTTTAAAACTATCTACCCAATGTTTCTACTAACCTCAAGTATATCATTTCATAAGCTGGATAATTTGAGTTTATGATTTTCTTATACTTTTGCAATTTCTTCAGTATATCTACAGAAGGGATCTGGATTCTTACCCCACATTTGGCAGATTAAAGACTCTTTTACTGGACATGTGGTGTAGGGCCATTGACCTACATGCACTAGTTCGTGTTCTTCAGCAGTCGCCAGTTCTTGAAAAGCTCACTCTTCAGCTCCGCAGCGACGAGGTAGATTTTCTGGATATATGAATCCACTTTACTGATGAATGGAGCATGTATATTCTGTTAAACCTACTAAAATGTCTTCTGTCCTGTAGAACTTCAAATGCGCAGCCCGAGGTGAAAGAAAACATGTTCGAGTAGAACAATCATTTGCATGTGTACATCTTAAGGAAGTCAGCATTGAATGTGAAGAGCGACTAAGGGTCAAGGATAAGGTCAACCAAATTGTGAAAATCTTGACTAGAAATGGCATACTTACTGAGCACATCAGTTTCAAGAAGATCCCAAGGCCTGAAGCTTGTAAGTTAATATTGATGTTCTTGACGCTCCATATGTCTCTGATCCAAAAAAACATGGAACCAATGTTTTAATAATTATATTCTAAGCTCGTATTCATCAAGTACAGTACATAATATACCTGCAAACAAAAGGTATGAGTGTAGATTAAGACCCTTTAAAATGTCATCCATAGTTAAAATCTTCTATCCTTTAGTATGAGCTGATAGAGTTCAGCAGAGTTACATATCTCAGCAGGATCAGGGTGCCACTATTAATTGAAATACATTTCCATGATCGATGGCTGTTCTTTATTTTGTTTTGAGCGTGTGACCAGTTTGCTTATTGTTGATTGATGAAAATGTTGCCATCTCCTGTTCATCCCTAATGACACTGATCAAACCAACCCGACTGCCACAGTTTTGATTGAAGGCTGAGACATTCTTGAATCTCAAGCTCTGACTGTGAGCCTACACTGTTACAGCAAAATGGTCATATGTTGCCCCAATAAGCCTATCTACTCTGATAACTAATCAAAAAAATTGGCTTAGCTTGTGGTTAACAAGTAGGTCAATTTACATGCATGTTATGTTGGTTTTCTGCTTCAAGAACCCTATCCAGATAATCTGAAATTCCTAACTAATCAGTGAAGGTATCTTATGATAAAACTGATAGTGTGTTTCATGTTTTGTGCAGACTGTCTCCGGGCTGTGTCACCTTCATTCTTTGATCCCAGCTGGGGCTGTTAGGACTAAGGTGTGTTTGGCGGTCGTGATATTTTTCCGGGCCTTTTGCGTCGTTTGTCCAAATCTTTTGTAGTTGTGGCATGTGCTGGCCGTTGGTTTCTTTGTGCAACTCAGCAAAACGGTGTTTGTAGTTATGAAAGTCGCGTCAGAACTAAGTTATTTTGAGAAAATGTGTGCGTTCATGTTCCTGTTTGCAAAAGAAATGTTCGGTGAAGCAGTATAAGAAAGTTTTTTTTCACGATAAGGCTGCAGTGCAGCTTTTCATTGATTAAATAGAAAGGAGAAAAAACAGAGGTGTGCAGCAAAATGCTGAACGAAATGACAGAAAGGGACACAGGCAGAAAAGACCTAAACTAGCCTAGGCTACAACATTGAATCGGTCTGTTCTGTTTCTCTACGTCTGCTCATGAGCATACGCTTCGCACCTGCCAGCGTGGTGCCAAAGCAGCAGCTCATCCTTGAAACGTTGGAAAACGTTGTGAATCTAAGATTGTTTGCTGCACTTGTTGCCGATTCTGCAAGCCGTTCGGTCCTATCTGTTCTGTTTGCTCTCTTTGCGGTGCAGTGATGGAGTCGAGCTCTAAAAGTCTAGCATGACGCAACTATCTCGCGAAATTCCATTGCCTGTAAGAGCAGCTTTTGCATGGTGAGTGAAAGATCTCGATCTCATTTATCTTCTATTTCAGCATTGTTTTCTCCAGGTGTGTTGTTGCTAGTAGAGCAGAGCATCCTTCGACCGAAAATTCTTGCTCCGCTACCTCTTGTGATTAGGTTCAAGGTATGCAAGAAGAGTTTGAAGTGCCAGAAAACTTGCAGGGGCATTGTTTTGATGGTGTCGGCAAGTGCGAAGTCATCTATCGCTGCAGCGCCATGCCGCCATTATCAAGAAGATGGCCAAGAGGGCAGAGTCTGTCTGTTTCACCCTCTTTAGGGTGTTGAACTGAGCGGGATTCCGGTAGCAACATCCTACATGGTTATCTAAGAACTTTATGTATCCAAAGGTTGCTACGTCTGGAGGGCCAGTTCTCACTGAATTTCCTGATGGTTAGGAAACTGAAATCTACTTATCTAATTTCTAAGGTGCTCACGTGCGGTGATAAAACTGTGTATGCACATAGCTCTAAATGGATAATATGCTACCAGTAGCGTCAAGTTGTTCCTATCCAAAATAACGGTGCTTCCAAAAGAGATGAGGAGCAGCCATTTGCATGCTCCTGTCCATATGGGGAAGTTGGATCGAGCGTCAGTGGCGTAAGGTGTTTCTACTACACGATTCTATTAAAAAGCACTAATTTCGATTTGTCCACAAATGACACAGATTTTCAAAAGGGGCCTCTATTATGCTAGACGTGCATCTTCACAAAAAAAATCAATGAGACGATGTTTGAATTTTTTGTACTAGTACACAGATATAGTACACGGCGACGACCGAAACATTTGACACTTGATATGATTGTAAGCTGACTGGAACATCTGAAACTTGCAAGCTTTCTAAAATACAACAACAGTCGTGTTAAGCTGAGTGGAGATTACAGGTGCAGTTTTATGATTATCAGGGTCGTAGAAACCTGACGGTGCACGGGCCTGGTTGAGCCGGGAACAGTGGGGCTGTTTGGATTGAGCCCAAGTTTTTTTTTTTACGCAAACGTTCATATACACGCGCACACACTCACCTCTATGAACGCACGCACGCCCTATCCCTATGAGCACCTCCGAAATAGATTTGGCGCAGGATTCTGCCGCCAGGGAATCGCCGACGCGCGGGCGTGAAAACTGAACGGGGCGACCAAAAATTTGGCGTGGTAAAGATTGGTTGGCTCTGATCCAAACAGAAGCACGGGTACCGGTCAATGACCAAAAATTTGGTTGGGCAAGCCACGGCTGCAATCCAAACAGCCCCAGTAGATCCAGAGTCGAATCTCCTCAACTTGGCTGAGCCCAATGGTAAATCCTATATACCGCTTCAGAGCGGCGTTTCATCGTAGCGCCGCCTGAAGCAGTGTTTTATTGGGCCGAGCCCAATTACATCAGCGCATCTTTTCTCCTCTTCTTCAACCTCACGGCGCCGTGGACCTCCCATTCCCACCTACAGGCTGACACGAGCCGACAGCGGGGATCGATGGGGAAGAAGAAAGCTGTGGGCAGCGCTACGACGAAACGCCGCTCTGAAGCGGTACATAGGACCTCCCGAGCCCAACCATTCCACCGTTCCCACCGAACTATTAACCTAACCTAAAAAAGAGACCAATGAGAGTCCAATGGGCCAAATGGAAAACCCACGAACTCCTTAGGTTCGATCCAAATTAAGCGAGAAGGTTATCCTCTTCCCCAACTCCCCCTGCGGCCGACGAGCGCCTCCCGGCGAGCCGCCCACACCAAACCCCCCCCCCCTCGCCGCAGCTTGCCGACGCGCTCGCCCTCGCCCTAGCCCTCGCCCGCAGAGACGACGCCGCCGCCCGCCGGCACGGAGCTGGCCGACTCGCACCTCAGCTCCGCCCGCAGCACGCTCTCCGCCGCCAAGCTGCTCGTACCGCACTGTGTCGACATCGCCACCGCCACCGAACTCCTGCCTCCCAGCGCGGGCATCGCCTCCCCGAGCTCGTCCGCCAGCTGATGTTGCAAGGAAAGCTGACCTTGAACCGCACCGGCCTTCTCCGGTGAAGTTACAACTTACAAGCACTTCTCCGGCGGTCCTTCCTGACGCTGACGACCGCCTGATTCAGACCCACAACGAGACCATGGCGGCCGCGCCGCCTAGCCGCCGGTGCTCCCGGACGAGCTCGTCGAGGAGATCCTCCTCCGCCTCCCGTCCGACGACCCGGCCTGCCTCCTCCGCGCCTCCGTCGTCTGCCAGACCTGGAGCGGCGCCGTCTCCCACCCCAGCTTCCGCCGCCGCATCCACGACCTCCACCGCACGCCCCCCGTGCTCGGCCTCCTCGCGCGACGAACGCGTCCCCGACTTCGTCCACACCACCTCCTCGGCCTTCTCCCTCGCCGCTCCGGACCGCCGCGTCTGGTGGGCCCTCGACTGCCGCCACGGACTGGCCTGCTCCTCAGAAGCTCCTTGTGTGGGAGCCCATCACGGGCCGCCAGCGCCGTGTGCCGGTGCCTGCAGGCTGCAGCGGCGTGCGACTGCAGGTACCCGGACGCGGCCGTCTTCTGCGCAGCCGATGCGTGCTGCGACCACCGCGACTGCCCCTTCCGTGTGGTCTTCGTCTTCACCAACGAGGACGACGAGGAGTATGTCATGTCGGCATCTGTATACTCGTCCGAGACAGGCTCCTGGGGAGAACTCACCTCGACGCAGGTCGAGTACGCCATGGACTTTGAGTACTACTCGACGGTGCTCGCTGGAAAATCTCTGGTCTACTTCATGTCCACCGGCGGCTTGATCGTGGAGTATGACTGCGCCAGGCACAGTCTGAGAGTGTTCGGGACACCAGATGACTCCCTGACTTGGGAGAGATGTACCCTCATGCTCGCGGATGACGGTGGACTGGGTGTCAGTGAACTAACTGAAGACTTGAGTCCACGCCTCAAATTGTGGTCGAGGGTTCCCTGACTTGGGAGAGATGTACCCTCATGCTCGCGGATGACGGTGGACTGGGTGTCAGTGAACTAACTGAAGACTTGAGTCCACGCCTCAAATTGTGGTCGAGGGTCGACGCAACTGACGGCACTGATGTGCGATGGGTACTGCGCCGGGTCATCTACCTGGAAAGTTTACTCCCGATCGGTGCTCTCGCGAATGTAAGTAAATTGCTCGTGTTGGGCTTTGCCGAGGAAGCAAATGTCATTTTCTTAAACACATGTGTTGGCCTGTTCATGATCGAGTTAAGGTCGGAGCGGCTGAGGAAGGTGTGCCATGATCGTGGTGCCTGCCTTTTGATTCCAGTTGTCAGCTTCTATACTCCTGTGCCCCGAAGTAAGCACCAGGATCCGCCGCTGTCGAATGCTACCGAGGAGGAGGACAGAACAATAGATCAAGGTGCAGCAGTTGTTTCACATGTATCAGGTGATTAAGGAGGGAACTTCGTCAACACCTTCGAATGTCTCAGCCTTGAACTCAGTCACAGGTTAGGGTTCTATTCCTATAAGTTGTCTGCCCTGCTGAAGTGTGCCAATAGCTGGGCTGTGGGTAATGTAACTCCCAATTAATTCAGTGCTCTTTTGGATCTGATGTTGTTTCCATGTGTCCTTAGTTGATCTGACACTTCAACTTTTTGTAGTTTGAGACATGAGGATTAGTGAGGTCTAAAACGTTTCTACGGTATAATGTGATTGCAACTCTATGTTAATGTGGTTGCCCAGCTTTGAATACATTGTTGTTTGAAGGATTATCCAAGTGTTACCAGATAACAATACTTTGCAGCTGGTCTAGCGTCTCTTGTTATGATGTGCGTATTGTCATTAGCATCGTACCAAATTGCAGTTACTGGAGGAATAGATCATTATCCTGCTTGAGAAATGTTATATGTCATTTCGGTCCTAGCTAGTGGTAGATACCACGCCGCTCTGAAGTTTAAAATCTGTGAACACTTGCCAGTTCTAAGAAAATGCGGTCCACAGCACGAAGTTAGCACCTTGTGCTGTCATGAAATTGGTGGACGGAATGATTGTAGTCGTGTTGTTCGATCAATGGTTGTTGTTTATTTCTGCCTTGTTTGATAACCTTAATTGTCAGGGTTCCACCATATGGAGACGTTGCTCCAGAATCTAGAGACATGGATGCAGCTTTGCTATACGAAGCTCAAGAGGTAACTGATCCTTCCTCCTTCGGGTGATGTTCCCAGAAGACTGCAAGAATCAAGAGTCGCCGAAGAATTAAGCCACAGCCAGCAAAGATGATGCTGGGAACTTAAAAGATCTGCGGTAGAAAATGTTGACGACGCTCTGCCACCAAAGAAAGGTGGTCGAAATATATGTGTTGTATACTGTTGTCCCTTTCCCCAGACCAATGGATGTGCCATGGCTGCATCACGAGTGGTGAAATGCGTGATTTCACCAAATTTTGCATCATTGTTTAGGTATTTCTATGAAATTTCACTCTTATGGAATGGCTTGTCAAAGAATGTGTATAACCAGCTGAAGCCCTTAAATAGAAATGGCTATGAGCAGTTTGCCTTGTGGACATCTCTTGATTTTTCATCATCACTCCATAGGATAGGGGATCAGTTAATAGAAGTTGGTTTGCTAATCGTCATTATTTAACATAGATAGTAGATGATGTTGCAGAAATCATGAAACTTTTCTACTGCTTATAAAGAGGTTGTTTATGAGTTAAGCATATTTTGAACGTGTGTCTCACAAAGAACATTTTGGGGACCTTTGATCTTCAACTCAAACGTTTGCTTCTGAATTTCACTTCTTTTGACTTTACCTGCTCACTGCAAAATGATGCAGTGAGCAGTAAAAGAGCATTAGCCTCATTCTCTAATCTCTAGGTATTTGTATGAAATTTCACTCTTATGGAATGGTTTCTCAAAGAATGTGTAGAACCAGCTGAAGCCCTCAAATAGAAATGGCTATGAACAAATGAGTGCTACACGTCGTCAATTTAGGTGCTTTTCTCCGCTGTGGCCTTGGTTTGGGTGGGGTTTAGTTCCATCACCTTTTATTCAGCAGAGATTGAGGCTAATGCTCTTTTACTGCTCACTGCATCATTTTACCTCGCTTGCTTCTTCATACATCATATGCATATACATATGGTTGATAAACAATCAAAAGAAAATGACACTTCATAGGAACTGGACAAACCTTTACATTTTGTGCTAAAACGCTGAATGAACTTTTTATCTGGATCCATCCACTTAGGGCAATGACTTGTATTAAAGTTAATATGATGAATGCTAACTTCCAGTATGATACAAAGGCAAACTTCCACTCGTGATGTATTAAAGTTAATATCATGAATGCTAACTTCCACTCGTGCTTCCTTCGGCTCCATTTTTGTTAGAAAAATCCTTTAGCTCATTCTTCTGAAAGTCCTTGGCCTGATTTACAGTGCAAGCACCATAATTCCTGCTATCTTGCACAAACCGCTTCACTGAACCTTATTGGCATGAACATTAGATCCTGCTCTAAAGAATATGGTTCAGGGCAATACTTCCCCCCAAACAACGATGTGATTTCTAGATAATGCCCTCAAAGCTTAACCTTATTTCGCCTGCCTGTCAGTACATTTACTTGCTTACAAGACGCACATATTACGTACATTCCCTTAGAAGTGCCAGTACCAAGGCGATTACTTAACCACGCCCAGCCTACCATCCACTAGCACTTGACCCATGTTCAGATGCAAACAGAGTAAGTAGCATCTCATGGCAATTTCTGACGACGATGTTACCAATATGGAATTTGGTGTCAGATGAACTTGCGAAGGATCGCCAGTGCCCTGAGGCCGAAGATCGGCTCCATTGTCACCAAAGACGAGACTGTCGGCTTCACAACATGCCCAACCCAGCAAGAAATCCAATAACAAACCTTATAACGAAAACAGAGAAACCCACGCTGTCCTTGTTGTACATACTAATGCAGGAAGTTCTGCCTCAGACACACCATGATGTTAGGTTTAGTTTTATCAGCCACTATAACACCAAATTCCAAACTACACAAATATATACATCTTGCTCCAGCTTAACTACCATGAGCTTATTGTAGTACAAATCTAAACAGAAGTAGCAGCAGAAGCAACTTAAGTAGTACTAGCATCGAGCTCCAGACGAGAAATAGGAAAATCAAGAAGCAGCCATCACATCATGAAGGCCATGGAGTTAAGCCTGGCCAAGCGGCTCCACATGTCCTATTCCCGCGAGGTGATCACAAGCCTCGGCCGCGTCATGCTCCGGGCAACCTCCTGGAGCGTCTTCAGGAGGAAGACGATGCGCCGGCACGGGACGAAGACGAGGGTCAGCGGGATGACCCATACTCCTAGCTCCAACACCAGCATAGCCGTTAGTTCTTTGATCGCCTCTGAAGAAAATATGGTCGAAGTGGAGTCTGGAGTTGAGTGTGCTCTTCAACCACCGATTCCTAGCCTCCTGTTCTTTTTATATAGCTGAGCTAGGTTCTACTGGAGAGCACGCCATCCGAGCCCGCTTGATTTCTTGATATGATGATCGCACCATCTACCACAGCATGTGCCTTGTACTAGCTCAATGAGGTAAGCCCGTGGGTTTGCTCTCCACTCCACGTGATGGTGATTGGTGTGTGATCTGAAATTAACTAGGGTCATAAACTGCGCCTATCTTTTCACTGCATTGGTTTGTCTCGGATAAGCAACCTCTTGAACCACTGCCCTTTGTGTGCACCACTTGATGTTTGTTTCTAGTATAGGAATGATACTTGTATGCAGAAGCAAACCCCAAAAGTAGCAACTAAATTGGTGCAGGCTCTTTTGTGCTCTATTGGATAACTTGTATTTTTCTTCTTTCCAATTTGTAGAAACTTCGAAAGGGGCGGACGCAAGAGGCTTTCATGTGATTTACTTGAAGAAGGAGATCATATCGGCGGGGAAGGCAAAGATAAGTAATAGATACATCGCATAATCTTTAACAATCAATAGATTAAGCATGGAACCATTTGCTAGCAGAAACAATGGGCCGAGTCCTTTTAGAGTACTTCCTAGTTCCTACAGCCTGTACACTTTTGCTACCCCTTAATTCCAGACTGCTATTACCACCATGACCTGCCCACAGAAACAAGAGGATTCCAAAGGGAAAGAACAGTCGAGCATGGAACCAGTTGCAAGCAGGAACAGGAACACGGATTTTTTCAGAGGCGATTGGTGACGCTCGTCCTGATTAGCACTCTCTCCAGATTCCCGTACCCAAAAACCAAATCTGGAACCGCACCAACAGACGATTCCCTCACTGTTCGCCATCCATGGGTTCTTGTCAGGTTCAGTGATACTGAATACATCTATTGAAAAGATACAAGTTGCGAACACTGGAAGATACTGGATACATCTATTGAAAGGATACATATACGATACTGTTACTGACGTGAGTTAATGTTGTTGGTTACACAGTAGAGATTTTGTGCTCCCGGGCACCATTGATTCTGGCCTTTTAAAAAATAGAAAAAATTATTTATATGTTTAAAAAAATTCTTAAAAAATTCCCAATGTAGCCATTGGTGTGTTCTACAGATGTGTCAAAAATCAACTTTAAATAATTTGTATTTTGAACTACACAAAAATGACAAAAGAGTAGATCTGAGTATGTTTATTTTCAAATCTCTAAATTTATTAGATTTTTTCATTTTTGTGTAGCTCAAAATACGATGTAATATTTTGCAAGTTTGTAGAAAAGACCATTGGCTACATACAGAATTTTGTTTCAGATTTTTTTGAAACTCGTAAATAATTTTTTCTTCAAAAGAAACAGCGGATCACTGGTGCTCCGAAGAGGTGAGATACCGTAAGGCTTAGTTTGACAGTGAAGCATTTTTTGGTATGCTCGACACGAATACTTCATGTCAATCCGAAAATGGCCTCCGGTTACTGATCGTCTGGCTAGATCGCGTGACATTGGCTACTCATATGTCTCTGCTCTGCTCCATTCTGCATTATCGTCACAACGGAGGCGTGGGATCGAGGCGTGCTGCGAATGCAGGAATTTAACATATGACTGTTCAGTGGTCCGCTGTTGAAACAACAGCATGCAAAGTAGGTTCGTCTCCGTGTTATATGTCCTAAACTAGCAAGGTGGCCCTCGTGTTATATCACTAAATTTTATTTATGGTTTAAGAAATATTAAACGTATTTTAATTGTTATTACATGGTTTTATGGACATAAAAATGTGATGGTAAGTAAATAAAATATATGTGAAAAATAGTTGAAACCAATTAAATTTGTGGTTGAATATTTAGTGTGATATTTCCAAAAGACCATGTGACTACTTTGTAACGTATCTATTTTTACTCTTTACACTTTGTTCCCCCACTCTTCAATACAGCTTATCTACAGTCATATTGAGACGCATCCTTCATTTCTTGTAACACAACTAATTTCAAAATTTTAATTAGACACCGGTTTACTACATGTCCTCTAATCTATTTATACTTCTTATAAAGCAAAACCCCACCAAATGTAATTGATATTTCTATCTCAACATGCAAGCTATCCACTTCACTTATTCTTTTAGTCAATCCATTGCCACATCATCTCAATAAAATTCATTAATTATTGTGTACCCCTACATGAGAGTATCCACATCATCTTTTTCTTTAGTCATTAAATTGTCACGTCGCTGTTCGAATGATAAGATCACACCATCCCGCTATATAATTAAAAAAAAATCATATGTTAGGGGAGTTTCACCATCAAGTGAACTTTTTTGCTTGCATATTTATATAGTCAATTTTAAATTTCATGCGTTTATTAGATTTCTTAAGAGATACCCGCTGCAACGTGCGGGGAATTGTTCTACTCTTTACTATTTCCATGGTACACAAAAATTCTGCCTAGCTAGTCCTCAACACTGCTCGTAACCATCATCATTATACCCCAATATGTTAGGTCAATTATTTGATCGACCTATCTAAACATAGCAAAATAAATAAAAATTAAAACTTTGACGATAATGACACGTCCAATCAAATCTTGATGATTTAAAATTGAATCCGAAAAAAATGTGTATTTGATTTTGAAAAAGGTTACACCAAATGCCCTAGGAGGTGAGATCAAATCCAATTACTAAACTCTGACAATGTGTGCATGACAACCTTAAGGTTACACAGAGTAATCTGGCCCAGAAAAAGGTAAAAAAACACGATTTTTTATTCTTATTCGCTATAGGCCAAAATCAAAATTGGAGTCGAGAATTGTTGTCGTAGCCAACAAAATCAAAATTTGCTCCAGGATAGGATTAAATTTCCGCCGGCCACCTCCAGGTCTCCCCCGCGCTAGCCTTCCTCTCCTACCGCCGCTGCCGGGAGCATCGCCGGTCAAAGCCTGTGCGGCGTGGCGGTGGCGGCGGCAAACTCCTCAGCCTCCGACGGTCAGCGGCGGTGGCGCTCGCTTCAGCTGTTCAACAGCAGTGGCGGCGGCCAGCTTTGGTGAGCTGGTGGCGGAGGAGGGCGGGAAGGCCAGTGGGCAGCGGCGACCATGGTCGAGCCCAATCTGGGCCCAAATGGGCTTGGACGGGCCGCGACCAGGCTACTGAGATTTCGTCGACTCCGACGCCGACATGCTAGACTCTGGGATTGTCCTGCAGCACGAGGAAGTCAGGGGCTCCGGCTCCAGGTGCGGCGGTGGTGGCCTCCTCCTCCGCTGGAGGTGGTCGGCCGGTTGGCTGTGGCGTATCCTCGATCCCACGGTCAGCCCCGGTGGCCAGTTGGAGAGGCATGGCTACCGGTGAAAACCGAGCTCTGACTACGGTCATGGCGGGCGATGGCGGCGCATACGCGTCGTTACCTTGTTGAAGACATCACTACTGCAGCTACTGTCTACCCGCTCACGCTGCTTCGGGGGAAGCCCCAGATCCCAGGTTTCCCGGGTCGGACGATGGCGACGCTATCGGTGTCGCTCTCCCTCTTGGGGGCATTGTTTTTGGAGCAGCCGCTGGAGGGAGGATGTAAGAAGTGGAGCGCTTTACATCTACCACGTTGATGACGACGAGTCTCAGCGACGAGCGTATGATGTTGGACTCGCGCAGGATGGTGGAGCCGTCTGGCGTCGTGGTGAGGCCGATGGCAGGCCTTGCGAGGTCTTCACATTGATCGCTCCTGAAGATGGGATGGCGGAAGATGGTGGTCGTGGCTTCTGTTGTGTGCATACGGTGTGCGCTGAGGGTCGGCTGGACCGGGTTGTGCTTCTGGTGCGTTGTTGGGCGGCCTGGTTGAAGCCTCCAGATTTAGATGATGTATGTTGGTGTGTGAGGTCAGGGCATCGGCTCTGATTGTTCCACCCCCTTCATCAGGCTTGTAGGTGTAGCGAGTTTTCGCCTAGACGGTGGTTCTTCTAGTTGATCGATATATTTCTTTGTAAAACATAGTGCTTATGGTTTTTTCATATTAATAAAACTCGGCTGTGTGCATCGTTTGGATGCAGAGCCTGGGGGACACCCTCCATTTAAAAAAAATTAAACGTACCATCGAGTTCTAGATAGAGAAGTAGATTTCCGATATTTTTTGACATGTGCCAACGCATTTTGACTACATCATTAGTTCCTTTTTTTTTAATGTGTGCAGCTAGCATACTTTGGAGAAGCAACTTGACACGTACACAAAATGGTATGCCCAGCCTGGCTCGTTTCCACGTCCGATAAATTTATGAGTCCAAGTTTGTTTAATTAAAATCCCATCTTACCTCTTCTGTGTGTGTTGGATGTACGGTTTTTTAAAAACCTATTGATCCAAGTTGTGTACGTGAATTGGTGTGTCATAATTCTCAAAAATAAAAAATAAATTGGTGTGTCATATTTGTTACGTAAATCACATGGTTGTAATTTAAAATCTTAACTATTAATTTCAGATCTAACTATCCAAATAATTTAAATGTTGTAGCTTAACGTGATGCTTTATGAGAAACCCTCGTATAGTGCTTTTATTATAGATAGATAGATAAATAGATAGATAAATAGATAGATAGATAGATAGATAGATAGATAGATTCCACATCGTGGCGCTTCAAAGCCGACACTAGGATTATGATCATGGTCAATTGGTAGTTAAGTATTTCAATCCAGGGTGCTTTGCACAAAATTTGTGGCCCGTCACTAGCTATTTTTTCTGCACGAGCAAGCAAATCTATGGCTTGTGGAACATAGTCATAAAAACCGGACCGGTGACCGAACCCGTGAGGCTGTCGGTTCAAATTTGAAGTGTCGACCGCTGGTTCAACGGTTAACTGTCCGTTTTTTAAGATATAAAGTAATATATTTTATTTATAAATGATGTAATAAATAAACAAGTTATATATGAAAAAATAATTCATACTTGCAGTTTGACATAATAATACTATAAAAGAGTAGCCAACAGGTGAGCAGCAACTTGCCAAACTTGCGACTCTCAGATTCCAGCCGCAAGTAGCAAGAACAACCATGTTCAAAGAAAAATAAACAAGAAGCCAACAATAGCCAATGAGCCAAATAGCTAACGACCCATATATGCATGTTTTACATACTAGTTGGCATGTACGTGCAACGCATGTTTTCATAATTAAAGGGGTAATTTTTAGTCTAATTTTAATAAATATTGATGTACAAATAAAATCCTCAATGTTTTACATAAACAGGTTTGACCAGACATGTCCACTAATATATATGGGTGAATTTTTTCCAGACCGTCTAAGATGCTCCAAGACATATTCATGATTATTTCAACACGAGAAAGTTCATTAGCTAGACAAGTACACGTCCGTCTAAGATGCTCTACGACGACCACGACCCGTCAAAAAAAAATGTTCTACGACATATTTCATCATTATTTCAACACACGAAATTGGCTAGCTAGGCAAGTACATCTGCTCCTCGTAGCTAGTACTAGCACTACTCACAGCTAAGCTAGCTAGCGAAACACGAGACGACGTTGCACAGTCGTCAATGCGCTGCTCTCTGCTTGCTTCTCCTTCGGGGCCACGGCCATAGCTCTCCTTACAACAGCGCCACACACGAGGAGCTTGTACTCTGCTGTAAGCCTGTAACCACCTAGCTAATATGTACTCTCGGAAAGATCACATTGGCATTGGTGAACTCTTGTAAGAGTGGGATGAGTGGCGACGCGCGGGGCGCCCCCCCCGCCGCCGACGCCTTCCGCCCGCGCCTCTCCGGCAGGGCTGTGCTCGCGCCCCTCCCTCAACGGCGGGGGCCTGCACGGCCGCTTCTGGGTGGCGGCGTCTTGGCCGGAGGCGGAGGCCTGCTCTTCCAGCGACGAGGAGGATGAGGCGGGGGCCCCGACCCCGACCCCGAGCGGTCCGGCGACGCTGGGGGACTTCCTGGCCGTCGCTCACCACCGACCGTCGCCGCGGGCTAGGAGGCGGCTGGCGCGAGCGCTTGGCGGCCGCGGGTCGCTTTTCCCCTCGCCGATGTCGTCCTCCCCGCCGGCGAGCTCTCCTTCGCGGTTTCAGGTTCGTGCTCCATTCTCACACCGTCCCGGCGTTGCTCCGGAGGCCCTAGCGGCTACATCAGGGACGTCGGTGGTCTCCGGCGACCCCTCCCCGACGGTCGCGGTTCCCCCGCCGCCGCCTCCTCAGGCGGGCGATGCCCAGGGCGAAACCCTAGTGGCCCCTGTGATTTGGGCCGTGCCCTCCTGTGGGCCGGCCTGGTTCCCCTCGCGGAGGGAGGCCCACCCCCTGGTGGGCTCGTGGACGCCAAGGCCCAGCGTCGGCCCATTTCCTGGGTCGGCTGTGCGGCCCTCTTCTGGCCCACCCCAGGCGGATAACTGGCTCTGGATACCCCGTGGGACGCGTGACCTAGCCCATTCTTCTCCTGCCTCGGCTGAAGACGTGCGGCGGCGCGGTTCCCAGGCTCGATCCATCCGCATCCGCCCTCCCCCTCCGCCCCTGCTCGTGTCCTTCGCGCAGGCGCTGGCCATGAATCCCCCTCGCGCACCGCCCCTGCGCCTGCCGCGCCTGCCCCGCCTGCCCAGGACGCCGGTGCTGGCCGCCGTCGCCATGGCAATGGTCGCGGTCCTCGCCGCCCGGCAGGGCCCCGTGCGGCCGCCCCGACCGCCCCGGCTGCGCCGGCCATCCCCGCTGCGCCGGCCGCGGCGCCGTCCCAGCTCGCGGAGGCCGACATGCCCGCGCACCAGAGGGGCTTCCTTGCCCGCGAACGCAAGCGCGAGGCGAAGCGGCTGGCGGCACTGGCCGCCGAGCAGGCCGCGGCCGCGGCTGGGCTGGTTGGTGGCGCGCAGGTGGCCCCAGCTCGGGCCCCTGCCCCGGCGCGTGCCCCGATGCTGCCGCGCCCCCCGGCCCCGCCCCGGCCCCCGGGACCCGCGTCGGCGGAGAGCAACCCGAGGACTTCCCCGGCGTTTTGCTTCAAATGCGGCGAGACCGGTCACTTCCAATCCAAGTGCACCGCCTCCGCACCCGAGGATGTGTCCCTTCACCTCATGGGCCAAGCGATCCCCGGAGAGGGTTTCTTCTACTTGGACTTCGAGGATAGCGAGTCCGACATGGAGGTGGACTCCAACGAGGCCATCATCTCCTTTACGGGGGTGGGGCTATCGATCCAGGACCTCGAAGCGGAGCTTCGTCACCTGGTCGAGGCGTGGGACTGGAGGGTGCGGCAGATCGATCCCCTTCAGTTCTCGGTGACGTTCCCGTCCCGGGACCTGCTCACGATGAGTACGAGGTGCGGGAAGCTCTTCCTGCCTCTCCACGACACCGAGGCCTCCATCCGCTTGGCTGAGTCTGACCCGGCGCCGGCGGTCCTTCTTCAGCAGGCGTGGGTCTCCATCACTGGCCTCCCCAAGCGCTTCCGCAGGAAGCGGAGGCTGATGGCGGGGCTACGCATGCTGGGCCGTCCTCTGGAGGTGGACGAGAGCTCACTGGCCAGCCGTGGGCCGGTGCGCATGCGCATCGAGTGTCGCGATACCTCCCGCCTCAACGGGTACGCGCAGATCTTCCACAAGAGCGAGGGCTTCAACGTGGGGATCCGTGTGGACCAGCCGGGAGTGCTACCTAACGCTCCTCCTCCGCCACCTCCGGCCAACGACGGCTCGGGGGAGGACTCCGACGAGGAGTGGCGTGTGGCGAGCGAGAGGGACCGTGCCAGGTACGGTGTGGGGGCTCAGCCGCCCGCGGGTACTCAGGCGGCTGGTGGCGCGCCCGCGGCGCCGTCGGCCCCCTCCTCGACCCCGGGTGCGACGGCAAACGACGCTGTGGCCCCTGACCCACTGATCCCGGATCAGTATGGGTCTCTCCTCAGGGGCTCCGGTTCGTGGCCCCTTCCCCTCTCGGCTCTCGAGCGGCTGAGGGCGACCGAGCCCGTGCGCGCCGAGGCGGCCCCATCCCCTAGCAGGCGGCTGGGGTCGACGGGGGCCGACAAGGCGTTGGCGCCTCTTGAGGAGCTCCCCCCCTCACCGGTCCCCTTCGTCGACGCGGATGACTCTCTCGGGTCTCTGGACTCGGAGGGCTCTCAGGGGGCGGCGGCCGCCGCGGACCTGGACGAGGTGTCGCAGGCGGCCCCCCCTCCGGCGGCGGCTGTGGCCGAGGCGGAGGGTGTGGCTACTCACCGCGCCCGAGGCAAGGCGCCCGCTTCTGGCCCCCCGCGCAAGAGCGCGCGGCTCCAGGGTCCGGAGGCGGCCATGCCCTCGGTGGAGCGCGCCCAGTGGCGCACGGCGATCAGGAACCTCGAGGAGCCAGGTCCGTCCCGTTCCTCCTTTGCTGTGCTTCAGAACCTTCCTGATTCTCATCTAGTTTCCGTAGTTCACGATGTGGGCTTAGCTTTTGCGGTAGAAACGGGTCGGGAGTCGGAAGTCCTCTCGCTCATCCGGGCGAGGGAGGCAGCGCAAGCTGCGATCGCGGAAGCGGTCTCCCGCCGAGATGCGGCGATGGCTGAGGCAGCCACCGCTGCGTCTGGCGAGTCGGACAGTGTGGTTGGGGCCACTACTGCCAGTGCTCCGAGTCCTGGGGACGCCCCCCGGACAGCGGACCCAGCCAGCCCCAAAGCCACTGGGAGGGGTAAGGCTGTGAGGAAGGTGGCAACCCGTCGTGGACGGAGGAAGACCGCGGGTGCTTAATGCGCGCGGGATTCTACAATATCAGGGGTTTCGGGCGCCCGGGTCGCCGAACCCAGATTAGAGATTTCATATCCCGAGAACGTCTCGACTTTGTGGGTCTCCAAGAGACCATAAAGCCGACTTCACTCCCGCAGAGCTGCGGAGCATTGACCCTGCGGGGCATTTTATTTGGCACTCCACCCCAGCGGCTGGGCATTCCGGAGGGATGCTCCTGGGAGTTAACGAAGATGCCTTCGAGGTGCAGAGTTGGAGCTCGGGCACCTTTTATATTCGCGCCGACGTCCTCCAGTTGGATTCATCCAAGCACTGGTCGTGCTTCGTGGTATATGGCCCGGCTGACCATAGGCGCACGGATGAATTCCTGGCGGAGCTCGCAACGGCGATTACGGCGTGCCCCTTCCCACTGGTTATGGGAGGAGACTTTAACCTGATTAGAGGATCAGAGGACAAGAACAACGACAACATCAACTGGCCCCGGGTGCATAAATTTAACGACTTCATCGCTAACCTTGCACTCCGGGAGGTCCGCAGAGGTGGGTTAGATACACCTGGACAAATAGACAGTTGAACCCTGTTCGCTCGGTTCTTGACCGGGTCTTGATGACCCCGGATTGGGAGATGCTCTTCCCTCTGTGCTCGCTGGACGGCCAGACCATCATTGGTTCTGACCACTCGGCACTACTCCTCTCCTCCGGCGAGGAGTTTAGGAGGAGAAGCGCACGCTTTTTCTTTGAGAAGGCGTGGCTTGAGAGACCGGAGTTTGGGGACCTGGTCAAGGAGAAGTGGGCATCTCTCGAGCGCCTAGTGGGACCCTCGGACGACCCCATCACTGCTTGGAATAAGATCTCGGCGGGTTTGCGCCAATTCCTGAAGGGCTGGGGGGCCAACATAGGGAGAGAGGATCGGGTCTTGAAGGAGGACATCCTTGCTCAGATCCGGAGCCTGGACTTACAGGCTGACTCCTCTGGTCTGGATGAGGAAGGCTGGGGCCTTCGATATCATCTGGAAGACCAGCTTACTCACCTGGCTAAGGTGGAGGAGGAATATTGGCGTCAAAGAAGCCGGGTGAATTGGCTCCTTAAGGGGGATGCAAATACGGCCTTCTTCCATGCCATTGCCAATGGCAGGAGGAGAAAATGTGCCATCTCCCGGCTTTCTTCGCCAATGGGACCCATCACGGACCCTAGGGGTATTCAGGAGCACATCTACGATTTTTATCGTTTGCTCCTTGGTGATGGAGGGGAGCCGTCGGCGTTCTCCCTTTCCCCCACCCTTTGGGACGCCCAGCATCGCGTCTCGGAGGAGGAAAATCACAACCTCATGCTCTCCTTCACCAGTGAAGAGTTGGACTTGGTCCTCAAAAGCATGAAGGTAGACACGGCGCCGGGACCGGATGGTTTACCCGTGGTTTTCTTCAAGAAGTTTTGGCATCAGGTGAAACCATTGGTGATGGCGATCACAAACGGGTTTGCTCTTGGGAGAGTGAACCTCTCGAGGCTAAACTATGGGGTGCTCACCCTTATTCCCAAAGTCCCCGGGGCAGAGGATATCCGACAGTTCCGCCCTATTGCGCTTATAAACGTCATCTTCAAATTTGTCGCTAAAGCGTATGCACTTCGGCTATCCCCTGTCGCCCATCGCACGATCAGTAGGACCCAATCCGCCTTCATCAAGGGTCGTACCCTACATGAAGGTGCTCTCTCCCTTCAGGAGATCGTGCATGAGATCAAGTCCAAGAAACTTGGGGGAGTTTTCTTGAAATTGGACTTTGAGAAAGCGTATGACCGTGTGAAGTGGCCCTTCCTCCGGGAGGTCCTACTTCGCAAGGGTTTTGACCCGGGTTGGGTACACCGCGCTATGGGGTTGGTCTCGGGGGGCCAAACTGCCATCACCATTAACGGGGAAGTGGGCAACTTCTTCCGCAATGGTAGGGGGGTGCGCCAAGGCGACCCCCTCTCCCCACTACTCTTCGACTATGTGGTGGAGGCCCTCGCAGCGATTTTGGACGCTGCGAGAGACAAAGGGCACATCCGAGGGGTGGTTCCACACCTGATACCTGGGGGGGTATCACATCTGCAGTATGCGGATGATACGATCATTATGATCAACCGGATGAGTTAGCTATTGCCAATTTGAAATTCATTCTCCTCTGCTTTGAGAGTTTGTCTGGGTTGCGGATTAACTTCCACAAGAGCGAGGTCCTGGTTTTGGGGAGCCCGGACCTCGAACACCAGACAATTGCCAACATGCTTAACTGCAAGTTGGGGTCGTTCCCTTTCACGTACTTAGGTATTCCTATCAGTGACAGGGCGCTGTCGGCCGGGGATTGGGGTCCCCTTCCGGCAAAAGTGGGCAAGAGGGCCGACCCTTGGATGGGGGGCATGATGTCGGCAGCGGCTAGACTCACTCTTGTCAACGCCTGCTTATCTAGTCTTCCTCTCCACGCCATGGGTGTGTATGCTGGGTGACGGGGTTCACGGGGCTATGGATAAGCACCGTGCCAGGTTCTTCTGGGGGAATTCTGGTACCAAACGGAAATACCATTGGGTACGTTGGCCTGATGTGTGCCTACCCAAGGCCTTGGGGGGTCTGGGGATCATGAACACGAAAATCATGAACAAATGCCTTATGGCAAAATGGATCTGGAAACTATATGCCGGGGAACAAGGTCTGTGGGCCGACATTCTGCGAGGCAAGTACCTCCGCGACAAAGACCTCTTGGCGGACACTCACACTTCCGGTTCCCAATTCTGGAGAGCCCTCCAGAAGGTCAAGGATGTATTTCGCTTGGGGGCGAAACACATCCTGGGGAACGGACTTTCCACCAGATTCTGGCTGGATTGGTGGATTGGCCCGGGCACTCTCCGTGAGAGTTTCCCGGAGATTTTCTCCATATGCCTTGAGCCGGAGGCCACGGTGGCGGAGACCCTGCAGGGGGGCGATTGGGTCATCCCCTGTAGGAGAGTATTCGGGCCAGCGGAACAGATCCAGTGGACCAACCTCATGAGGGTCCTGGCGGACGCACGGACCTCTAACGTTCCGGACCGGATCACTTGGACACTGGAACCCTCGGGGAGGTTCTCGGTGAGATCGCTTTACCACAAACTTTGTGAGGGAACACCCCGTAGACATTTCTGCGAGATTTGGAGGATCGCGGTCCCCCCAAAAATTAAAGTGTTCCTATGGCAACTGATTAGGAAGCGGCTACCGTCTAGTGACAACATCCGTCACAGACGCGGCCCTTCCAATGGGCACTGTGCCCTCTGTGGCGAATGGGAGGATACTAATCACATCTTCTTCATTTGCCCCCGCCAAATTCATGTGGAGTGCTGTTCGGGAGCTTCTCCAGTGTAACTGGAACCCGACCTGCTTCGCAGACCTGTACCGTGAACTTGGGGGTCACGTGGGCCAGTCGAAACGAGTCCTCTGGACGTGCTGCGCGGCGTTAGTTTGGACGCTTTGGACGACTAGGAACAAGTTTACGATTGAGGGTGTGTTCCCCTCCCAACCTGCTGACGGACTATACAAATTATCTATGTTTCTACAGGTGTGGAAACCAGTGGCTAGGAGACAGGACCGCCAGGCGATGGAGCTGACGATTAGCAGGATTCGTCTGCTCTACACACAGACTCGGGTGACCCCAGATACCTGAGTGCTGCTCATCCTGCTCGTACCCCCTTTTTTAGGTGTTTCCTCGTTGGAGTGTGTGTGTGCCTCGGGGGGCCTCCCTCCTCCTGATGGCTGGTAGCGATGTGTCTCTCCGTCTGCTACCCTGCGCCCTTGTGATGCGCTTTTATTTCGGGCCTGCGCGCCCTGTTGTCGCTTGTCGGCGTGTACGAACATTGTGATGGATGTTGGCTTCATTAATTTAAAGCCGGGCTCCTCTCGAGCCTAGGGTCTAAAATATGTACTCTCACACCCAAACCTCTTTACAATATGGTCCTATTGTACTTGTAGAGCAGCAAATCAATGTGCATGACCAGTGAGTTACAGATTTCCATCCCGTCTCTTTGTCTATATCTCGTACCTACTACCTCTCTACACACTACGCATGTGCACTACTCCCTCCAATAGGAGTATGGAGCAGACCAGCCGTCCAGCACTTTTTAGTATCTACTGTAGTGTGCATGAGGAGAAATGTTTACATCAGAGCATCTCCACAACCACCATCGGAAATGTGTCCGGCACACCCAAACCAAAAGTGGTTCGGTGGGTGCCGGACACATATCCAACGACATAATGGGATGATACTACATATGGCACTCCTCAGTTTCATAAATATATTCATATTTGTCACTAAATCACAAATTTTTTGACTACATAGTCAAACAATAATTTAAACATTAGTAAAATAAAATTATTACAATAATTGAAGTAAAAAATTGGCAAATTCCAGTAAACAACATGTGACATCAAACTACTTAGATGCCTTGGGCGACCACAAGCGTGCAACTAGATCATTTTACAGTTGATCGTGAGTTGTTTCATAATTAATTTATTGATGCATGGCTAGAAAATCGTTAAACTCGGTTGTCACTCTCTGATGTGGCTCGGCAAGAGAGCCCTGATACTCAAACTGCTGATTGGACACCATATTAGCATCTGGCTCACACGCAACGATCATGTTGTGCATGAGAACACAAACAATTATGATAACCCACATTTGATCTAGCGACCATGATATAGAAGGGTATCTGACAACTCAAAGAGGGTTGGAGGCTTGGAGCACACCAAATATCGGCTCCACATTTTTCCGGACACTCTCTTATCTCTTTACAAAGTGATAGTTTGCCTCATCGACAGGTTTGCCGATTGTCTTCACAAATATCGACCAAAGAGGATATATGCAATATGTTAGGTATTACCCCTTGTCCTATGGGTGACAATTGATCTCATAGTTGCACTCCGGACTTTGGCCTTTAGCAAGTCTTGCAAACATTGGAGAGCACGTTGGATCACGTTGATATCATTGTGAGAACGGGCATACCAAAAACATAATGTGTGCCAAATCCACAGGTCATAATCTGTACATCTTCAAGTACAACACTACACACTCCAACATGTCCTCTTTTATACATCCTCTGCCAAGCGAAAGGCTATTATTCCATCTCCAATGCATGCAATCGATGCTCCCAATCATTTCAAGAAATCCTCTCGCTGCACCTTGCCTTCTAAGCCGAGCTACGTCCGTTGCATTTGGTGATCTCAGATAGGTCGGCCCAAACACTTCAATCGTCGCTGCACAAAACCTGTCCGTGTTGGAGTTACAGGGACTATCTGATCTATTGTTGATGATCAATAGAAATTTTTGGCCTTTTCGCAAAAAAAAAAAAGATACCCTCAGCTTGCTCGGCGGGTGAGAGCGTAGGCACGACGCCCGCACGTGAACCTATAGCACTTGCACATTTTTTTTTGAATTTTTCCCACCATATATTAGGTCAGCAAACCGTCTCATTAAAACCCTTCCAGTCCCTTTCGGTACTCTGGTTAGGAAAATAGTGCGTCTGAAACTTGCCGTCTTTAAACATCAATAGTTACATCGTTTATCAAATTACTGAAAAGAAAGCTAGGGGGATCATCGTCCCAATTACATTGAATTTAGTTTTGTTGTACTCTCTCCCTCCCTCCCTCTCTCCGCTGGTCTCAAGACTCAACACATCATTCATTGTGTTACACATTAGTTGTCCTCGTCGTGACTCGTGAGTAAAGCTGTGTGGATGTTGAAGGAGCTTGCCGGCCATTGCAAAAAATTGACTGTACATGAAGGACGGCTATATTGCGCGGTCTGTGCTGTGTTGACTGTTGAGCAACAGAACTTGTACCGGAGTATCTAGCCCCTAGCTAGCTAGCCAGCCACACCAACCAATGCAACTATACTATGCGAGTATAGTTTCCTTGCATGCATGCGTTTGCACGATCGAGTTGCATAGCCATGGATGGAGGGACGCACGGGCACTGCGTGGCTATAAAAACATGGAGTTGGCAACGTGTACCTGCTGCAGCCTCTCTCTGCTGTGAAGCCTGTGATGTGCCTACAGTACACTTGCGTTGGATGGTGTGATGAGTTGAATGTACCATTACTAGATAGCAGCAGACATCTTTTTCCGAACGGAGGGAGGAGTAGAAATGGATGAGGTGTGGTGGAAGGACATGTCCACGACCTCCACCCCGGCGGCGCTCCACTACTACTCCCTCTCCCCCGCCGCCTACCACGACCGCGGCGCTTACCTTCACCAGGACTACCAGCTCACTACCGTGATTTCCCAGCCACCCCGCCCTCCGCCGCCTCACACGACGCTCACCCTCAGCACCTCCCTCAAGCTCAACTACCTCGGCCATTCCTCCGACAGCACCAACGTCGGCAGTAGCAACACAAGGGTTGCGGTGCAGGAGGTTGCGGCGGAGAGCGACCGGCGGCACCGTCGGAAGATCAAGAACCGGGAGTCGGCGCAGCGGTCGCGTGCCCGGAAGCAGGCCTACACCAGCGGGCTGGAGCGGGAGGTGGCGCAGCTGCGGAGGGAGATCACCATGCTCATCAAGCGGGAGCAGGACCTCCACGTACGTAATGTCCCTATATATTCTTACTAATCGTCATTGCCACTTCATTAATGAATACGGAGTACTCCACATGAAATATAGGCTCGTTTGGCGCTGGCGGCGCAGGTCTCCGACAGGTCCACCCTCCAGAAGTGCCGCTCAGCCCCTGCACCTTGAATCATCCATGCATCCATCCGACGCGCGTGGTGATTTCTTCATATTCAGTGTGTAATCTGGCTAGCTAGCTTTCTCGTGAAAAGCAAGAGTAGTACGTACTATGGTGTCATCTATCTAGCTGATCGATGTTTCCTTAAATTTAAGGAATCAATCAATCAATGAGTGAGTTGAGCTAGGCTTAAGCTAAGCAGTATGGGATTTCCATCACGTGGAATGGTAGGCATAAGGCCACAAATGCATGATAAGATTGATTTCGTTTCTACATAGATTTGTTTGTCAGCCCAGACCGGCCGGACATTCCATCTATTTTCTTCAGGTGGCTGGCGCTATACCTTGCTTGGTTTGATTGGATTGTCCTAGCTATAGCTAGCTAGCAGCAAGATGTGATGGACTCCTATGTATGTGTGCCCACGTGCACAACATATATGCTGCGGCCTGCAATGTCCTTGCTCCACAATAATGCAACAATGTAATATGTGTCGCTCCTGTTCCGGTTGAAATCTATGTCCTGTTCTTTCTCTTCCTCTGTCTACCTGCCTGCATGCAAACATTTATGGACAGACATGTGTGCTCTATCATCAACTGTCCGCTTACGGTAACATGTACAGTCCTGTAACGGACGATGGGTGAGGGTGTCAATATATTAACCATCACACTTCAGGCCATCTATAGCCGATTCCTTAATTTAGACCCTCAAACGCCTCCTAATCATTTAGATGAGTATATTTTGTCTTGTAAAGAAAAATGTTTCCTAGCCGGTCTCCTAAACTTAATTCCCTAAAATAATTTGTTGTCAATTTTTTTCTGGTTTTGCTTAAACTAACTTTATTTCAACCAGATATTTGCACATATTAAATCCAAACATAATAATTCAAATTCAAATAATTTGCGAATATTACAAAATTGAAGTTTACAAATCAAATCACTCAAATTCAAACACACGAAAGGGCTCAACTGAAGTAAAGAGCAACTATTAATTGTTCCGGATTATCCTATTATGATCAACAAGATCATTTTGAAGCTAAGGTTTTTTTTTAGATAAGGGGGTGCGGATCACCGCCTCTGCATCAAACTGATGCACACAGCCTTCCGCAATTATTAATCTCCAAATTATGAAAGTTTACAATTCATGAATCACTCAAGGTGGCTACAAAAATCAGCCACTCAAAAAGAAGTTCACCTTCTAGGTTGTAGCCACCCATTCCGGCTAAAGATAGCCCTCACAACCGTCATCATTCGAGTGCATCCAGCGTCCATAAAGCCACGCTGATCCACAGAAAGCACGAAGGATCACGAATGGATCCAATACAACGCCTTGTGTATAACCTGCACATAATGAATAGACGATGTTTTGTTAAAAACAATATCATTTCGACAGTTCCAAATGGCCCACAAAATGGCCGCTACACCAATCCGGATGCGAGCTTTTGTAATTTTATCAATCCCATTCAACCAGCTACCAAACATGTTAGAGATATTATTCGGAGGGTATACATTAGACGTAAAATGTACTAGTCTCCAAATATCTCTAGCGAAAGAGCATTTTATGAAAAGATGTTCCGTAGTTTCCTCTTTGTCACAAAAAACACATTTCTTACTTCCTATCCACAGTCTTTTAGCCAAATTGTCTTTTGTTAAAAGTTCTTTTCTATTAAGAAACCACAGAAAGATCTTGATTTTTAAAGGAATCTTCAACTTCCATAGATATATACGCCAATACTTAGTATGGCCATTTAATAAGTCTTCGTAAAATGACTTAACCGTAAACATACCATTGGAGTTCAGAAGCCATCTAAACTTATCTGGTTCATCTATTAGAGTGACCCACATTAGTCTTTCTACTAGATTTAACCAAAGTCTTCTACTGTGTCCTACTAACGTTCGTCGAAAAGGAAGGTTAATAGGAACCGCTCCCAACACATCAGCCATTGTATGATTTTTATTTGAAGCAATGGCATACAAAGACTGACACTCATTTCTCAAGGAGAGCTGTCCTAGCCAAGCATCTTCCCAAAACCGAACCTGCTCTCCATTGCCAAGAAGGAAACACCCACGCGCAAAGAACTCATCCTTCACTTTCATAAGACCTTTCCAAAAAGGGGAGTCTAGAGGTTTAGCTTGTACTTGCGATAATGTTTTACCACCCAAGTATTTATTGGTTAAGAGTTCTTGCCAAACTCCCTCTTCATTCAATAATTTATAAAGCCACTTACTCAAAAGACATTTATTTTTTATTTCTAAAACCGCAATACCCAAGCCTCCTGATCTTTGGGTCTACAAACAATGTTCCACTTTGTAAGCCTATATTTCTTCTTATGCTGATCGCTTTGCCAAAAGAAACGTGAGCGATAAAAATCAAGTCTTTTCCTTACTCATTTAGGTATTTCGAAAAAGGAAAGTAAAAACATTGGCAAGCTTGTTAAAACCAAATTAATAAGCACAAGACGGTCTCCGTACGACAACATCTTTGCCACCCAAGCAGCTAGCCAGTTTTCGCTCAAACCTATCCTCAACAGATTTCCATTCTTTGTTTAAAAGCTTTCGATAATGAATGGGTATCCCCAAATATCTAAAAGGGAGTGATCCTAGCTCACATCCAAATGCGGCGTTACTCATCTTGATCCTCCTTAGCCTTCCCAAAGCAATATAACTCGCTTTTATGAAAATTAATTTTCAAACCCGAAAGTTGTTCATAAAAATCCAATATTAATTTCATATTCACGCCTTCGCAATGTCATGTTGAAGAAATAATATCGTGTCATCAGCATATTGTAGGATCGACACACCACCCTCCATAAGGTGTGGTACTAAACCCCCAACTTGGCCATCCTCCTTCGCCCGAGAAATTAAAATGGCCAACATATCAACTACAAGGTTAAAAACTAGAGGAGACAACGGATCTCCTTGTCTCAATCCTTTAAGTGTCTGAAAATAATGACCGATATCATCATTAACTTCGAAGTACCCTACTCGCAATAGAGGTTACTCTGTTTGTGCCAACTTTCGTAAAAAATTGAAGCTAACATTCAGCAGACAAATAGGCCTATATTGTTCTATTCGGCTAGCATCCACTTTTTTGGGCAGTAAAGTAATAATACCAAAGTTCAATTTAAGCAAAGGCAAGTTTCTTGTACGTAGCTGGGCAAACATTGCCATTAAATCTACTTTGATAACACTCCAGAATTGTTGATAAAACTCCGCAGGTAACCCGTCTGGTCCTAGGGCTTTATTATGTTCCATTTGCTTGACTGCATCAAAAACATCTTTCTCAGAGAAGTCTAGTGTCAAATTTTCATTTTCTTCGTCTGAAATTTGAGGCATATCATGAGTAACCTCCTCATCCTGACGTAACCAGGACAGTTCAAAAGAAAATGACTCATATTTCCCACATACGCCTGATCTCATGTATCCAACAAAAGCGGTGTGTGGTTCGACCCCGCACGGGTTAGAGCCTGTACCGTAACAAGTGGATACTTTTGCTCCCAAGCAACACTGGATAGAAAACGATCCAACTTCTCATAAGCTGGCTTATCTCATCTACTAATCCAAGTGTATTGCCTTCCAGACATTTTAGGTATTTTAAACTCAAGCTCTCGATTATAGCATTAAAGATAAAAGTAGCATTAAAATTTGAATTATTCTTCTCCTCTTGTCTTCTGATTATATTGAAATCACCTCCCAGCAGCATTGGAAGTGTCTCTCCTTCACAAATTCTAGCTAACTCCGCCAAGAAATCAGGTTTTTTTGCCTCTTGCGTCGCCCCATAGACCACCACTAAAGCCCAAAGAAAACCATCAGATTTCGATCTCAAATGAAACTCAACGCAAAAGTCCCCTGAGACAACATTTTGAACTGCCAAAGTAGGATCATTGAACCCTATCAACATGCCACCTGACCTCCCTTTTGGAGTTATGCAATACCAAATACTGTCCAAACCCCCGGACAATTTTTTTAGAAAATGAGTTGCGAAAGAAGACCTCCCTGTCTCAATTAAAGCCACAAAATCAAGTTTATGCTCCTTAACCGATTCACTAACAGCTAGGTGCTTGGCTGTGTCTCCAAACCCATCCGAATTCCAAACCATACCTTTCATTTTAAACTTTCTTTTAATTTTTGTAATCTAACACTTCTCCTAACCGCACATTTTGAGAAGCAAAAGTTCTTGCATTTCCTTCTAATCATTGCCAACGTCTCATTAAGATCCACATGATCCTCCGAGGCCTCAAGATCATCATCTTGTAAATCCTCACTTAGGTTATTTGCCCTTTTTAAAACCAAACTAGACTCTGAATCATCATTATACCACGGGTTACTCAAATGGAACCTTTAGAGTTGCTGCCAAAAAGATGGATTAGAGTGTATAGGATTCCCACCAAGGTTACTGGGGATTTTCTTTCATGGAGCTTGGGATCATTGTTTGGCAAAACAATGAAGGTTGATATGAAATTCACTCGCAAACACGGGGTGTTGCGTATTCTTGTGGGTTGTGTTGATTACACTTTGATCCTGGCTGGCTGGACAATCTTTATGAAGGATGGTTTCTACCGTTTGAGGTTTAAGGTGGAGCACGAGGTTGATGTTGCTGACAAGGAGGATGATCCTCCTAGGTCACCACCGCCAGATGATGATGCAAACGATGGAGCGGATGAGGGGTCCAATGATCTGGACAAGGAGGATAAGGAGAAGCAAAAAAATGGGCCTAATGATATGGCTACGGATGAGAGGGCAAACAATTCTGAAACGCAAGAAAGTCAGAATGAGGTGTTGCCCGATGCAATGCAAGAGGTGAAGTCGGGGGTAATCTTCTCTCCCACTGTGTAGAAACAATTTCGGTTAGCACAAGAGGAGCTTTTAGCTATGGTTAATAAAGTGGACCAAGTCATTGAGATAGACACAGTTCCGGCTGGTGGCGGAACTGGTGTTCAGTTGGAGGGTTGCCACGACAGCAAAATGCAGAATTCTGTGTCTGAGACCGTGCTGCATCCCTCTACCGACGGTGGCAGCACTTCTGCTGGTTTATCTGCCGAGGCACGATACATACCCGTCAGCGAGGACTATAGCCACAACAGATATTTGACTTTCCCTGCCGAAATTGAGAATGGTGGGGACATCTGTTGCCGCAACGTTTCTCCGATCAGTGCAGCAGACAAGGAAACTACTGTTTCTCAGTGTGCTGCGGATGAGGTCTCTGTGGAGCCTTAGGCAACTCCTTATCGTTCGCCTTCCATGTGCCCAACATCGGTGTCATCTTTAGGACTCTATGGAGGAGTTTACATGGACCGTATGGGGAATCCAGTGGTGTCCCAAACACAGCATTGCGAGCTAGGTAGTACTGGAGGGCAAGCATCGGTGGCAAGACTGTCCGAGAGGGAGATCATGGCTTTGGGGGAATGCATGAGGTGGAGGTGAGATCTAATCAAAGGTTGAGGGAACAGCCAAACGCGGATATTCCTCAACTCGAGCGTGCGATGGATCTTGCTTCACGGAGGATGTACGGCACCCCTATAGGTACACCAACAAACTCAAAGTTATCTTTACTGTCTTTTTCTAATTCTAAAATTAAGCTTAGAGCGGATAGGCTAGGTATTTCTCTAGGGAAAACCAAGGAGCAAGCGGCTTCATCTATCTCGGTTATCATGGAGTTAGAAAAAGAGAGGGAGGTTATCTTTATTTAAAAAATTGAAGCTAAATAAGGGGTCTCTCTAAATAATAAAGCAACTGCTCTAATGGCGGCTCCGATGATTCGGGTAGGGGTGCTTGGCTGCTACCGCATAGGTAGTCTGGGGCTTGCATGGTTACACGAGAGCCAGGGAAAGTCACCCCGCTAGCCCTACCTTAGAGACGGGCCTATTCTTTCTTCTAATGAACGAGTTGCCAATGGATCATGCACGCACGCTAATTATTTATGTACCCAACATGGTTCATCGAGGACACAAGATGGAGGGAGCTTTGTCAGAGATAATACCCTTAAAAAAATTCATTTAGTTGTTATTTGATCATAAATTTTAAAACCAAAAAAGGTCACTAGTACAGAATGACATATCGGAAACGGCCCAAAAACCCCATCGGAAACGGAAAAAGGGTTCGTGTCCCCGTCCCCGTGGCTGATGTGAAGGCCCTCATCGGTAACGGAGGCGAAAAACCGTTGCCGATGAGGTCTCCATTTGGAAACGGTTACGCGCAGACCTCCGTTTCTTTAGTTTTCCTTCATCGGATACGGAGTTGGCCATCTAACCGTTTGCACTGAGCTTTTCTCATATTTCGGTTATGCGATGCCACGTTTACAGATGCCACTAGATACATAAAATCTCACAGCACAAGCTCAAATACTAAAATGGTAACATATTTCATTCATATCACAATGTAATCTTTACATTTCCATCACAATTTCACCTTTACATTTGCATCACAAGACGTGACAAACATAAGAGGTAAAACGATAACAGATTTCATCTATACTAAGCCTATCATGTCAAAGGACGGAAAGAATTAACGATTTCTTCTCTACATCCTTTTCACAATCCTCGCAGGTGTCACTCAAGCAATCTCTTCTTATCTCAACTTGTTGAGAGAAGGATGTTGAAGTTTTGGACCCTATACATTAGTAAATAGAGTTACAATTGTTAAATTCATATGCTAAAACAAGAACACTGTGAATTTAAGCAAACTGAAATGATATCTTTGTGTTTGAAAGGGAACAACTTGATATCCCTAAATGTAAATAAGGATTTATGTTAGTTCTGACACTACTAGATAGAACGAACAATTTAACACAATAATATGAAGTATATAGTAGTATATAGTGTGTACTGACCTGTGAATATAATTGCAGGATATTATGGAAAAGTTAACAAACACTAGTGTCGTGTTCGTTGTTTTTTCCTTGTCTCCGACTTTTTTATGCAGTGTCACCGAAATAGACTCCTGTTTTCACATGATCTCACTAGTAGGAAATAGCTAATTGGCAACGTGCCTTTTTTGCACATAGCAACGCGTGGTCACACGTTGCTAGTGTCACGCTGCTGCTATTTGTACTGGCAATGTGTTCTGGGGCACGTTGCCGGGGACCATAGCGTTGGCAACGTGTAAAATCGCGACGCGTTGCTATAACCATCTTAACTGGCAACGTTTGCCCTTGCCGCACGCTGCTAGCTTTTTATCTCGAATTACTATTATTCCGGGTTTGAATTATTATTATTCCGATTTAGTTTATTTTTATTTTCCATATTTCATTCAAAGTACAGTAGAAGGGAACATAATGTATGGTATGCATACAAAATCTCGAATACAGAATACATATATAGGGTCATGCACACTATTTAATTAACATATTTGTACAATAATAGCTAGTCACATATTGATTGCATTAACATAACAGTACAATAATAAGTCAAAAGCTTTCTAATTAACAGAATGGAACTCTCCTTTATACATGACACATTCACCAATCAAAAATACCTTTACTAGTGTGCTCTTTGGCAATTCGTCTAAGCCGATTCGCGGATGTTGCGTAGAACAAGTAATGATCAAAATCGGGACAAAATTAGAAGAATATTCTCGGTTAATGGAAAAAATGTTTTGCATACCACAGGTTTTGGCCTAGGCTCAATAACTTTGCTCATCATGATTTCCATATGTTCGAAAAGATAGTAGCCACACAGATTGGTCTCAGCAGGCCGCTGGTAGCACTGAGACATATTTATTGCTTAGAAATAACCATATTACACATAAAATGTATTTAACTTGCATGCATATATCTACAAGTGTTAGTGGAAACTAACCGGATGTCCAAGGTGATGGGTAAGCTCTGTATAGGTCCCCTTTGCATTTCCTTCTCTACCACTAAATTCTTTAAATGCACTACAAAATATGGATGCAATAAAACAAACTATGTCATATTTCGCAATACAAAACAAAGAGTATATCTTGATCAAAATCATTTACATTATGCAGATGTAAGTATCAACTGACCTATTAATAAGCTCCACTATGTCCTCAAAATTTTCATTCTTACTAAGATAAGAATCCAAATAGTGGACATGGCCATCCAGTAGTGAGATACCAATAAGAATCCAGTGAAAACTACAAGTAGTAGTAATCAGTTGGGTGAACTTAATCAAATATGTAAACGAAGATGTGGAAATAACTTACTAGCTCCTTATTAAAAGGCCATAGGATTAACTCCTTATCGTTGCTCTTCTCCAGCACATGATGATGTAGTCCTTCACAATTTTTGTGGAAGAATCAAGGATAGACTGTTGCGAAGCAAGGTGGGAGTCAACAAAGGCTATTGCATAAGAGTATTCCCGGGCGCGAACATAACTGTACCTACATATATATAAACATAAATGGTTGAAATTTTGTAACATTGTATAGTTCCATACGTATTGACGCTTTGATTCTTAAATACTCACAGTGTAAAACATCTCACTATGCTGGCGTCCAATGCTCTGAAGTTCAGCATGTCAAACAAGTCGTCCCAGTTGACTGGGAAGACACTGGATTTATCGTGGTAAAAGATTTCAGGTTTGAAACTAACCAGAATTCCTGATTTTTGCTTCTCCCGCGGCTTGTTGAAATTGTGCGTGTAAAACTTCTCCAACATTGCACAAGCAGCGCCGAGCTCTAACTTCACATTTTCAACATTGTGTATAAGTTTTGCCCCAGGCTCGTACTTCGGGGCCAAGGGGGCCATTTCCAGCTGGCCCGAAAGATAGAGTTCTGTCAGTCTTGCTACTTCGGGATCAAACGCCGGTGGTGGTGATTCCGGTGCGGGTGGTGGTGGTGTCGGTGCCGATGTGGGTGGTGGTGGTCTCGGTCTCAGTGCGGGTCGGGGTGGTGGTGGTGGTGTCGGTGCCGGTGCGGGTCATGGTGGTCTCGGTCTGGGCTTGCTCTTCAAAGCAGCAATTGTAGGAGGTTTAGTTTTCACAGCAGCTGATACCCGATGACGTAGTTACCTGCGTCAAAAGAATATGGGTTAGGTTGAGACTCCAAGTGCAGAGTGTGTAGTAAGTGGAAGACGTGTTTTCCCACGAGGGGTGACTCGAGGGTTTAATATCGAACTCTCGGGAATCAGTAGTGAAGATTTATCTTTCCTATCCTTCTTTTGGTTACCTACAAAACAAAGTAAATGTTTTGGTCCTCAACCTCACCTAGTGGTTGTCAAGCACAAGGTGTGAGAATGATATCAAGATAATATGCAATGCAAACAAGAAATAAATATGCAATGGTGGTAAATAAATATGCAAGGATGGTGGTAGCAATGATAAATGATATTTTTGGGTTTTATATGATGAATGCAAGATGTAAAAGTGTTTTTGTATTTTCGGATTTTTAAATGGCAGAAAATGGAAAAGTGGTAAAAGTGGTTGGAAAGGTGTTTCTTATGATTAAAAATGGACCGGGGTTCATGGTTTCACAAATGCACTCTCTCTTTAATAAAGTGGTAGACAATGGAACACTAGAGTTGACATATGAGATTGCAACACAACAGTTTAATGACAAGTTATAATTATATGGGCATCACGTCCTAACATAGAGACCTTTTGGTTATTATTATACTCCACCAAGATGCGAACTAAATCATAACACCTCAGTAATTAAGATAACTCAGAGTATAGCAATAAGTATCATGACATGAAGTTAAAATAAGAACATGCTAGATCTAGTCATGGAGGAAGTGGCAATGGTCACACCCACATCTCCGGTAGCATGGTATTTCTTTTTATCCCTAGTGAGGCAACAAAGTAAGGTAGAGATACCCAAGTGGATCGCAGAACTTTCTCTCACGTTCACTGCACTAGCCACCCCCCGTTACTCCAACTAATGCACACGTTCCCCCTCACACGCTCTCATAAACATGCTTGATCATGACAAGTAAATAAGAACGGGGTACATAATATGCATCTACTTTCATAACTGAAACAAAACCATTGCAATCTCAAACATATATTAACTCATAAAAAGATCCACCACAAAGGTATTACATAGATGACCGTAATCATGTTCAGCAGCTCATACGGTACTAATTAGTGAAGCTCAAGAGAGAGAGATACATAAGTTACTTCCACAAACCCATAGTCCAGAGGTGGACTACTCCCTCTTCATCATGGAGACGGTGGAGAAGTCGTTGGAGAAGATGGAGACCACGCCGGCAGCGCCCCGCCGGAGTTTTCCCCCTCCAATCTGCAGCTCCAGGTCTCTGTTTCGGTGTTTCTGTGTTTCTGCGGCGCTCCTTCCAGAGAACGTCGGGGGCTATTTTTATAGTCGGTTTTAGGTCAAAACGAGTCGGTGGAGGAAAGATCGACGGCAACGGAGCTCCGAGGCCCAAAAGAGGGGGTCCCACGCGGCCCAGGTACCTGGCCGCGTGGGCCCACTCAACTTGGCCTCCGCTTCCTTTGTTGCTTCCTTGCTCCTACGCTTTGTTCCTTCCAAAAACTGATGCCGTAAATTTAGGTCATTTGGACGTCGTTTGGGTCCCTGAAACATTAAAATATAGAAAAAGGGTTTTCTGCTGTGCAGGGTTAATTCCATAAAAATAGGAAACATACAAATATTCCCAAAATCATTATAAAACAGTGATATAACCCTTATATGATGCAAATATGACTGGAATATAAGTAAAATAATGCAAAGTTCATGTATGCATTTTACATGCATCAACATCCCCAAGCTTAACCTATACTCGTCCTCGAGTATGAAGGTGATAAAACTAACATGGACTTTGCATTTTAATACTATCAATGGATATCAAAGATGATTACTATTGCTACATAGAGTCAAATGATTCATTCTTAAAAGGAGTAGCAATATGCAAGATAGTTTATGAAGTGATATCAAGTATTCAATGCAAGGATGTTCAATGATAATTCACAAAGTGTAACATAAAAGAAAGTACTATGGACCACATGTATGCATAATGAAAGAAAGAACATCCTATAATGGCCATAGAGTATTGATGAAAATCTGAATATAAAAGGTGGACACTTTGGAAAGATATATATGAGTAGAGGTAAAGCATGAATAAGTTTCATCTAACTTCTGAACTTCTCTACTTAAGTTAATGATTGTAATGTGGTAATCCTTGGTGTCAAGCTCTCATTCCCCTATCATAGCATCTTGAATGATTAAGTTTAAAGTGAAAGCAAATATGAGTAGTGTGCTTGACAAAGTACAGGTTGAAAGTCTCATGCCCCTTGAATACAAGTACCTACTCCATGTGTTACTCAACTTGGGAAACAAAGCAAGTTCAAGTTAAATATCATTGTAAGTAATAATAGTATCATTAAGAGCGTCAACTGGGGTACCTCTTGTCCCAGGATATGGAACAAGCCCATATCAAAATGACAAGACAAACAAACACAATGAACAATCTCAACACCCTTTTTATTTACCATTAGATAGCTTTTTATTGTAAGGTGTATCACAGAAGGTTCACCATAGCATGTAAGTAAATTTCCACCATGAATGATGCATGGCTTAGATTAGCGGCCCAGGCGTCTCTCTAACCATTTATACAAACTCATTTAAACCTACTTCATTTCCACATTTATTTCACCCATGGTAAGCATCCATAAACAAAAGTACATGATATCAACTAAATGAAATGAAGTGCATGTTGAAAGCTTGCCATGTGACAGCACATATGAGCTAACTCTCAACCAAAGACATTTGTCAAGCCCACAACATCATAATTTTAATCACAATGGGTCATGTTTTATTATGCAATGAAAGTAAAGTGTGCATCAAGTTCGAGAGAGCTCTATAACCAACTTTTCCCATAACAATCAACAACATAAGCATTTTCATTCAGAGGTATAGATAACACAAATATCATGATAAACATACTCGGAATAGCATAAAGCTAATAGGTAGATATGGTGGACTCACTGGAAAAACTTTGGTTGAAGGTGTTGGAAACAAGTTTTTACTTGTTGGAATTTTTGGGCTAGCAAGAGGGAGAAAGTTGACCATCTAAATGCATGCATGAGTGTCCATAGAACTAACTAATCCATGTTAAACAAAGTAAATAACATTCAGCATCAAAACATGAATAAAAGATAGCTCTTGATAAAATACTTGCAAATTATTACTCATTAACAAGCTCATGAATCATGCAACTATATGTATCTTTTAAAATCAACTCAACATCCCTTTTCCCAATCTAATAATAGCATCCAACATAAATCAACCCAAATTTCCAGTAGCTCTCTCATATATAAATGATAGTGTGGTGGTCTCACAAAATAAAAATCAAACCAAAACAAACAAAAAGACGCTCCAAGTTTATGCGATAAAGTGTTTCGATCGAAAAACAGAAGTTAGACGTGTGCAAACCGAGAGTGTGTAGGTCCAGTGGGGTTGTCTTCACATCCCCAAGCTTATGGTCTTCACCATCCTTGGATAGCTCTTGGTGCATCTCCTCTAATCCCTGTGAAAAAACTTCAAAACACCGTTTCTCCCATTTCTTTTTCTGTGGGGTGCATTAGTAGTGATAAACAAATAGATTTCTTGCTGCATATAATCCTTGAACAAAAATTCATATGATGTCCAGAAAGTGTATAATGTTGTATGCCTACTCATAAACTCAATTGGATCAAAAAGATTCAAGTTAAAAGTTCAAAGCATGCATCAAACAAAATGGGACAGAATCTGTCCAGAAAAACAGCAGCAGCAAAACGTATTTTTCTACCCTACTAACTTTGTCGAAAAATTCCGAAAAATTCATGCATACAGAGGATGAAAAGTTGCAACTACAGTTCAAATATGAGCTCATTCGGAGTTACAGAATAAGAATTAAAAATCATACCGTGCACAGATTCGTGCAGGAATAAAATCTCCGAACGCTATAAGCAACTTCTTCAAACCAAAATGAGTAAAACTTGGCACTTTATTAAAAATTCCAGAAACTAAACTAAAACAAAGTCTCTTGTTACAGCAAGAGGACACAAAGAAAATCACAAATAAAAACAACCGGGTTGCCTCCCGTAAAGCGCTTTCTTTATAGCCATATAGCTAGGCTTCTTACTTGATGTTTATGAGGACGAAGCTCATGAGGGAGCTTGAACTTTGATGTGTCCCTCTTCCTTGGAAAGTGTTCATGCATAATACCAGGATCCCATGGTGTTCTCAAACCAATCAAAATAATAGTCAAGTTGAACCCTAGTTGAGAGAAAAACAAAACACAAAAGTAATAACAACGAAGTCTAACTTTCTTTCTATGCATTGGCATTTTGTATATGAATGAATCACCATAAATAGAAGTTTCCCAATGCATATTAACAATATTTACTTGCAGCATATAATTATTAGTAACATAAAGAGGGTTCTTATCACCTCCTCTTTCATAATAGTTGCAAGTAGTAGAAATAAATTCAACCATATAACCACAAGAATCATTCAACTTAGATAATTTAGGCACATAAAGAGGATTATTAAATTTATTATGGAATTCATTAGCATGCTTCCCTCTTTCAAAATAGTTAATAAGATCAATATCAAGTTTAATATCATGATTGCAACAAAGATTTGGAACTAAAGATAGTTGCAAATCACATAAGTATTTCTCAACATAAGCAAATTTCTCCTCTATGGTGTAAGTAGGAGAGTTCAAGAACAAAGTAGGACTCTCATGAGTAAGAGTACCATCACAAACAGCAAGTATATCATTTTCATCCTGACATAAATAAGTAACAACTTCTAAACATGGAGGATTATCAATAAGCATAGGACCATCATCTAAAGCATTATCATATAGCATATTTAAGCAACACTCCTCATTATCATCAATAAGTTCACTAGTAGCATTGAAAAGTAAAGGAGCATTATTAGTTTCATCATAATAGCATGGGTTATCATATAGGACCATAGAATTTTCAGTTTGACACTCATCATAACATGGATTCTCATAAATAACAAAAGATTTTTGAGTTTGAGTGCTATTATCAAATGTTGATGGTGAAGTTGGGAGATCCAACTCTTCCCCAAGCTTAGGTTGGAGCACATCCATTTCAATCTCCTCTTCACATACTTCCTCTTCCAAGCTTATGTTTTCATCATCCTCTTCCTGCAAAATATTAGTACTTTCCATGGAAGCAAGAATTCTTTCTTTAACATAAACATTATCACTAAATTCCTTTTTGCAAAGTTGGAGAAGAATAGAAATGTGTCCTTTCATTACACGAGCTTCATGACTAGTTGCAAAAAAATTATCAATAAGAAAGTCTATCTCATGGGCTGCAACATAAGCAATATATTTCTCAACTTGTTCTATATCATGGCATGCAAATTTACACTCTTGATAGAAGCAATAATAGGATCACTATTATACTTACATTGATAGAGAGAGTGTTTATAGTCTTTTCTAAAGCAGCAAGTTATATTATGTAATTCACAAAACTCAGTGGCCATATCATTGAGATGTTCAAGCAATTCAAGCATTCTATTTCCTTCTTTGGTTGATCGGTATTCATAGTAAGCTCCCATAGTTTTGACATAACCTTCTCCATAGCTTAGCATACATATTAAAAACAACACTAGTTTTTATGGGTTTTATGTTTTTAGATGAAAACTGAAAATAAAATGATACTAAAAATGCAAACCGAAATAACAAATGCAACACAAAATGCAAAACTGAAAATAAAATATGCAAACCGAAATATAAATATGATATGCAAGACAATAACAAAACAAAATAAAATGCTTTGAAGGTAAAGATGGATAAGATGATGCTCACGTAGGTGCAACCTCCCCAAGCTTAGGTGTTAGCACAAGTTGGTGATGAAGTTGACTTGGTGAGATATCCTTGGATAAACCCGGCGCCAGAAAACAGAGCTAGTGCAGGGGACCCTTGGATAAACCTTTCAGCAATGATTCCCCGGCAACGGCGCCAGAAAACAGTCTTGATACCCGATGACGTAGTTACCTGCGTCAAAAGAATATGGGTTAGGTTGAGACTCCAAGTGCAGAGTGTGTAGTAAGTGGAAGACGTGTTTTCCCCACGAGGGGTGACTCGAGGGTTTAATATCGAACTCTCGGGGAATCAGTAGTGAAGATTTATCTTTCCTATCCTTCTTTTGGTTACCTACAAAACAAAGTAAATGTTTTGGTCCTCAACCTCACCTAGTGGTTGTCAAGCACAAGGTGTGAGAATGATATCAAGATAATATGCAATGCAAACAAGAAATAAATATGCAATGGTGGTAAATAAATATGCAAGGATGGTGGTAGCAATGATAAATGATATTTTTGGGTTTTATATGATGAATGCAAGATGTAAAAGTGTTTTTGTATTTTCGGATTTTTAAATGGCAGAAAATGGAAAAGTGGTAAAAGTGGTTGGAAAGGTGTTTTTATGATTAAAAATGGACCGGGGTTCATGGTTTCACAAATGCACTCTCTCTTTAATAAAGTGGTAGACAATGGAACACTAGAGTTGACATATGAGATTGCAACACAACAGTTTAATGACAAGTTATAATTATATGGGCATCACGTCCTAACATAGAGACCTTTTGGTTATTAGTCTCTCTTATACTCCACCAAGATGCGAACTAAATCATAACACCTCAGTAATTAAGATAACTCAGAGTATAGCAATAAGTATCATGACATGAAGTTAAAATAAGAACATGCTAGATCTAGTCATGGAGGAAGTGGCAATGGTCACACCCACATCTCCGGTAGCATGGTATTTCTTTTTATCCCTAGTGAGGCAACAAAGTAAGGTAGAGATACCCAAGTGGATCGCAGAACTTTCTCTCACGTTCACTGCACTAGCCACCCCCCGTTACTCCAACTAATGCACACGTTCCCCCTCACACGCTCTCATAAACATGCTTGATCATGACAAGTAAATAAGAACGGGGTACATAATATGCATCTACTTTCATAACTGAAACAAAACCATTGCAATCTCAAACATATATTAACTCATAAAAAGATCCACCACAAAGGTATTACATAGATGACCGTAATCATGTTCAGCAGCTCATACGGTACTAATTAGTGAAGCTCAAGAGAGAGAGATACATAAGTTACTTCCACAAACCCATAGTCCAGAGGTGGACTACTCCCTCTTCATCATGGAGACGGTGGAGAAGTCGTTGGAGAAGATGGAGACCACGCCGGCAGCGCCCCGCCGGAGTTTTCCCCCTCCAATCTGCAGCTCCAGGTCTCTGTTTCGGTGTTTCTGTGTTTCGCGGCGCTCCTTCCAGAGAACGTCGGGGGGCTATTTTTATAGTCGGTTTTAGGTCAAAACCGAGTCGGTGGAGGAAAGATCGACGGCAACGGAGCTCCGAGGCCCAAAAGAGGGGGTCCCACGCGGCCCAGGTACCTGGCCGCGTGGGCCCACTCAACTTCGGCCTCCGACTTCCTTTCGTGCGCTTCCTTGGCTCCTACGCTTTGTTCCTTCCAAAAACTGATGCCCGTAAAATATTAGGTCATTTGGACGTCGTTTGGGTCCCTGAAACATTAAAATATAGAAAACAGGGTTTTCTGACTGTGCAGGGTTAATTCCATAAAAATAGGAAACATACCAAATATTCCCAAAATCATTATAAAACAGTGATATAACCCTTATATGATGCAAATATGACTGGAATATAAGTAAAATAATGCAAAGTTCATGTATGCATTTTACATGCATCAGCAGTACATGGTCGTGAATTCACAGCAGGTTAAGAATTACGCTTCAACTTACTGGCCCTCACCTTCATCACAACTTGTCGGGTTTTCATAGGAGACGGTGTCGGTGCTACTGGTGGTAGTGGTGGTGGTGGTGTCGGTGCCGGTGCCGGTGGTGGTTGGTGTCGGTGCAAGTGGGGGTGGTGGTGGTGTCGGCGCCGGTGGGGGTGGTGGTGGTGTCGGTGCCGTTGCGGGTGGTGGTGGTGTCGTTGCCGGTGCCGGTGGTGGTGGTGTCAGTGCCGGTAGTGGTGGTGTCGGTGCCGGTGCCGGTGCGGGTGGTGGTGGTGGTGTCGGTGCCGGTGCGGGTAGTGGTGGTGTCGGTGCCGGTGCCGGTGCGGGTGGTGGTGGTGTCGGTTCCAGTGCCGCAGTCTGTGATTGAGATGTCTATGGCGCCGGTGTCTCTATTATAGGTACTGCCGGTAAATACTTCTCTAATGCAGGGAAGAAGGATTTGAGCTGGATTAGACATTCTTCTCTGCTCACAACTCTAACTTGTTTATCAATTTGCCCCATGTACGATCAATATCAATCCTTCTTGGTCTCCTTGTACTCTTCCTTCGTTCGTCCGTGGATACATCACTATAATATCCCGACATAACTAAGTTCAAAAACCTCGTGGTTAGTAAGTACACTCCAAATTCGTGCACTCAAAAATGTCATATTTGTAAGCAAAAGTCATACGAAAATTCATAAAAAAAAATTGGCAGCAACTTTGCTAAAAAAAGGACATATGGAGTGCCCGAAATTTTCGGAACGGAAGTTAAACAACATTCCGGCAATCTCAAGGGCCTCAATTCCTACGAACATACACATACACAATGATATATATCAACAGTTCATCGTCGAACTTCAAACAATCATTTCATCGAACACATTATGTGCAGGGGGCCAAGGGGAGGCCGAGAGGGGCTGTAGGAGGCCGGTGCTTACCGAGGGAGGACGGCGCGCGGGAGAAAGGAGCTTCCTCCGTCGATGCAGGAGAGATGGACGGTGTCCGCACCGTCGGAGATGGAGAGGACGGCATCGGCGGCGGATCGAGGAAGCTCTCGATAGGGGCATGACCGGAGCTCGGGAAAGAGCAGCAGTAGAAGGGGCGGCGCCGGGCAACCTACTGGAGTGCGCGGTCTATGGCGGCGACGCAGGGAAAGGGAGGCCACGAAGGCGTCCGTGGACGGCGGCGGCGTGGAAGAGAGAGGAGGAGAGAGAGGTCGAGCGCGGTTTGGTTGTTTGACCAAAATTAGAACGCCACGTATTCTCTTTTGGGGAAAAAACTACTAGCAACGCGCGATAGCAAGTCACGCGTTGCTACTGGTGTTACTGGCAACGTGTGCGAACAAAAGACACGTTGCAACTTTGATTTTACCGGTTTTTTTCCTGCCTGGCTCGGGTTTTATGAACTGCACCTGAAATTGCGTCACAACTTCCTTTTCATTTTTTGGGAGCACCTCTACGGGGAGCTCCTCGAATATGCCCTAGGACAAGTTTCCTTCTACTTGTCCTACGACATCTTCGAGAAGCTCCGTCGTAGCAGCGAGCCACCAATCCACAGCTTACTTTTCTTTTTTTGGGAGCACCTCTACGGGGAGCTACTCGAAGATGCCGTAGGACAAGTCCTACTTGTCCTACGACATCTTCGAGAAGCTACGTCGTAGCAGCGAGCCACCAATCCGTCACAGCTTACTTTTCTTTTTTTTGGGAGCACCTCTACGGGGAGCTACTCGAAGATGCCGTAGGACAAGTTTCCTTGTCCTACTTGTCCTACGACATCCTCGAGAAGCTCCGTCGTAGGAGCGAGCCACCAATCCGTCATAGCTTACTTTTCTTTTTTTTGGGAGCACCTCTACGGGGAACTACTCAAATGCCCTAGGACAAGTTTCTTTGTACGATCTATGTATGCTGAGAGTTTGCCTATTTATAGCTCCGGTCGGCGACCCTTTGCTAACACGAAGGGATGCTGGGCGACCCCATCTTTTTGGAAAGGTCGCCATGGCAACAACGTGCGCATTAAGCAGATGTTGCTAATACTGGCACACATACCAACCAGATAAGGTCAGGAAGGAACATCGGTTTTGGCAATGTGTATACTAGACCCACGCTGCCAGTAAATAGAAAGTAGCAACGTGCGCGTAGAGGACCCGTTGCCAATATTTGTTCACTGGCAGCGTGTCCTTGGTGCGAGCGTTGCCACTAGTTTCAGCGGAGCTCTGCGGCCAGCCAAACTGTAGTAGCGACGCTTGCCAGGCTAAACACGTTGCCAGTGTACAGCTAATGGCAACGTTCTTTTTTCTGACGCGTTGCTATGTGATTCTACCAACTGTTGTTGTGGACGCACGTCGCAAACACAGGATTGCCACTAGGCTATTTCCTACTAGTGTCTAGACAAGTTAGCTAAACTACAACCGGTTGCAAGTGCACAATAGGTAAGTTAACTACATCAAGAAATGATCTAGATAGAACTACCGGATGTGAACTGAACTACTATCAACAATTTAGCTAAATTACAACTAGTTGCAAGTGCACAATAGGCAAGTTAACTACATCAAGAAATTATCTAGATCGAACTACTGGATGTGAACTGAGCTGCTCTAGATCATGTGCACAATAGGCAAGTTAGCTACATCAAAGAGTGGATCTGATACATTCTTCATGTCGCCGTTGGATCTATCTAGCAGATCCGGAAGTGGTGGAGGCTGAGGAAGCGGACAGAGCGACGACCTCGCCGTGTCGGGCGAGATGGCGAAGGCCTCACCGTGTCGGGGGAGATGGCGAAGTCCTCGCCGTGATAGCCATCGTCTGGGTGGAGACGGCGCCGCCACGGCGCCGGCGATGGCCGCAACGCCAGGAGCCGCCGTCACGAACAAATCTAGCATACTGGGACAGTGAGGAAATGAGTGAGTGTTAGGTTTTGCTCTATACGCCCATATATATAGGTAAAATATAGGAAACGGTTCTTTAGAAGGACCGTTTCCTTTGTGTTTCTTCCACTGAGGTGTGGGACCTACGCGCCCACTCTGTGGAATTTCTTCTACTCTCTTAAATAATATTTTCCTAATCTCTACTATATGGAGAAAACCACTTATAGGATACTTATATTAATATTAGTGATTACTGCATTACATACGCAGTACATATTAATAATAATAAAGTAAATTACAGATGGAGAACTTATAGAACTACTACTAGCTACTTCTTGTTTTTCTTGCGCCCTGCTTCCGCGCAATCCTCCTCTTCTCACGGCCTCGCTTGTTGGGGGGCATCGGAGGTGGTGGCGGCAGCGGCGGCAGCATATCGGAGGCGGTGGCGGCGGCTTTCTTCTCCGTCGCCGGGGTTCCCTTCTTCGGGACCGGCGCCTCCGCCTCGTCCTCCTAGTCATCATCCTCCTCCTCCTCCTTCTCCTTCTCCTTCTCCTCTTCGGTTGACTACTCATCGGAATCAACCTTCGGCGGGCGCAGCATCAAGGTGGGATCATGGAAGTTGGCATATTCGTCGTCGCTCGTCTCCGGCGTCGGTCCTTCAACGGACTCGCCGCTGACAGGGGGGACTGTCCCGCGGCGACTGAGTGTGCTCCTGTGTGTCGTTGCTGCGAGGCATCTTCGCTAATCAGTAGGAGGGAGCGAGCGAGCGAGAGAGAGAGCAGATTCTGTGGCGTCTTGAGCTAGCAAGGATTGGGGTTTTTAAGGAGTAGTGGGCGGTGCCACTACGCCATGGCATTTACTCGCCTCGCTTCGAATTCCAAGAAGCTTGAACGCGACCACATTTAAAACGGACACAACAAAATGACAGTTGCCATAGAACCACATATCGGAAATGGAGACACATTGGAAACTGTTGCCAATAATATGGGTAACGGAGTTAATACTTTCTCCGTTACCTATGTTGATGGGTCAGCCTCGGCCCAGGTCAGGTTTGTACGCACCGTGTGAGGACCCCTCGTACCGAAGTCCGAGATGTCCACGTTATGTAAAATAGATCACGATCCCAATGATCAGTGCATCGCAATCACATAACCAACAGGGTATCCAGAGTTACATCATTCAAGTCGTTCGAATAAAAGTCTTACAACACAAAGTGGTCACAAGACCAAGTCTGCAAATCATCGTCACGCAGGACGGAATTAACTACGATACAGCGGAAGCTCGTGGCTAGCGTCGGCCCTCGTCACCAACGGACGCAATCCCACAAGTGCAGTTGACCGGTGACAGCTAAGCGGCGTAGTCGTCGACATACTCCTCCTCTTCAGCGTAAACCTCCTCGTTGTAATCTGGACGTTTGAATATCCAGGGACACAGCCATATGAGTACAATTATGTACTCGCAATATCACCTCAAGGCTTAAGTTTTCATGGTAATGCAATAAATCATTTTCGAAAACTGGGATAGCTGCTATATAATGCTATAGAGCTTAGTTTTCGCAAACGATGCTTTTGGACATAGAGATTTCAACATCTCTATATCCTTGTTAAACCAAACTTTTAGAGATAGAATACTCTCTTGTAGAAATAGCATGTACTATTCCCACATTTTTGTAAAACATTTTGTAAATCATTTCAAAGACATTAGGATGGGGATACCCCTTTCTCCTTTCCACGAGATCCGACTGAGTTGTCTCCCCGAGACCAACCATTTTTTCCCAAAATCCGTACCTCCTAGGTACCTTCTTGATGCCTCCTTGATTTCCACCGAGATAACCACTTCTCTTTTGAAAACATAAAAGTTTGCCCGTACGCCTAGATCGGGGACCTTTCCAACCGTCCATGACCGCGGACACGGCTATTCGAATAGTTTTACACTCTGCAGAGGTGGTGCACTTTCACCACACCAAACGGTCATCTGCCGTGTTCAGCCACGGTCCGCCATACGACAGAATGCGAGTGTTCGGATAACCTGATCAAAGCTTTCCACTAATCCACCCTAGTACAGAGGACTCCCGATAGGTTTATTCCCCCCGGCACCGTGTGCTCCACTATACCCCTGGTCTCTCTCGGGACGCCACACCGCCACGGCAGGGGACCCAACGTAATCGTCCGGCTGCGGGTCCCTCCGCTTGTGTATTGCCTCGTACAGATGACAACCCGGCTTTGAGGGCCTCGCCCTTATAGAGTATGAGATCCTCCGCACTAAAATGGGCAAGCTTCCGGCTAAGCCCTACCCATCTCAGGTAATGTGGTTGCACGGGTCAATTATTTGGGCGGCCGCTAGGGCTGTACTTTGTTTTTCAAAACCATCTCCACCTCCGACTGCTCCCAGCAGATCGGGTTTTCGTAAACTCACCGAATGCTCCCAGTACTTCAGGTTTTCATGAAGAGCTCCATTTGCTCCCAGCAACATGGGTTTTATAAAATTCTTTCTCGCCGATCGCTCCCAGCGACTCGGGTTTTCTTCCGAAAACATTTCATCAAAAACCAGGCTCCCATCCTATAGTTTTGAGTTAAGAGTATAAGGATATGCTACTAGAAAATATAATTTTCTTGATAGCGCCTTCAGTAGAAGACTTCTCAAGTAAAGACTTATCTTTATAAAACCTATTATATACTAGTAGATATATCTTTGGCCAAACAATAATTTTGTAAAATAGTTTTTGGGTGGCAAAATGCCACAGAAAAGATAAAACATGCATTATTTTATTTTTTTAAACAAGACATGCTTTGCACAAATAATAGGAGTTCAATAGGGTGTAGAGGTGGCTTGCCTTGCTCAGCAAAGTGTCTCTGGCCTAGCTCTTCTTCGTAGACCTGCTCAGCTTCCACGTACTGCTCCTCCTCTTGCGGTTCTATCGTACCGAAAAATTAAACGTAACTACCGTCAATCCTAAGAAGCGGGTTGACAACAATCTAAAGTAAGCAAACAATAGAACAAGCATTGCAATTCACAACCATTCTCTGGACAAAAAGTTTAAGACAAACCTAAATACAAACAATAAAAGTGGGCTTTTATTTGCAACAAAGTTGCTGCTTTGGGGAAAAATCCACCAGCCCTAAAATAATGCTTCAAAAATTAAACCCTCTTAACACAGTACTCGTAAGAGTCATACTAAACTAAAGGAATTGGATTTGCATCAAAAGCTATCACCCAAAGTGAGCTAAAAATCCTACAAGTGCCTCTGGTCTCAACACTAAAATGACCACAACTTCTGTTTCAGGAAGCTCCTGCATGCAAGACTGGATCCTACAGAAAGATATGGATTTTATCATTTTGTACAAATTGGATTCACTCAAAAAGAATACTCCTAGCTCAAGTTATTCTAAAAAGAATGAAAAACAATCATTCCACAAGATTTAATGTGCAGCACAAAATGTAACTTATTTTTATACCAAACCAGTTCTGCAGGTTTAGGAAAACATCATAGAACCCACTAAAAATACTTCTCACTAACATGCATGCACAGATCTACCACAAAGGAATTAATCTAAACACTTCTAATTAACAGAAACAGTAAAAGATTAAACTACAGCTAAAAAAAAGAAAACTGGGCCGCGCCTGGGCCAGATCTGGCCACGACCAGCACGGATCTGCCACGCGGGCGAGGTGGGCCGGCCCATCTGCGCGCGAGATGCCGTGAGGCGAGCGGGAATGGCCCGTGGGGCGGGGTTTGAACTGGGCCGTTGATCTCGCGATCAACGGCTCACTGCCGTCGTCTCCGCCGCGCCGCGCGCGACGGGCGACCATGGGCAGGGAATGACGGCGGCGACGGGCGGCTCACCTAGGGGCTCTGGATGCGGCATTGGCGGGCTGGGGGCGGTGGAGTGAGTCGAGGGAGAGACGCGGGAGTGGACGGCGTCACCGGAGATGGCCGGAGTCCATGGCTGCGACGGCGGTGAGCTTCTTCGGGTCGACGGCGACGGCGAGCTCCTCAGCGGGTCTGGGCAAACAAGGAGATGGGGGAGGGCTAGGTCTAGGCACGAGGAGTCTCCTGGGCCAAAAATGGCGAAGAATGGCGGAGGAAAACGGCGGCACGGCGGGTTTCATCGGCGGCGACCTTCGGTTAACTCCGGCGTTCTTGAGCAGCAGGGGGCTCGAAAACCAGAGGGGCTTCGTGGAAGGGGAGAGGGGGTTGGTGTGCGTCGATGGGGAGTGAATGAGAGAAGAGGGGTGAGCACGGGGTCGGTTTGGGGTAGGGGTCGTTTTTCTAGGGTTTGGTTCGGACAAGGGTCAAAGGGGAGCTCTCAGTGGCTGGCTTGGGCGGTGGGGAGTGGGGCAGGGATGAGGTGGCCAGGGGTGACGAGGTCTGGCCAGTGAGAAGTAGGGGGAGTGATCACCCATTGGGCCAAGAAGGAAAAGAGAGAAGAAGAGTGGTGGGGAGGGAGATGGGGGAGTGACAAGTGGGTCCTAGCTGACTAGGACACCCTCCTCTGTCCAGGGGGTGAGAGGGGTGAGAGAGGGGTCGATACGAGAGGGGAGGGCTGGGTTTAGCTAGGTTTAGTGATTTTGGCTAACACTAACTTGTTTTGTCTAAAACCACTAACAAGTCTAATGGTGGACAACACTCAATCTAAACAAGAACAGGGGTGTGATGACCTACAAGGGGTGATGCAAAAGTTGCTGGCTAAAAAGAGTGAAAAAGGAATTTTGAAAACATCACAAGTTGTGAAAAATGACCAAATGGTCACTGTTTTAAGTAGGTCCAAAAACCTAGATGGTTCTGTGCTAAGCCAAGTTTTTAAACAATGAAACCAAGCAAAAACTAAAAATAGAAAGTTCAGGGAACAAGATGGTCAAGGTGCATTTCAAAAATAACACACGCGATGCTTAATCTAGGGCTCTAGATTGGCTATGTTTTAACAAACATGAAGATTAAAGTTTCCAAATTTTTATCTAGAAGAATTAATAAAAGTGGTGCTAATAGGTTTTCAAACAAGACTAGAGGCTAAAGAAAACCATCATGAAATCAAGCAAGAGTTGTCTAAAATCAAACAAAAGTTTTTGCTGTTACTGAAAATTCTAGATTAACACCACAATTATAAGTCCAGGAAAAATTGGGGTGTTACAGACCTTCCCCCCTTAGGAGAATCTCGTCCTCGAGATTCCGGAGTTGAAGAGGAAAGGAAACCAGGAAATTCCCTTTCCAGGTAATCTTCACGCTCCCAAGTGGCTTCTTCTTCTGAGTGGTTGCTCCACTGGACTTTCAGGAATCTGATCTTTTGTCTACGGGTCACACGTACGTCTTCGCACTAGTACAGAACGACACATCGGAAACGGGCCAAAAACCCCTTCGGCAACGGAGAAAGGGTCGTGTCCCCGCCTCTGTCACTGATGTGAAGGCCTTCATCGGTAACGGAGGCCAAAACCGTTTCCGATGAGGTCTCCATTTGGCAACGGTTGTGCGCAGACCTCCGTTTCCTTAGTTTTCCTTCATCAGATACGGAGTTTGCCATCCACCCGTTTGCACTGAGCATTTCTCATATTTCGGTTATATGCCATAATACATGAAAGGCTGATTGCACAATGCACTAAAACGTTATTCAATTCATAACATAGAACAAATGCCATCATTACATTGGTATACAATAATATCACCGTTTTTTACAATTTGACAACAATCATATCTATCACACATTGGCATAATGTAATATCACCTATTACACTTTGACTACAATCATGAACTCTAAACCTATAAGCAACTAACCTAACAAGATGGAAGGCTGGCTTAATTAAGCCAGCGTTCCATCTTTGACTTGGAGCTCACCTTCTATGAGCTCTCGGTCGTCGCTGTACCCACTCCAAGACCAGTATCCACGAAATTTCCTTGCCTTAAGGTTTCTGGTTCTCGGAATGATACATTGGTACTTTTATGCAGTGTTGCCGAAATAAACTCCTACGTGAAAGAAAAAAAACTATTAGCGAAATGTACAAAATACATCTGGATATTTAAAAAATCAGTGGCTATTTTCCAGCAACTGCTTTGTTCGGTTGCCATTTTCGAGAAACTGCTAAGATCGACGGCAAATATCCAGGAACTGCTCTGTTTGGTGGCAGACAGTTCGCATTCCTTCCTTTTCTTCTTCCTCGTTCCACCCCAATCCCCCACTCGCCATGGACGACCGCAACAGAATAACAGAGACAACTACCGTCCGTACCCACGGCACCGTTCTGGAGGTGGTGTACACGAACGAGGAGCATACCGTGGAGCGGATCCTCGACAATTACGAGGAATGGCTAGCAGAGGAGAAGCATCGGTTCATCGGCCTTGACATCGAGTACACCCGTAATCGTCGGCACATGTCTGTCCTGCAACTCGCCATGCGCCAGCATGTCCTCGTGTTCCACTGGTGCAAGTCCATGAAGAATTGTCCAGAGTTGGGCAAATTCTTTGAACGCAAGAATATCACCTTCGCAAGCGTGGACATCACCAACGACAGCAAGGTGCTTTCTTCTGCCGGCGTCCACATTCCACCGGAGTACTACGTGGACATCCAACTCATATACAAAATCAAGGGTGGAGACGAGAGGGACGGAATGGGTGATCTAGCGGCAGACCTCATCGACAAATCATACGCCAACATGAAGAAGGAGTTCCCATCCAACCAGCACGATTTTTGGGAGTGGATGCCGCTGCACAAAGTTAACCTCGACTACGCAGCAATAGATGGGTACGTGACCTACGAGTTGTATCGCAAGATCCTAACCTTGAAGGACAGGCTACGTCCAACATGGCAGGAAATGCTCTGCCCTAGGTGCAAGAATGCCCTAGGTGAATTGCAATAGGCTTTGGATGTGGGTGTTTAACTAGTTTGTACAGTTGGTGCTTTAACAATAAGTGTTTGTAATTATCAGAACATGTATGTGTGAATTTGCACTAGGAATTTGTTTATGTGATGAAATGCTCATACGTAGAACCTAGTTCATCGGCATCACATCCGGTCACAGAAAGATTTATACCTTTCACCCGGCGGGAGAAGAGGTGCAGGCCTCTGCCAGATGCGCTGAGATGCTACCAGCGCGCTGCGATGCAATCACCTCCTCCTCCTTCTCCTTCGTCGACATCCACCTCCTCCTTCTTCTCCAGATCAGACACCACCTACAGATCCTCCACCACCTCCAGATCGGCCACTTCCTCCTCCACATCAGCCACTTCCTCCTCCAGATGGGTTTCTGCTAGTAGATCCGCCGGAGGTGCTGCACCACCACCTCATGAATGACCTCCTCCACATCGGCCTGGCTCAGAAGAAGCCGGGCATCACCGGAGGAGGAGGGCGTCAGATGGTGGCGCTGCCGCATCATTAGCGGACGCATGGCCGCCTCCAGATCGACCTTCCCCTCACGAAGGGCTGCCGCTAGAACGGTGCTGCCGCGGCGGCTAGAGCCGCGGCCGCGATGGCCGGATCTAGAAGCGCCGATAGAGGAAGCCATTAGAGAGAGTGAGGAGAGTTGAAAGCCACAGTGTGCGGCGGCTAGGGTTGGAAGAGAGACAAGTGAGAGAGTGATAATGAGACCGATCCGGCAGTATATATAAGCGCCACATTGGCAACGGACATTTTATATAACCGTTTCCATTGATTTTACACCAGCGAGAGAGTAAACTTACTAACAGGTACTCTAAATTACATATGAACGCAGAGACCACTTAGCAGCTAGTGCTACTACATACGGACTTGATAATGAAGTAAACGATTACATATATGCTACTACTAGCTAATGCTACTACTAGCAGCTGCTGATGAAGACTCGGGCTCGTCGTCGCTGTACACGAGTGCGTCCCTCCGGCATAAGGTACCGTCGAAGATCTTGATGAAGAACCCGTTGTCGCCGTCGAACTCGAAGCACAAAAACTGCCCCTGCTACGCTTGGGCGAATGACTTCCATCCCTGGCCGAGGTACAAATTCCCCCCGGCACTCACGGCCGTCTTCACCGCCCAGCTGCCGTTCTCGCAGTCCTCCATCTTCAGATGCATGGTAGCTGCCACCATGCCTTGGAGCTTCTCTGCGAACGCCCTCGGGAGCCTCAGGCGGCTCTCGATGCCCTTGTACAGGATAACCAAGAACTCGAAGCCGCGCAGCTCCGGGGACATGTCTTCAGAGGACGGTGAGGGCGACACCGACGGCGTGGCATTGCGGCTGCGCCCTCTACCACGGCCGCGCCCTCGTCCACGGCCGTGACCGCTGATGGTACCTCTCGCCGGGGACATGTCTTCAGAGGACGGTGAGGGCGACACCGACGGCATGGCATTGCCGTTGCGCCCCCTACCACGGCCTCGCCCTCGTCCACGGCCGCGACCGCTGCTGGTACCTCTCGCCATGGATTTGGACGGAGGGGATCTGGCGAAGTTTGAATAACTATAGGCGATGGACTGGGGCTTCAAAGAGACCGCTGCTGGTACCTCTCGCCATTTATACTCGCGGGTCTGCTCCGCCCACCTCCCCATCTGCCCATTCGCTAGCCTCCACGTATCAACATTTTCAACGGTTGGAAAATTCTATCCGTTACCATAGAGGCAAATATTGGAAACGGACAATTTTATTAACCGTTGCCAATATAATAGGTGACGGAGATTGGAAAGGGTCCGTTGCCAATGTAGGCGGGCCTGGTCAGGTTTGTACGCACCGGCCGCGCGGAAAGCGCGATTCTCCGTCGCCTAACACCTGCCGTTTCCATAGAGGCTTATCCGATGTGTCGTTCTGTACTAGTGTCGGCTAGCACACGGAGTGGTCGTTCCCGGTAGGTGAGATCATGGTTGAGGTCAATAGTGTAGTGGTCCACCTTCTGGTATGAGTGTGTAGCGCCAGGGACTTGCAGACACTTCCGGAGTAGTGACACATGGAATACGTCATGAAACTCGGACAGGTGAGAGGGTAATTCCAATTTATAAGATACTTCCCCGCTTCGACAGAGAACCTTGAAAGGGCCGATGTAGCGGGGCGCAAGCTTTCCCCGGACGTGAAAATGCTGCATCCCTTTGAGTGGAGTAACACGCAGGTACACCATGTCGCCGGTCTTGAAACATAAGTCACGCTGCTTGGATTCGGCGTAACTTTTCTGCCTGGACTGAGCGTCTTTGAGACGGTCACGGATTAATTGCACTTGCTCTTCAGCTTCTCGCAGGGCATCGACTCCGAAAACTTGACTGTCCCCCGTCTGTGACCAGCTCAGGGGAGTACGGCATTTACGTCCGTACAGAGCTTCGAATGGGGCCATCTTCAAACTGGCTTGGTAACTATTATTGTAGGAAAATTCAGCGAACGGCAGGCAATCCTCCCACTTGGCTCCATAAGCTAACACACAGGCTCTAAGCATATCCTAGAGGATTTGATTGACTCTCTCGGTCTGTCCTCCCGTCTGGGGGTGATAAGCGGTGCTGAAAAAGACCTTTGTCCCTAGTTCCTCATGAAGCTTGGTCCAGAAACGGGATGTTGATGCATGTAAAATGCATACATGAACTTTGCACTTTATTCACTCATATTCCAATCATATTTGCATCATATAAGGGTTATATCAATGTTTATCATGATTTTGGAAATATCTTAATGATTTCCTATTTTTATGGAATTAACCCTGCACAGGCAGAAAACCCTAGTTTTGTATTTTAATGTTTCAGGGACCCAAACGTCGTCCAAATCACCTGCAAATTTAGGGGCGTCATTTTTTGGAAAGAAGAAGACCTGTGGGCGAAGGAAGCAAGCAAACGGAGGCCTGAGGCCCAAAAGGGGGTGGCCCACGTGGCCACAGTACCTGGCCGCGTGGGGCCCACTCTTTTGTCCCTCGTGGCTCCGTTGCCATCGATCTTTCGTCCACCGACTCCGTCTTGACCTAAAAACGACTATAAAAAAGGTCCCCTGGCGTTTCGCGAAAGGAGGCGGCGGAGAAACACAGAACCACGAAACAGAGAGTCAGAAGGCTGCCGCCGGAGAAGATCGGAGGGGGGAAACGCCGTCGGAGTCACCTCTGGAGGGCTCCACCCCCCTCCGGCGTGTTCATCATCAACATCTACAGCAAGAACTTCTCCACCATCATCACCATGATGAAGGGGGAGTAGTCCACCCCCTGGATTAGGGTTTGTGGTGGTAACTTTTGTATCTCTCCTCTCTCTTGAGCTTCACTAATTAGTACCGTATGAGCTGCCAAACATGATTACGGTCATCTATGTAATACCTTTGTGGTGAATATTGTGGTGTGAGATGATTTGTTATGCATTTACCGTTGTGTTGGAGCTTTTGTGATTTGTCATACTTTGAAGTATGATGTATGTGGGTACGGGATGGCCGATGTGACACGGCATAGGTATTGAGTGACACAGTACCGCCCAACATCCTTTATCTGGGGGTAAAAGAAAGAGTATGATGTGGGAGTGAGAGCAACCACGCTAGCCTTACGAGGGTGACCTAGCAACACAAATGAGTATTTCTTTCAACTATGTGTTTTAGGACATGTAACCGTTATAAAAGCTACCATTAAAACATGACAATTGTGTGTACTTTATCTATAACATGATAATCACAGTAGATGAGGGAGAGAGGATTAAGTGAACCCATGAACCCATGTCCATTGTTCCTATAAGAAACTTACACTTGAGCTTGTCCTCTTGCTGCATAGGGGATTGGGCTTTCTCTCTCTTTGAGAGCTTTTGCTTGCTACCATTTGTCTTGTCCTCTTGCATTGAAGAGGATTGGGACACTTTTACATTCTTGCTTGGTTACTTCCATCCATCAACCACCTTGTTCTCCAAACTTGTTTAGTGCATAATCAACTAAAACTTGTGACACTTTAGTTGTAGGGAATAGATAACTTTTCCTTCTTGCTCCTGCGGATCGATACCTTACTTCCACATTGAGAGGTGCTACAGTGATCCCTTGCTCTTGGGGTTATCAAGTACTTTTCTGGCGCCGTTGCCGGGGAGCGTAGCGCTTAAGTTTCTATTCTTGTGTGCACTAGACTAAGCTTGGGGAGGTTCCTTTTATATCTTGCAATCATCTAAGCTTGGGGAGATTCTTTAACTTGTTTAATGATACTATGTCTCCCATTTATGATGATGAATATGATATTTTCATTCCACCCACTATTGAGTATAAAGTTTATTGTGATTATGATATGCCTCCTATATATGATGATTACAATGATTATTATGAATGTTTTACTCCCAATATTCCTAATGAAACTGTTTATGCTTATGTGGAGAGTAATGATACTTTTATGCATATGGATCATGATAAGAATGTTTCATGTGATAGCTATATTGTTGAGTTTATCAATGATGCTACTGAAAGTTTTTATGAGAGAGGGAGACATGATTTCATATATCTCAAAAATATTAAGTCTTCTCTCTTTTTGTTGAAAATTTTGAAGTTGCACTTGCTTTGCCTTCCTATGCTAGTCACTTTGTGCTTTATTGATTTGTTTTCTTACAAGATCCCAATGCATAGGAAGTGGGTTAGACTTAAATGTGTTTGATATTTGCTTCTTGATGCTCTTTTATATTCAACTCTTATTCCTATGGGAGCATCATTAAAACTATTAAGCCTAGCTATATGGCTATAAAGAAAGCGCTTTGCGGGAGGCAACCCGGTTATTTTTGTGTGATTTTCTTTGTGTCCTCTTGCTGTACCAAGAGACTTTGTTTTTAGTTTAGGTTCTTCAATTTTCAATAAAGTGCCAAGTTTTACCCTTTTTGGTTTGAAAAAGTTGCTTGTAGCGTTCGGAGATTTTATTCCTGCGCGAATCAGTGCACAGTATGATTTTTAATTCTTATTCTGTAACTACGAATGAGCTCATATTTGAATTGTAGTTGCAACTTTTCATCCTCTGTATGCATGAATTTTTTCGGAATTTTTCGAGAAAGTTTGGTAGGGTAGAAAAATATGTTTTTTTGCGGCTGCTGTTTTTCTGGACAGATTCTGTCCCATTTTGTTTGATGCATGCTTTGAGCTTTTAAGTTGAATCTTTTTGATCCAATTGAGTTTATGAGTAGGCATACAACATTATACACTTTTGGACATTTCGTTTTTGTTCAAGGATTATATGCAGCAAGAAACCTATTTGTTTATCACTATTAATGCACCCCACAGAAAAGAAATGGGAGAAACGGTGTTTTGAAGTTTTTTCACAGGGATTGGAGGAGATGCACCAAGAGCTATCCAAGGATGGTGAAGACCATAAGCTTGGGGATGTGAAGACAACCCCACTGGACCTACACACTCTCGGTTTGCACACGTCCAACTTCTGTTTTTCGATCGAAACACTTTATCGCATAAACTTGGAGCGTCTTTTTGTTTTGGATTGATTTTTGTTTTGAGAGACCACCACACTATCATTTATATATGGGAGAGCTACTGGAAATATGGGTTGAAATATGTTGGATGCTTTTATAAGATTGGGAAAAGGGATGTTTGAGTTGATTTTTATTTTTTTTTCGAAACAAGGGCAAAAGCTTTGCCCATCGATTTATTAAGAAGAAGGTGTCCGGTTTATTTGCGGGAGAAACCGGACAAAAACCCATACAAAGAACACCACACGAAGGAGCCCACACAACCACAAAGAGCAACGCCTAAAACGAGCAACAACCACAAACAAGCAACAATGCGCCCAACCTAACACAACCACCGACCTAGCACAACCACGAACTGACAACGCGACAACCTCAAAAGGGCTCAACAATCAAGCCCAAGCGGTCCTTGGGATGCGAAGCTTCTTTCTTGCCATCTTTCTGAGAGACTTCTCGACCTTCATGAACACATCGTCTGAAGCTATCCCCGCCAAGACACAAACAATATCCTTGCCATATCCAGGGCGAGCCGTCTCCAAATCGACAAGCAAGTCTAAAACCTCTTTCCCAAAGATGGCCTTAGAGTTAGGCGCCAACCCAGACGGAGGAGGGGATGGCGCCATGACCACCGCCAAAGGCTCCAAAGAGCCAACCTCGTCACACAAGGGTGACCCAGGTGTAGCAACCACACCGCCTACAAGAACCACACTCCCAAAGGACTCGGGCGAAAGAGATGCCACACCATCCACAACACCACTCTCATCGAAGTCCAGCTCTTGAATCGGCTCTTGCAGCTCACATGGCTCCTCACATGGCTCTTGTAGCTCAGGCATCTCGGTGATGACAACACTCTCAACAGCAGGCGGCGACACAAGCAGAGCACGAGGAGAAAATTCTTCAAAGCATTCAGTCCCCTCATCGACGTAGCCAACCGAAAGCTCAAGCGGCAAAGACACGGTTGAAGCAAACTGAAGCTTGGCCAGAGTGTCGCGAAGCTCAGAGCGAAGCATCTCGACCTTTTGAAGGAGTTCCATGCGCATCAGGGCAAACTCAGACTCCAACGAAGAACCCAAAAAGGCGCTGGCATTTAAATCCTTGCAACATCCAGATGGGGATCTTGGCAGCACCGGCCCACGTAGCGACGGGCGGTCCGCGATCGGAGAGCAAGCGTGAGCACCCGGAGAGCGATCGTGAACAACCGGAGAGCGAGCACGACAGAACCTCTCCCGATGACCAGGGAGACGACAACGGATGCATCTGAAAGGACCACGACAAGCGCTGACTTGGTGGCCACGCTCGAGGCAACGAAAGCACCTTCCTCGAGCCCAACGCTTGAAGGCAAGGCTACGCTCGAGACCTTCCCTCGACTGCTCGGGCGGAGCACCCCGGCCGCGCTCAAGACCCTCCTTTGATGAATCAGGGGAAGGACCTCGGTTGTAGCGGCGACGCCCACCCACATGCACCCAGCCTCCATCGGCTTCGAGAGCTGCAGCTGCCGCAGAGAGGCTTCCACAAGCCAACGTTGAAGACGGACCAAGGACAGGAGGATCCAACTCAGCAGCGTCGAGCAGCCTGGCCGGAGTGGACATCTTCGCCAGGGGCCTACAAGCCAAATGACCCCCGACAGTCGGGTCAGCCTTGCGAGACGCGAGGATGGCCGCAGCCAGCGCGCCAGCGGAGGTGGTTGGCGATGTTGGCGCGACCGGCTTGGGCTGGGCAATCTCCACCTCGACAGAGAAGACGACGGACGGGCAGTGGAGAGCCGCGGATGCAGCCTTGACGATGGGCAGCGGTGCTGGAGTCGTGGGATCGCGGGGCATCCCGTAACCCCAATCTTGAACTCGGGCTGAGGGAGCAACGGACGGTGCGGCCGGCGTGTCGTCAGCAGGTACCTCAAAGGACAAGGCTCCGAGGGGCGCGGCCGTGCAGGAGGCCGTCGTGACGGTGGTGTTCGACGGAGCCGGAGCAGCGAGCGCGGACGAAGCGGCAGACGCGGACGACGGAGCCAGAGGAGCCTTCACGGAAGCGGCCGACGGAGCTTGAGCCCGCACGGACGCGGGCGCGGGAGAGGCCGCCGGCTGCACCGGAGCAGCCAGCAAGGACGCCTGGCACGCCGCGGGAGCGCGGGGCATCCCGAACCCCCAGCCCCTGGGCATCCCGAAACCCCAGTCCAAGGGGCCCGACGCGGAGGCCGCCGCGCGGGAGCCGAGGTCATGGCGGACATGGCATCGCCCCCGGAGACGAGGAAGGGCGAGGAGCTTGATGGCGGAGCAGACGCGGGCGCGGGGCGGATCACCTGGGGCTGGAAGCCAGCCGGGAGCCGCGCCGGGGGCGGCGGCAGGGGGCGGGACGAACCGGCGGCGGCGGCCGTGGCGAAGACGGCGGCCGGCGCGGCAGAAGCGGCCGCCTGCGAGGTCGCGAGAGCGGGCCTCATCCTTTCATCGCACCTTTCCGGGAGAGCCAGTAGCCTGCAAGGAAGCTTCACGAGAAAAGCAGAGCTGAGGAAGAAGAGCAAGGCCTCCGCAACCCCGGCGACAGCAGCGTTGGGCTTCGAGTGGGCTGGAGAGAGAACGCGGAGAGGGTTCCGGATCTGTCCGCGGCGGCGGCGGAGGTGGCCGGTGGAGGGAGATCACCCCGGCGGCGGCGCGTGGTCACATGTCGCCATGGTCGCGAGACAAGAGGAAGAGGGTTTGTGACGCTCACCTTGAGTTGATTTTTAATGATACATATAGTTGCATGATTCATGAGCTTGTTTATGAGTAATAGTTTGCAAATCCTTTTTGAAGAGCTATAACTTATTCATGTTTTGGTGCTGATTGTTATTTTCCTTGGTTTAACATGGATTAGTTAGTTCTATGGACACTCATCCATGCATCTAGATGGTCAACTTTCTCCCTTTTGCTAGCCAAACATTCCAACAAGTCAAAACTTGTTTCCAACACCTTCAACCAAAGTTATTCCAGTGAGTCCACCATATCTACCTACTAGCTATATGCTATTCCGAGTATGTTCATCATGATATTTGTGTTATCTATACCTCTGAATGAAAATGATTATGTTATTGATTGCCATGGGAAAATTTGGTTATATAGCTCTCACGAACTTGATGCACATTTTACTATCATTGCAATAAATAAAACATGACCCATTGTGATTAAGATTATGATGCTAGTGGCTTGATAAATGTTCGAGGTTGGGAGTTAGCCCATATGTGCTGTCACATGCAAAGCTTTCAACATGCTCCTTCATCTCATATAGTTGATATCATGTACTTTTGTTTATGGATGCCTATCATGGTGAAATGAGGTGGAAATGAAGTAGTTTAAATGAGTTTGTATAAATGGTTAGAGAGACGCCTGGGCCGCTAATCTAAGCCATGCATCATTCATGGTGGAAATTTACTTACATGCTATGGTGAACCGTCTGTGATACACCTTATAATAAATAGCTATTCCAATGGTAAATAAAAAGGGTGTTGAGGTTGTTCAACTTGTTTGTTTGTCTTGTCATTTTGATATGGGCTTGTTCCATATCCTGGGACAAGAGGTACCCCAGTTGACGCTCTTGATGATACTATTATTACTTACAATGATATATGACTTGAACTTGCTTTGTTTCCTAAGTTGAGTAATCATGGTGTAGGTACTTGTATTCAAGGGGCATGAGACACCTAACCTTTACTTTGTCAAGCACACTACTCATATTTGCTCTCACATTAAACTATAATCATTCAAGATGCTATGATAGGGGAATGAGAGCTTGACACCAAGTATTACCACATTGCAATCATTGACTTAGGTAGGAGAGTTTGGAGGTTAGATGAAACTTATGCATGCTTTACCTCTACTCACTTATTTATCTTTCCAAAGTGTCCACCAAACATATTCAGATTTTCATCATCACTCTATGGACCACATGTATGCAAAAGTAAGAATGTCCATATTACTTGCTTCTATGTTACACTTTGTGAGCTATCAATGAACATCCTTGTCTTGAATACTTGATATCACTTCATAAACTATCTTGCATATTGCTACTCCTTTGAAGAATGAATCATTTGACTTTATGTAGCAATTGTAATAATCTTTGATATCCATTGTTAGTAGTAAATTGCAAAGTCCATGTTAGTTTTATCACCTTCATACTCGAGGACGAGCATGGGTTAAGCTTGGGGATGTTGATGCATGTAAAATGCATACATGAACTTTGCACTTTATTCACTCATATTCCAATCATATTTGCATCATATAAGGGTTATATCAATGTTTTATCATGATTTTGGAAATATCGTAATGATTTCATATTTTTATGGAATTAACCCTGTGTAGGCAGAAAACCCTAGTTTTGTATTTTAATGTTTCAGGGTCCCAAACGTCGTCCAAATCACCTGCAAATTTAGGGGCGTCATTTTTTGGAAGGAAGAAGACCTGTGGGCGAAGGAAGCAAGCAAACGGAGGCCTGAGGCCCAAAAGGGGGTGGCCCACGCGGCCACAGTACCTGGCCACGTGGGGCCCACTCTTTTGTCCCTCGTGGCTCCGTTGCCATCGATATTTCGTCCACCGACTCCGTCTTGACCTAAAAACGCCTATAAAAAAGGTCCCCTGGCGTTTCGCGAAAGGAGGCGGCGGAGAAACACAGAACCACGAAACATAGAGTCAGAAGGCTGCCGCCGGAGAAGATCGGAGGGGGGAAACGCCGCCGGAGTCACCTCCGGAGGGCTCCACCCCACCTCCGGCGTGTTCATCATCAACATCTACAGCAAGAACTTCTCCACCATCATCACCATGATGAAGGGGGAGTAGTCCACCCCCTGGATTAGGGTTTGTGGTGGTAACTTTTGTATCTCTCCTCTCTCTTGAGCTTCACTAATTAGTACCGTATGAGCTGCCAAACATGATTACGGTCATCTATGTAATACCTTTGTGGTGAATATTGTGGTGTGAGATGATTTGTTATGCATTTACCGTTGTGTTGAAGCTTTTGTGATTTGTCATACTTTGAAGTATGATGTATGTGGGTACGGGATGGCCGATGTGACACGGCATAGGTATTGAGTGACACAGTACCGCCCAACATCCTTTATCTGGGGGTAAAAAGAAAGAGTATAATGTGGGAGTGAGAGCAACCACGCTAGCCTTACGAGGGTGACCTAGCAACACAAATGAATATTTCTTTCAACTATGTGTTTTAGGACATGTAGCCGTTATAAAAGCTACCATTAAAACATGACAATTGTGTGTACTTTATCTATAACATGATAATCACAGTAGATGAGGGAGAGAGGATTAAGTGAACCCATGAACCCATGTCCATTGTTCCTATAAGAAACTTACACTTGAGCTTGTCCTCTTGCTGCATAGGGGATTGGGCTTTCTCTCTCTTTGAGAGCTTTTGCTTGCTACCATTTGTCTTGTCCTCTTGCATTGAAGAGGATTGGGACACTTTTACATTCTTGCTTGGTTACTTCCATCCATCAACCACCTTGTTCTCCAAACTTGTTTAGTGTATAATCAACTAAAACTTGTGACACTTTAGTTGTAGGGAATAGATAACTTTTCCTTCTTGCTCCTGCGGATCGATACCTTATTTCCACATTGAGAGGTGCTACAGTGATCCCTTGCTCTTGGGGGTTATCAGATGTGAATTGGGTTCCTCTATCGGACACGATCGTCTTGGGTATCCCATGGAGGCTAACTATACGAGACATGTATAAATCAGCCAACTGGTCAGACCGGTGTCTGGTGGTGACTGGAAGGAAGTGTGCCACCTTGGTGAGTCGGTCCACAATGACCCAAATGGCGTCATGCCCTCGATTAGATCGAGGTAAGCCTGTGATAAAGTCCATGCCGACTAAGTCCATGCCGACTTCATCCCACTTCCATTCGGGTATCTTCAGAGGTTGGAGTAATCCGGCGGGTCGTTGATGTTCGGCCTTGACTCTTTGACAGATATCACAATTTTGAGCGAAGAATGCGATCTCTCGCTTCATGCCGTGCCACCAAAACTTCTCTTTGAGATCCTGGTACATCTTGGTCCCACCGGGGTGGATGGAGTATAACGTCTTGTGGGCTTCTTCATAATCAGCAGCTTCAAGTCATGGTCAGACGGCACGCAGATGCGGCCTTCATACCAGAGAGTACCCTCGGAATCGATGGTGAAACCGGGGACTTCTTCCTTCGCCATTCTACGCTTGATGCATTCGATACTCTTGTGACCCTTCTGAGCTTTCTTGATCTGATCCCATAGTGTGGGCTGCAACATGAGTTGATCCACAGCTCCATAACTAACTACTTCAATTCCCATCTTGTCCAGTTCTTCCCAGAGCTCTGGTTGCCGAGTCTTGATCATGGCGTTGAAAGAGCACGGCTGTCGACTAAGGGCATCTGCTACGACATTGGCTTTTCCAGGGTGGTAATGGATGTCTAAGTCATAATCCTTAATGAGCTCTATCCACCTGCGCTGCCTCATGTTCAACTCACATTGGGAGAAGATATACTTCAGACTCTTGTGGTCGGTGTAGATATCACAACGGTTGCCCATCAAAAGTGGCGCCAGGCCTTGAGTGCGTGAACTACGGCAGCAAGCTCAAGGTCATGGGTAGGGTAATTCTGCTCGTGCTTGCGGAGTTGTTGCGAGGAATAGGAAATTACCTTGCCCTCTTGCATGAGGACACCACCTAGTCCAAGCTTGGAAGCGTCGCAATACACGACAAAATCCTTGGTCACATCAGGCATGGTCAGGATGGGTGCTGTGGTTAATCTCTTCTTCAGCTCCTGGAAACTCTCCTCGCACTTGTCAGTCCATTCAAACTTCTTGTCTTTCTTCAGTAACTGGGTGAGAGGTTTGGCAATGCTTGAAAAGCCTTCGACGAACTTGCGGTAATACCCAGCCATTCCGAGGATAGATCTCACTTCGGTCCGATTGGTGGGGGTCGGGAACTCAACTATAGCCTTGATATGGGAGGGGTCAACGGCGATTCCTCCGGCAGTGATAACGTGCCCAAGGAATGCCACTTCCTTCAGCCAAAATTGACATTTGCTAAACTTGGCGTAGAGTTGGTGTTCACGAAGGGTGCCTAGAACCAATCTCAGGTGTTCTTCATGCTCTTCTTCTGACTTGGAGTAAATCAAGATGTCGTCGATAAAACCACTACAAATTTGTCCAGATAATCCATGAACACCTTATTCATGAGGTTCATGAAATAGGCAGGGGCATTGGTCAGGCCAAAGGTCATTACGGTTGACTCAAACAACCCATAACGAGTGGTGAAAGCTGTCTTCGGGATGTCTGTCTCTCTTACTTTCAGCTGATGGTAACCGGTGCGGAGATCGATCTTAGAAAAGACTCGAGCTCCATTGAATTGATCAAACAGATCCTCAATCTTGGGTAGAGGGTATTTGTTTTTGATGGTCACGTCATTTAGCTTCTGGTAATCCACACATAAGCGAGTGGTACCGTCTCTTTTGTCCACAAAGATAATTGGAGATCCCCATGGAGAGGCACTGGGGCGAATCAGACCTTTCCTAAGCATGTCATCCAACTGCTTCTTCAATTCCTCTAACTCTTGGGGATTCATACGGTAAGGCTTCTGAGCTATGGGTCCAGTTCCAGGAACTAACTCAATGATGAACTCGATATCCCGATCAGGCAGCATACCGGGTAGTTCCTCGGGAAATACATCGGGATACTCACAAACTATAGGTACCTCCTCCAAGGCAGGCTTAGCTATACTCTTATGACAATGCCCTAACAAGGAGTGCATTGAAGATGTGTGCACAACCTCAACTCCTTCCTGACTGGTGAGGGAGATAGTTTTTGTGTTGCAATCTATAACCCCACGGTTCACTGCCATCCAGTCCATTCCTAAAACCACTTCTATACCTTGTTTTCCCAAAACCACAAGGTCAGCATGGAATCGGGCTCCCTGGATTTCCACAGGCACCTCTTTGCAAGAAAGGCTAGTCTTAGTGGTGGCTCCAGGAATTTGCACTAACATCGGGCGGTGCAACAAAGTTGGGACCATCCCACTTTTCTTAACAAAAGGCTCGGTAACAAACGAATGGGATGCTCCGGAATCAAACAAAACAGCAGCAGGTACGGAGTTGACAGGAAACGTACCCATCACCAGATCAGGTGCCTCCTGGGCTTCTTCAGCGCTGATGTGATTCAAGTGTCCCCTTGTCACGTGCCCCGACTTCCTCGGTAAGGGGCCTTGCCTCCAGGGGTCGGACTGATCCCTGGTTCATCTTGGTCGCATTGGGGCGATTGTCAGCTGGCTGCTTGGTGGGGCAGTCTCTTGAGAAATGTCCCGGTTGTCCACAGGCAAAGCAGCCTCCGGTGGGTCTTGGTGCTGGCGGTCGAGTGAAATTGAGACCGGGATTGTAGCCGCCTCCTGGGCGAGGAACAGGTGGGCGAGTGGGGTAACTCGGACGGGGTGCATACGACGGGGGTCTTGATGGCGGGTACGCAGGTCGTGGCGGCTGATAAGCAGGCCTGGGTGAAGGTGTGGGGCGCTGGCGCTGGTTGTTGTTGTTGTTGTTGTTGTTGTTGTTGCTGCTGCTGCCTTGCTGCATCATCTGTCGGCGCTTGCGGTTGTCATAGGACGCTTTGCGCTTGTGCTCCATCATAATGGCGGCGTCAGCCAAAGACTCCAGATCGTTGAATGGCATCACCACCAGGATGCATTGCATTTCATCGTGCAACCCATTCAGGAACCTTTCCTTCCTTTTCTCCTCCGTGTCCACGTCGGCAGGTGCATACCTTGCCAAGGTGGTGAATTTCTCCAGATACTCACCCACTGACATACCACCCTGCTTCAGTTGTAGAAACTTCTCTCGCATGATGCTGACTTGACCCGATGGCACGTACCGCTTCTGAAACTTGGTCTTGAAAGCCTCCCAGGTCACAACTTCACCTTGAGGCAGCAGTGCCTTAACTGATTCCCACCATGCTCGGGCGGCACCTGAGAGGTAGTGAGTAGCATAGACCACCTTCTCATTGTCGCCAACATGGGCGACCTCTAGATTGTTCTCGATCGTGCGGATCCAGTCATCCGCGTCAAGTGGATCCACCCTCTGAGAGAACACCGGGGGATTAGTGTTCTGGAAGTCTCGCAGCTTGGAACGGCCCTCCTCGTTGCCATTGCCACCATTAGGGTTGACGGCAATCTGGGCCAGGTGCTGCAGTGTGGCGAGGTTCGCTGTCCTCTCGGCACGAGCGGCCTCACGGTCCTCCATGAAGAGACGCATCAACTGGCCATATGGGCTCGGGTGGTGGTGGTGGATCTCTCGCCATACTGAAGTTTAGAAAATGGCAGAATTAAAACTCCAAACAAACAATGAATAAAACATTTGAGATAGAATGAAAACATGCCAACCATGCAAACAAGAACATCATACAAATGCAGCAAGAACACATGGCACAAATGGGATAACTAGCTCGATAATAGGGTCTCGATACAACTCACATGAGTTCACAAATACAAAGTCTAACACAACAGCCGCCTTACAACCATCAAGGCTACCACATACTCATGACAACAAGATCACACGATCGCAACATAACAAGCTCGCGACAGGGTGGTCCTAACTCAAAAGAACTACTCGAAGTAGCTACTCGTCCGCGGCAGCGCGTCAGGTGAGGTGAGTGCGTCGCCGTCGTAAGGGGGCTCGTCGGGGTCCTCCTCCTCGACATAACTAGCTCCGAGTCCGCGTCGGTGTCGTCGCGAAGGTCGTCGTCCTCCTGCTCGCTCTCTGGCTCCATGTCCATATCCTCCATCGGATCCTCGTCGTCGGGTAGGAGATCGTCGTTCTCCTTGCGCAACTCCTCTAGCTCCTCCTCTAGCTCGGCGATCCTGGTGTCACGACTCTGAATGGTCGCATCAAGATCATCAACCCTACGCGCGAGGTTGAGCTGCCAGTACCGGGCGGTCTTGAAACGGGCCTCGAAGCGACGGGCCTCCTTCCGCTCCTTCCCTAGCGCTGTCCGGGACCTCCTCAGGCGCTCCTCAGTGGCCTTGAGCTTCTCCTCTGCAATCTTCAGCTTGTCCTGAGACTCCTTGAGCTGGGCCTCCACAGCCTCGGTGTCCTGCTCGGCCTCCGTAATGCGGTTCTCTGCGTCGACGTACTGCATACGGCGAAGGTCGCTCTCCATACGGCTGTGGACCAGCTGGTCCTGAGTGTGCTCCAGAAGGATCCCCAAGTCCTCCACGTGTAGCCCAAAGATGGGGTGGGGGCGCAGAGGCATAGAGTGGCCCTGGTCGTCGCGCCTCTCGAAGAACTCGAAGCGGGTGCCGACTAACTCGGCGCTGTGGAAGTGCACCAAGCGAGCGAGAGCCCGCTGCAGGACGGTCGAAGTAGCTCCGGTCTGGGTGGGCTCGATGGCCTCCACGGTCAGCTCCTCCGCAAACGGTGGCACAAGAGGGCCTCGAAGGGTGCACCTCACCCTCCAGGACATCTCCTCGCCGACTAACGGCAGAGCGCGTCCTCCACGCAACTCAGGGAGTGGACGCCCCAAAAGCCTGGTCAACTCGAGCAGCTCGGTCTGGAACAGCGGCGTCACTCCAGGGGTAGGTATCGCCCCTAGCTGGATACTCGTCGTAAACCCGTCGGCCATCTACACAAAATTTTAAATGAAGTTTAATTAGTGATCGGTGTGCAAAATTTTAAGTAGCAACAAGTAAAACAATTTATGCAAGTATAGTTATTTATAGTAGTTAAAATAGAGGGGAGAGGATACAACAGTATATTCCGCAAATTTAGACACCTCTCCTAAGTTTTTAAGGAAAAACAGTTTTGCGTGACATCGACGTCCAACCTAGCTAAAGTCTCCTAAGGTCAACGATGCTCTGATACCAAGTCTGTGAGGACCCCTCGTACCGAAATCCGAGATGTCCACGTTATGTAAAATAGATCACGATCCCAATGATCAGTGCATCGCAATCACATAACCAACAGGGTATCAAGAGTTACATCATTCAAGTCGTACGAATAAAAGTCTTACAACACAAAGTGGTCACATGACCAGTCTGCAAATCATCGTCACGCAGGACGGAATTAACTACGATACAGCGGAAGCTCGTGGCTAGCGTCGGCCCTCGTCTCCAACGGACGCAATCCCACAAGTGCAGTTGATCGGTGACAGCTAAGCGGCGTAGTCGTCGACATACTCCTCCTCTTCAGCGTAAACCTCCTCGTTGTAATCTGGACGTTTGAATATCCAGGGACACAGCCATATGAGTACAATTACGTACTCGCAATACCACCTCATGGCTTAAGTTTTCATGGTAATGCAATAAATCATTTTCGAAAACTGGGATAGCTGCCATATAATGCATAGAGCTTAGTTTTCGCAAACGATTCTTTTGGACATCGAGATTTCAACATCTCTATATCCTTGTTAAACCAAACTTTTAGAGATAGAATACTCTCTTGTAGAAATAGCATGTACTATTCCCACATTTTTGTAAAACATTTTGTAAATCATTTCAAAGACATTAGGATGGGGATACCCCTTTCTCCTTTCCACGAGATCCGACTGAGTTGTCTCCCCGAGACCAACCATTTTCTCCCAAAATCCGTACCTCCCAAGTACCTTCTTGATGCCTCCTTGATTTCCACCGAGAAAACCACTTCTCTTTTGAAAACATAAAAGTTTGCCCGTACGCCTAGATCGGGGACCTTTTCAACCGTCCATGACCGCGGACACGGCTATTCGAATAGTTTTACACTCTGCAGAGGTGGTGCACTTTCACCACACCAAACGGTCATCCGCCGTGTTCAGCCACGGTCTGCCATACGACAGTATGCGAGGGTTCGGATAACCTGATCAAAGCTTTCCACTAATCCACCCTAGTACAGAGGACTCCCGATAGGTTTATTCCCCCCGGCACCGTGTGCTCCACTAGACCCCTGGTCTCTCTCGGGACGCCACACCGCCACGGCAGGGGACCCAACGTAATCGTCCGGTTGCGGGTCCCTCCGCTTGTGTATTGCCTCGTACAGATGACAACCCGGCTTCGAGGGCCCCGCCCTTATAGAGTATGAGATCCTCCGCACTAAAATGGACAAGCTTCCGGCTAAGCCCTACCCATCTCAGGTAATGTGGTTGCACGGGTCAATTGTTCGGGCGGCCGCTAGGGCTGTACTTTGTTTTTCAAAACCATCTCCACCTCCGACTGCTCCCAGCAGATCGGGTTTTCGTAAACTCACCGAATGCTCCCAGCACTTCGGGTTTTCATGAAGAGCTCCATTTGCTCCCAGCAACATGGGTTTTATAAAATTCTTTCTCGCCGATCGCTCCCAGCGACTCGGGTTTTCTTCCGAAAACATTTCATCAAAACCCATGCTCCCATCCTATAGTTTTGAGGTAAGAGTATAAGGATATGCTACTAGAAAATATAATTTTCTTGATAGCGCCTTCAGTAGAAGACTTCTCAAGTAAAGACTTATCTTTATAAAACCTATTATATACTAGTAGATATATCTTTGGCCAAACAATAATTTTGTAAAATAGTTTTTGGGTGGCAAAATGCCACAGAAAAGATAAAACATGCATTATTTTATTTTTTAAACAAGACATGCTTTGCACAAATAATAGGAGTTCAATAGGGTGTAGAGGTGGCTTGCCTTGCTCAGCAAAGTGTCCCTGGCCTAGGTCTTCTTCGTAGACCTGCTCAGCTTCCACGTACTGCTCCTCCTCTTGCGGTTCTATCGTACCGAAAAATTAAACGTAACTACCGTCAATCCTAAGAAGCGGGTTGACAACAATCTAAAGTAAGCAAACAATAGAACAAGCATTGCAATTCACAACCATTCTCTGGACAAAAAGTTTAAGACAAACCTAAATACAAACAATAAAAGACAAACAATAAAAGTGGACTTTTATTTGCAACAAAGTTGCTGCTTTGGGAGAAAAATCCACCAGCCCTAAAATAATGCTTCAAAAATTAAACCCTCTTAACACAGTACTATTAAGAGTCATACTAAACTAAAGGAATTGGATTTGCATCAAAAGCTATCACCCAAAGTGAGCTAAAAATCCTACAAGTGCCTCTGGTCTCAACACTAAAATGACGACAACTTCTGTTTCAGGAAGCTCCTGCATGCAAGACTGGATCCTACAGAAAGATATGGATTTTATCTTTTTGTACAAATTGGATTCACTCAAAAAGAATACTCCTAGCTCAAGTTATTCTAAAAAGAGTGAAAAACAATCATTCCACAAGATTTAATGTGCAGCACAAAATGTAACTTATTTTTATACCAAACCAGTTCTGCAGGTTTAGGAAAACATCATAGAACCCACTAAAAATACTCCTCACTAACATGCATGCACAGATCTACCACAAAGGAATTAATCTAAACACTTCTAATTAACAGAAACAGTAAAAGATTAAACTACAGCTAAAAAAAAGAAAACTGGGCCGCGCCTGGGCCAGATCTGGCCGCGGCCAGCACGGATCTGCCGCGCGGGCGAGGTGGGCCGGCCCATCTGCGCGCGAGACGCCGTGAGGCGAGCGGGAACGGCCCGCGGGGCGGGGTTTGAACTGGGCCGTTGATCTCGCGATCAACGGCTCACTGCCGTCGTCTCCGCCGCGCCACGCGCGACGGGCGACCATGGGCAGGGAATGACGGGCGGCTCACCTAGGGGCTCTGCATGCGGCTTTGGCGGGCTGGGGGCGGTGGAGTGAGTCGAGGGAGAGACGCGGGAGTGGACGGCGTCACCGGAGATGGCCGGAGTCCATGGCTGCGACGGCGGCGAGCTTCTTCGGGTCGACGGCGACGGCGAGCTCCTCAGCGGGTCTGGGCAAACAAGGAGATGGGGGAGGGTTAGGTCTAGGCACGAGGAGTCTCCTGGGCCAAAAATGGCGAAGAATGGCGGAGGAAAACGGCGGCACGGCCGGGTTTCGTCGGCGGCGACCTTCGGTTAACTCCGGCGTTCTTGAGCAGCAGGGGACTCGAAAACCAGAGGGGCTTCGTGGGAGGGGAGAGGGGGTTGGTGTGCGTCGATGGGGAGTGAATGAGAGCAGAGGGGTGAGCACGGGGTCTGTTTGGGGCAGGGGTCGTTTTTCTAGGGTTTGGTTCGGACAAGGGTCAAAGGGGAGCTCTCAGTGGCTGGCTTGGGCGGTGGGGAGTGGGGCAGGGATGAGGTGGCCAGGGGTGACGAGGTCTGGCCAGCGAGAAGGAGGGGGAGTGATCACCCATTGGGCCAAGAAGGAAAAGAGAGAAGAAGAGTGGTGGGGAGGGAGATGGGGGAGTGACAAGTGGGTCCTAGCTGACTAGGACACCCTCCTCTGTCCAGGGGGTGAGAGGGGTGAGAGAGGGGTCGATACAAGAGAGGGGAGGGCTGGGTTTAGCTAGGTTTAGTGATTTAGGCTAACACTAACTTGTTTTGTCTAAAACCACTAACAAGTCTAATGGTGGACAACACTCAATCTAAACAAGAACTCGGGTGTGATGACCTACAAGGGGTGATGCAAAAGTTGCTGGCTAAAAAGAGTGAAAAAGGAATTTTAAAAACATCACAAGTTGTGAAAAATGACCAAATGGTCACTGTTTTAAGTAGGTCCGAAAACCTAGATGGTTCTGTGCTAAGCCAAGTTTTTAAACAATGAAACCAAGCAAAAACTAAAAATAGAAAGTTCAGGGAACAAGATGGTCAAGGTGCATTTCAAAAATAACACACGCGATGCTTAATCTAGGGCTCTAGATTGGCTATGTTTTAACAAACATGAAGATTAAAGTCTCCAAATTTTTATCTAGAAGAATTAATAAAAGTGGTGCTAATTGGTTTTCAAACAAGACTAGAGGCTAAAGAAAACCATCATGAAATCAAGCAAGAGTTGTCTAAAATCAAACAAAAGTTTTTGCTGTTACTGAAAATTCTAGATTAACACCACAATTCTAAGTCCAGGAAAAATTGGGGTGTTACAGACCGGCAACGCGGAAAGCGCGATTCTCCGTCGCCTAACGCCTGTCGTTTCCATAGAGGGGTATCCGATATGTCGTTCTGTACTAGTGGGTATCTATTATTATGTACTAAAAATAAAATGAAGTAGTTTTTCGAGGCACCAGGTTAATCCACATAGGTTATAAATATATAATCCGTTAATTTTTGTGGTGATGGTTGAGATTAAAAGATAGAAAAGTTAGGTACAACATTAGTCGGTACAAACAAGTCGTTCTCAACACATAAGCCAAATCCTATCACGTTCCCTAAAAAAAACACGTCACGTGTACACAACACCAACAGGTTGCCCAGCACGTTCCTTAGGCACAGAGCCGCTTCCGGCTGGGGGTATAATTAGCCGATCGATCGGGTGCTTCCGGCCGAACGTATATTTAGCCAACCTGGTCGGATTGGCAAATACAAATTCTGATCTGTGCAATCTGATCGGATATATAAGCTGATCGATGATTGATAGATCGACAGAAACATGTGCTCTCTCAGAACAGCTCTCTCATGTATTGATGTTTTATCTTTAAAAAAAAATTATACATGTCTTGAAGAATAACACGATCCATAATCTCTAGCTGATTGTCCGTCAAAAAACCAATTCCATTAATTCAAAGAAAGGCGCCCGTGCTCAATATTATAAGAAAATATTAGATATATTGCTTATTTGGACCCGAGAATAAAAAGGTGTTGGCCCAACTGAGTATGTTTTCCTTAGTCTTTTACTTCTTTAATCTTTAAGTCCGGCAGGCCACGGCGCTAATTACAGTGTTATAATATGCAATGTCCATTATCCACCACATAAATAACTCCAACCCACCACGATGGAACAGAAAAAAGAGGCCCATCCCCAATTTTAGGAAGAAAGAAAACAAAGAGACAACTAAAACGGTTATCCAGCCTGTAAAACGGAGCATACACATTTATATACACACAAAGCAAGTAAAAATTCAAAATACAAACATAATGTTATTAATTATACATGTTTGAATAATAAGAGAAATTTCTTCACAACTGAAAAATGTTCTACATGGCCATTTATACATACCACATTGGCAACCAAACGATTATAAATTATATTGTTTGGGTTGTTTGGGCAAGACATGAAGATCAAACAAATATTGCCTATTTTTTTTTAACGACACTCAATGGGTGAGGACCGATTCTTGCAGGCAAAAATACATCAACCAAAATTTGAGATGAAATTCAAGTAAAATTGTTAAATCATATGTCGTACAACTTTGGAGAGCAATACCAACATATTACACATTTATTTTGTTTGAATAACATGAAGTAATACCTAAATATACATGCACTCACATATACATTCATACACATATGCTCACACAACATCGACGGGTGGCTAGAAAAGCGGGGAATTTAGGTTAACATTTTTCGCCTATACCCATGAATAATAACCCACCATGATGTGGCACGCAAATAAGAAAACACACAATCTATCCAGTTTTGGTCCATCTTACCCCTATTTTTTTAAGATCCAGTGAAAATATTTATGGTTAGGTCTACTCAAGATTTAAGCCTTTATTACAAAGAATCTATGTGAACTTGGTAAAAAGAGATATCTCTACTCCAATTTGTGGCTCCAAATAAACACGTATGCACATACTGAATAATATAAGGGTTATTCGTTAACGCTTGAAACTTCTAGAGAGCAATAGCTCCATAAAAATGTATTCACAGGCACAACAAAACAAAAAAATATATACACTTGCCTTTTGACCTTCATTATAGCAAAAACCTCTTTATTTTTAAACAACACAATTGATAGATCTAATTTTTGTAAATATCAAAATCAAATACAAATAACCGAAAATGTAAATAACATGGAACATCAGGTAGAACATCATCTTTGTACATGAAAAAATCACACGATACATATCTTTAGAATTGTATCCACATATGTCACAACCATAGATCTTCATAGTTGTACCTATGAGTATCACGTACATGAATTCACCAAATTTAAAACTAAACATATCACAACTGACAAATTTTACAAGTGTCATCAACAAAATGTTGTATGGTGGATCCTAATTATTAGGTAGATACAAAACATATACATGTTGTGCCTTATTTAAAGATGTAACTCTTGAAGTGGCATCAGAGGATGACCGATGACAATTTGATCTTTATGTTCTTAATTATTAATAATTTTTGGAAGGATTTGAGTTTGTACTACGATTGTTAGGTCGATGTTACATGGTAACACATACTTATGTGTGTGAGAGATACAAAGAATGGGGAGGGCGTAAGAGACATAGAGAGAGCCGAGATGTGACTGAATATGAAGACTACATGATTGTTAATTAGGAGTATGCATGGAAAAAAGAGAATATCACTACATAAATATGAGTACCAACAAACGTGGGTGCTATTATAAATAGGTGATAATAGACAAATCTAAACAAATTTAATATATTTCTTGAGTACAAGGATAAATTGCTGCCTTAAATAAATTAGTTTTGTATTCTCAGTGTCATATTTCCACTTCTGAGGTTCACCCACAATTATTAAGTGGAGTAAAACATAAATATTTGTGTAACAAATGCCAATGACTGAAATCCTACCACAATGATTCAAGATTACCATAAAAGTAGCAACCAGCACGCGGTCCTAACATTATCTATGCAAATTGATTCAACATCATGTTAAAGCAACACCGGAAATCAATGATTCATTACTAATAATTCGTCCGCAAATTTAAAATGCATTTCATGAATGTGATATTTTATCTAGCATAACATATTGGTGGCTGTAGTTTCCTACCACATCCCAATACTAATATGAACTGCCCTCGCATTTGCGAGGGCCACCATGCTAGTTCTCTTAATAAAAATACGTTATTTAGATATAGATATAAAATCACAACTATTTGGTCTCTTTCTCTACTTCATATATGTACCACCAAAGGGGGAGTTTCGTCATCCGCCCTTCCACTCCTCTTGTGATCCCACGTCACAAAAAAAATAGAGAGAAGAACCAATGCAAGAAAACAGTCGACTTTCAGGCCTCCTACTCCTTCACCCATCCCCGTACGGAAATAAATGAATATGAAAAATGAAAACTGGCATGACACATGCATGCAAATCCACCCTCTCCCCCCCCCCCCCCCCCCCCCCCACCCCCCACACACCCGAGAACTCTCATCGGTATAGACCCTCCACTCGTGCCCCTGTCATGCCGCCTCCACCGTATTTTAGAAGAAGAAATCTCGAATAGCTCGCCCCCCGCGACACACACGAGGAGAATTGCTCCATAATGCTACCATACATATATGATTTTTTATTTTACTTTTGAAAGCAAGCAATAGCACAAGATAGTAGTTCTTTAGTTGTAGAGTTAACACAACGATGCAAAAGTACTAGTTATCAAGTAACATGAGTTTTTAGGAGAAGTAATTAGCGTGATAATTGGTGTGAAGTTGATCAAGAAGCAAGAAGTATAGTTACATAAAAACTAAAGTAGTTTGAAGGCTACTGGGCCTATGCCAATTGGAAATAGTTGAGCCCTTTACCACTAAAGTCCCAGTAACAACAAAGTCTCATATTTGTTTTTGCTCTCAATAGGACAACAAAATTCCGTATTTAGACTTCTGGCCCACTAGTGCATTACACAATTCTTATTTAAATTTGCTTTGCGTATCACCGATTCTTACAGCATTTGTAAACGTGATCCTTCTCTGTGATCGCCATAAGATGTGCAATCCCTAAATAGTGTACCTATAAGTGGTACATTTAGAAAATTGAAAATTAAACAGTAGGGGCTTTCCCTACTGTTTTCGTCTACAAAAAGTGGTACATTTAGAACAATTCTAACTCTACATTGGATATGCAAATTCTGATCTTTTCTTCAAAGAATCATTGATTTAGCCCTTAAACAATGTTTAGAGACCCAACCGAATTTCATACATGTTTATACATAATTGTCCCAATAGTGGCCAAGGAGAGAGATCACACTATTCAATCACCATTACTTTGGAATCTCAAAGATAAATATGTTATACTAAACAATTATACTTCTTTAGTTTTAATTCTATTATAGTACTAACTATTATAATTTAATATTACTTATATGGCATGGTTAACCACATAACAATGTTTCTGAAAATTAGTTAGAGTGAATACTTTGTTATCGGGTTGTAATGCATATAGCACAACCGTTTGCTTGTGCTGCGTCTAAATTGCATATTTTAATAAAAGTATTGATTCATTTGATTTTTCATGGTTGCATAAATTATATAGTACATACATATGTATTTTTCTATGTCTATGTGTGTTTATTAATATATTTTAATATACTTAAATATTAAGATATATAGAGATCTCTCAAATCTTTGTTCGAACAAATATCTTAGTAGTTATTCTAGTAATTATTAGAGACGTATAATTATGGAACCTTCTAGAGTATAACAAGAACTGAGAACTGCTCTGATTTTCTTTAGTGCTCTCCCTCTCACGCGCGTCCCCCGCTCCCGTGGCGGTGGCGCGCGACCCCGCGTCCTTTCCCTCTCCGTTCATCTCCTCTCCCTCTCCTCGTCGCCGCCATCGGCAGTGGCCTCCGAGCGTGGCCCGGGTGGCGCCGGCCTTCCCCGCACCTCGGTTGGAAGAGACGGGGCTTCTCCGGTGTGGCGGCGGTGCGGCTAGGGCGGCGGCGGTTCGGCTCCGGCCGGGAGGCGGCGTGGCGGCGGCGGGCTTGCAGACCTGCGGGGCAGCGTAGGGAGGCGAGTGGCGGCGCGCGAGGCAGCTCGGCCAGGGCTGCAGCGTCCCAGATCGGGGCCCTATAGGCCCCATCTGGGTCGGAACGGGCCGACTCGACCTGGAGCGCGTTCGGCGGGTAGGGTGCAAGGTAGGGGGTGCAGGAGCAGCGACAACAACGGCCGGCCAGTTGCAGCGTGGCGGCGAGCTTCACGGGCCTGACCTAGGCCCGGCCGGACCCTGGTAGGACTGGTGTGCCCCCGAGAGGGGCTTTACAGGCCCGACGGCCTGGCCGGACCAACCAAGGACTGGTGTGCTCTGCGGCCGCATCTGGTCGACTACCGCCTTGGCGGTGGAGGTAGTTCCCTCACGCGCGGCCGTGGTACTATTGTCCCTGATACAACTTACTCTTCGCCTCTCTCTTGCTGACCTCGTGACGGTGGTTTTGGTGAGACGACGATGGTGGCTTCGCTTCCGTGGTGGTGCTTGCTGGCGGGTGGTGAGTCTGGTGGTGGCGAGGTTCGTCCTCGGGGGCTCCTATGCTACGATCCGGCGGGGAATGCGGACATGGTTTTTTCGGGAGAAATCCTTGTTGGTTCGTCCGACACCGACGCGGTGCCGCCTTCGGGTGGCATCTTTCCTTCCTGAAGGGCGTCGTGGCTACCCTTCAGCTGATTCCCTATGAAACCGGGGGAAACCCTAGGACCAGTGTGTTGGTCCTGCAGCAACGTGGTTTTCCTTCTTGAACATGTTGCTTGGTACTCGTCATTTCGGTGGTAGGAGCGTGGTGGTACATCATCGGAGAGGGCACATCGGTTGCGGGTCCTTGTCGCTTAGTCGATCCGCCTATGTCGTCTTTTCTTTTTTTCTTTTCCTTTCTTTGGGTGCTTGTTGGCTGTCACCCAAGTCGTGTCTCTCGTTGGTTGTATCGGGTGGTTGCTATATTAATATAGCGGGGCTACGGCCTATTTCGTGATAACAAGAACTGAAATATGGTAGGGCAAGTTGAGTTAAGTAATAGGTTTAGAACATGTGTGTGCTCTGCAGTTGGTATTGGAATGGAATCTCTTTTTGTAGCATCCACGAACATAAAATTGCCCATGCTATAATTGTGTATACATAAGATCTAATTATTGTATGTGCTTGTGTTGACACTTAGTTTCATTTGGTGTTATAAAAGTTTTTTCTGCACGCTCTCAAATAAAAGTATTTTCGCATAATCAACACTAGTAGAAAATGGGCCTTTTGTCCAGAGTCATTTTGGGCTCTAGTCCCGGGCCACTTTTTAACCCGGACAAGAGAGGGGACTAGTCCCGGGTCAGTAGATACGATGCCGCATAGCACTTCTCCCGGGTCGTTGGGGACCTCTAGTCCCGGCTCGTAATACGAACCGGGACTAGAGGGGTGGTGGCAACCGTACGCCTGACACGAACCCCTTTAGTCCGGGCTGGTGGCTCAAACCGGGACTAAAGGCCAAACCGTTCGCCTCCCGCCCCGATCTCCCCATCTCTCTAGTGGCCAGGAAAACGGCCAGGAAAACGCTACAGTGGGGACGACGGCCATTTCTCTTCGTCTCCCTCTCCTCATCTCTCTTCTTCGATCTCCCCATCTCGTTCGTCTCCTCTCCTCTCTTCTTCACAGTTCCACCATGAATCCACCGATCACTCGCTACGGGACGGTGCTTGCACATGGCAATACCTATCTCAAAGTCGTTTACACGAACGACATCGCCAAGGTGCCGGATTTTTTTTCCGATTTCGAGTATTCGCTTGACGAAGCTAAGGAGCAAGACAAGTTCATGGGCCTTGATCTCGAGTACACAGCCGATCAAAGAGATATTGCTGTCATCCAACTTTGTTTCAAGAAAAATGTCATGGTCTTCCAGTGGGCACGGTAAATTTGTCATCCCATTCTCGGATAGGAAAATTGCATAGGATAGTAAAACATGTCTCTTTGCTCTCTTTGGGAGAATCATGTGTCTTTTGATTCATATATAGGAAAGTAATTAAAATTATGTATTTGTGTGCCGAAAATTGCATAGGATAGCAAAACATTTAAATTTGCTCAATCATGTGTCTTTTGATTCATATATAGGAAAGTAATTAAAATTATGTACTTGTGTGCCGAAAATTGCATAGGATAGCAAAACATTTAAATTTGCTCAATCATGTGTCTTTTGATTCATATATAGGAAAGTAATTAAAATTATGTACTTGTGTGCCGAAAATTGCATAGGATAGCAAAACATTTAAATTTGCTCAATCATGTGTCTTTTGATTCATATATAGGAAAGTAATTAAAATTATGTACTTGTGCGCCGAAAATTGCATAGGATAGCAAAACATTTAAATTTGCTCAATCATATGTCTTTTGATTCATATATAGGAAAGTAATTAAAATTATGTACTTATGTGCCGAAAATTGCATAGGATAGCAAAACATTTAAATTTGCTCAATCATGTGTCTTTTGATTCATATATAGGAAAGTAATTAAAATTATGTACTTGTGTGCCGAAAATTGCATAGGATAGCAAATTAATTATACACTCTTGTTATTTATACACTCTTGTTAATTATACACTCTTGCATCAGTATTTACTTTTTTCGGCAACAATTTTTTTTTTTTTGATGGTCACCGGGGGGGACAAAGTCCCCACCTGAATCTTTTTCTCATATATAAGGGGCAGGGGGCCTTTTTACAAGGATGTAAGATGTTTACAAACGAGGTTGGGGAGAAAGGAGACAGAGGAAAAAAGAAAACGCACGGCAATCACCCTCGAGCAGGGCAAAGGCAGTGCAGCCAGGAGGCCACATCATCGGCACGATCCGCTGGCAATCTAATCTTCCACAGGATAGCTTCATCTCTGCACGTCTTGAGGAGGAGGGGGAGGCTGGGGTTTTGCTCCCTGAAAGCCACAGCATTTCTATGCTTCCAAAAGTTCCAGAGGACAAGAAGAACAAAGGTGGAGGCCCTGGGGCGCGGCACACCGGCGGGCGCCCCGTACTCGTGCAGCTGGCGAACATCGGCATCCTGCGGGAGAGAGAACCCCAGCGAAGCCCAGAGCCCTTTCGCAAACTCGCACTCAAATAAGAGATGATTGGGGGTTTCCACTGCCGAGCTGCAGATCGGACAGTTTGACTCATCAGCCGTCAGAATTTTCTTCCGAAGTAGCGCACTCCTCGACTGAATCCTCGACTTGGTGAGCAACCAGACAAAGAACTGGACCTTTGTGGGTGTGTGATTTTTCCAAACGAACTCAAAGGAGGGGCAGTTGACACCCCCTAGGTCCGCAGCTTGTAAAACCTGCCCGCATCCAGCGCGCCATTCTTCTTCTTGCATCTGGTCAGGAAACGGTCATCTTCGGACATGGTGAGCTGAACGCCGGCGAGCAGCAAGGTGAGGGCGCCCATCTGGCGCGTGGCAGCATGGTTTAGCCGCGGGACAAGGGCGCAGCGCACCCCGGCACCCAACACGGCGGCAACGGTGCTCTCGGGGTCGAGCACATGGGAGAACAGAGACAGCAGCTGGCTGCACAGGGCTCCCCCGGGCAGCCAGGAATCCAACCAGAAAGCCGTATGCCGGCCGTTCCCGACCAGCGAGCACGAGATCCCCCTGTAGAGAGGCATGAGGGCTTCCAGGCGCTTCCGATGGGGGCCAATTTTGCTGCGGTCAGCTCCCGCGTTCCAAACCCAGCGAGGCCAAGGAGCTGCGGCGTCGAAGTAGAGTTTGTGAACAAGTTTCAGCTGCAAACACTCATTTTTTGTGGCGAGGCTTTTGATACCCAGCCCGCCTTCCTCCCGAGCTCTGTAAACAGCTTTCCAAGCCACTAGACATTTGGCGCCGCTGGGGCGGTCTTGGACGTTCCAGAGGAAGGACCGGCGCAGCCCCTCGATCACCCGAACCAGCACAGGAGGCAGCTCGACCGCGACCATCGCGAACGTGGGGAGCGCGTCGAGGACGGCATTGAGCAAAACAATCCGCCCGCCCGAGGAGAGCAGGATGGCACTCCAACCAGAGAGATACTTGTCAATTTTTGCAATCAGAGGGGAGAAATGAGCCAGCGTCAGCTTCTCGGCAGTGAGCAGGAGCCCGAGGTAGGTTTGGGGAAACCCTTCCACGCGGCAGCCCAGCTCAGCACGGATAGCTTCCAGATCATCCTCGGGGACGTGCATGGGCACGAGAGTGCTCTTGTGGAAGTTGATTTTCAGACCAGTGGCAGCCGCAAACATGTCCAGCAGCTCCTTCAACCGACGGGCAGCAGCGACGTCTGCCCTCATGATAATTAGGGTATCATCAGCGTATTGAAGCACGGGGCATGGCTCATTCTCGAGGAGGGGATGCCGTAGCAGCGGGTCCTGCCGAATAAGCCTCTGAAAAACATCTGCCACCAACAAGAACAAGTACGGAGAGAGGGGGTCGCCTTGGCGCAGACCCCTCTTGCAGTCAATCCACGGCCCAGGAATCCCATTGAGCGGGATTGCGGAGCGAGAGGTCGAGAGAATCATATCCATCCAGTCACACCAAACCTCAGGGAAACCGCGAGCATGCATAACAGTGCGGAGACTGCCCCAATCAATTGAGTCAAAGGCCTTCGAGAAATCCAGCTTCAGAATGAGGGCGGTAGACTTCCTTTTATGGCAGCACTGAACTAATTCCGTGGCGAAGACGAACATCTCCGATATGCTTCTGCCAGAGAGAAACCCAGACTGATTCTCATCCACCAACTGACCAATCTGAGCCTGCAGACGCGACGTGAGAGCTTTGCAGACAGTTTTGATTGAGCAATTCTGAAGAGAGACGGGGCGGAAGGAGCTCGGCGACAGGAGTCCTTCAGTCTTGGGAAGAAGAACGACATGGGCCCGATTTATCGCCCCCAGCTGGGCGTGGCGAGCATGGACCGCATCGAAGAGGCGTAGCATAGCGGGCTTCACCGTGGGCCAGGTAGCCCGATAGAAAGATGGGCCCAAACCATTCGGCCCCGGAGCGCTTGTCCGGTCCATCCCAGCACAGCGGCCTTGACTTCCTTCTCCTCGAAAGGGGCCGTAAGGGCCAGCCCATCTACCATTCTCGCACCGAGGTACAGCTGGTCCACGTCGAACCCCCAGCTCGTGGGCCTGGCCCGACCCAGCAGATCTTTGTAGAAGGCATGGAGGGCTTTTTGCTTGCCCGCATGAGTGACGACAACGCCACCGTCGACCTCCAGCTCCCTGACCTGATTCCGACGGAAGCGTTGCGAGGCACGGGCGTGGAAGAATTTGGAGTTTTCATCTCCTTCCTTCACCGCCTGAAACTTCCCACGTTGCCGCCAATGTGCAGCCGTGGCCTGCACAGATTTAGCGAGCAGCTCCCGGGTCTCCTCGCGGAGTTCACGTTCGCATCCCGAAAGATCACGAGCTTCTTCGAGAAAGTCAAACAAATCAATGAGAAATCTGCAGTTATTTTCGAGGTGGGGGATATACCGATGTTCCTTCTTCCAAACCTTGGCAGCAGCCCTAAAGCTCTTGATGCACGCGGCAAGATCGAGGGCGGCATTACGGGGGGCACCCCGGCAAACCCAACTGTCGAGCGTGGAGGTGAGGAAGGAGGGGTCCAAGAGCCAGGAGTTTTCAAAACGGAAATTGGATGGTTTTGGGATGGTGGTGGAGGCATGGACGAGGAGGGGGTGGTGATCGGATGTGGGGCGAGAGAGGGAGGCGAGTGAGGAGTCGGGGAAGACAGTGTTCCAATCCGAGTTGAAAAACGCGCGATCGAGCCGCGCAAGCACGGGGGAGGCCTGCCCGTTTGTCCAAGTGAAGAGACGATCACGGAGAGGTAGCTCGAACCACCCCATGTCCCGGATGAGAGAGTTAAAAAGGGCCGCAAGCCCTCGATCGAAATTCGTGTTGTTTTTCTCGGAGGGGTAGCGGATGAGGTTGAAATCCCCGACGATCAACCAAGGGCCATTGATCAGAGGCGACAAAGCCAGCATCTCTTCGACAAATTCAGAGGTGCGGCTGTGATCCGCGGGCGCATAGACATTTGTAAGGGAGAAGGCGAGGTCAGAGACGGTGGAGTTCAGAACCGTGGTGAGACTGAAGTTTCGGTGAATAGAAGAGCAGAGGGAGAGGTGACGCGCATACCAGGCAGTGAGGATGCCGCCGCGACTCCCGTCCGCATCCACAGTCACGAAATCAGACAGGGAGGTGGGGAGGAACGATCGGCCCTTAGCGGCGGAGGTAGTAGACAGTTTAGTTTCTTGGATACAACAAACAGTGGGATTAGCTAAAGAGATCGCGTCACGCGCAATCGTACACTTGTCGTCGTCTCCCAGACCCCGCAGGTTCCAGGATTCGAGCGAGAGAAGCTTAAGGCCTACGCTATCCATTACAAGATAAGACACCGGAGAGGGAGACGAGGTGGGGGGAGGACAGTGGACAGCACTGCCTCATTTTGTGAACAACAGGGCGGAAACAGACTAAAGACAAGAGGAGACGCGAAGGCAAGCAGATCGCGCGCGCCACACAGTACCGCGGGATTTTGCTAAACATGGGCACCGGCAGGCACCTTCCCAGACTTGATCTTCCTGTTCTTTCCGAAAGCAGCTGCTTTGATCTCGGACACAGCCTTCACCCCCATGGGCGCCCGGTTCTGAAGCAGCTTGCTCTCCTTGACATGGCTCTGCAGGCTAGCCGAGCAACCTTTCAGCGTGTCCTTGAGCTCCCTGCGCTTGACGGCCTTGGTGGTCATGTCCTCGCGCATCTCCTTCTCTTTGCCAGCTAGACGATCGCTCCGGCGCTCCGCATCATCATCAGCACCGCGTTTTGCCTTGCCACGGGCCTTGCGGCATGCCTGGTTGCTGTTGATGCCCGAGTACGTCCTTGATTTTGACTTCGAGAAGTTTTCCTGATGTCTCATTGTTACTCGTATCAAATTTGAATGTGTATGGATGCCATTTCCGGTTTTGTGAACTCTGACGTTCTTTAGCAATTACTAGGTAAATAGGGCGTGTCGTCACGCCGCGCCTTTAGTGAGAAAGAGTAGTGATAATTTTTGGTAGAAGCTAAATTATGGTGGAAGTAAATCTATGTGCAATAATAAAAATGCATTTAATTATTGGAAAGGAATAGAAGTGTAGAACATAAAAACATGAATCTTTGCGAAATAAACAAAAAACAAAGTGTGCATAATGTTTTTTTTAGTGTACTTTTTCTGTGAAAAGTATGGAAATTCGTTAAATTTGAAGATTTTTGATGAGTTAGAAGTTTATTTGCATGTTTAGACATGGTTATCAATTATTTTTGTTATCGTTGGGATTTGAAATGTTGAAATTCGTTGGAATTTGTCGTGTGGAGTATCTTCAAATATCTAGCGATTTGAGATGTTAATTTTTTTTCATTTATATTTAATTTATGTTTGTAATAAGTGGGAATGTACATTTATTGAATTGAGTTCCGTAATAAGAGTTGTTTTATTTGGATTTCATTCAAACAATTACGAAATCGAAATGTTCAATTTGATTTGTAGTTAAATGAAATGTATTTTTTGAGCATCTAATAAATTTACCATCATATATTTAGGGGAAATGCATTTGGATTTTTGTGAAATATTTAGTAAATTGGAATTTTAAAATATGTTTGTTGTCTCACATAAACATCTAGCATTTAACATGCTTGTTTTTTTTATCATAAATAGTTAGCACTTATTTTTCTGACCATTTGGATATGTTATGCATATTTTTCTGATGGATATATTCAAAATTATTGTTTTGTATTTTTTTATTATACGGAAATTTAAATAAACATGGTTAAATTTTGTTAAACATGCATGCAATTGATATAAATAGCAGATTACATTTTTATGCACATTTTGGTACAGTAATTACAGTTTTCTTGATTTTAAATAAATTAGTTATGAATTTCCAAAGTTTAATTAGAGAAAATATGTTTAGGACATTTATGAACATATAATAAATTGAATTGTTTAAAAATCTGTTAATTTCGACATAAATTGATTGGATTTAGTTTTATGGACAGTTCAACGTATTAAATATATTTTTCTGGTACGTAGATTTTAAGTTATTGATTTTGTAGCATTAATCATTTTAGCATTTATTTTTCTGACCGTATTGGTATTTTTTTTTGTGTATGGTGGACAGATTTAAAGTTATTGGTTTACAATATTGTTATTATTTTATTTTTTTTGAAATTGTTTAGATAGACTTCATAATTAGGGAAAAAAATGTGTTTAGGATATTTACAAATGTCTACCAACTTGAATTGCTAAAACATGTACTAATTTTGATACAATCCAATCGGGTTTAGTTTTTTGAACATTTTGATATATTGAACATATTTTTTTGGTAAATAGTTCAAAAGTTACTGGTTTTACAGCATTAATAATCGTTTTTTGGATTTAATTAGGTAACGTAATTTAAAAAAAATGAGGTTTGGAAGTTATTGGAATTCAAAAAATTGTGTTTGTTCCAAAAGTGTTCAGTTTTTTCAAAAAAAGTTCATATTGGGAATTTTTTTAGGAATGAATTATTTTCATTTCACAAAATGATCATGTTTGAAAGTTGTTTTAATTTAAAAATATTCAAATTTAAAATTCGATTGGATGACATAAACAATCTGCATTTTTTTTCTTGTGATTATTTGTGATATGTATACACATATGTGTTCATTTTACAAAATGATCATGTTTGAAAGTTGTTTTAATTTAAAAATAATTGAATTTAAAATTCGATTGGATAGTTTCGAAATTATTGGATGTATTATATTATTTAGGATTTTAATAAATATGAAATTGTTTGAAGGGGAATTTTTTTCGAATTTTAACATTTTTTCCTGCAGTTGTGAAAATATATGACGATTGGGACCCACATATCAGGATTTTAATAAATATGAAATTGTTTGAGGAAAAAAAAAGTTGACCATGCTGACGTCATTGATGACGTCAATGGACGCGGCCGTGGACGTGCTTGCCGAGCTCGCGCTCGTGAGCACGCGCGAGGGTCTAGGACACGCAAAGTCGGCAGAGAAGGCGGAGGGGAGTAGAACAGGTGGCGGCTCGGACCATTTGGTCATCGGAGCCGACGGCGGTGAGGAAGAAGGCGGCGGCGGCATGCGAGTACGGCCGTGTCGATTCCGGCAAGGTCGTGGCGTTTCGGCAGACGGCTGTCGGCGAAGAGGGAGAGGAGGAGGCGCTGGAGCTCATCGTGTCCATGGATTTGTACGGGGAGGAGCACAGCGGCGGCGGCGCCGGCGAGCTCGGGCGCCACGCGAGAGAGGAGAAGGAAAGGGGGATCTGTGGGCCGTTTGCGAAAAAGTCCTTCGCGTTTTGCGTAATTGCAAGTAAATCCATCACAGTGAGATTCTTATGTAGGAAGGTCCGATTCCGAATTTCCGTAGAACACAGGGGTTTTTCTGCAAAAAAAACAGCGGGCACTGTTACACTGTAGCGGGGCACAGTAAAACAGTGCGCGCGTCGCGCTGGCTCGCTGTGAGAGCTAAATTCGCTCCAACTTAATATAGTTAGGTAATATATATAGCCTCTGGACACAAGATCTGTGCCCTGAACCGTATGTGTCTTTTTTCTTTTAACTTGGTAATCACTCCATACATACTCTCACATGCCGTGATGTGAACCTAGCTGAAAAGTGACGAAACTGTAGGAGTAGACTCAGTAGAGACCATGATAACATTTTGCATGTGATGAATTTACAGCGTAAGAACGTCGCAAGAAGCACCCAACTTTCATTCACTGTTACTGCACAAACGCAGGTGATTCTTTGTGTTGCCGTGGTTATTTGTGTGACCAAATACAGTTTGGTCATGCAAAAGGAGGATAAGATATTTGTGCATGAAGATAGTGTGCAACCTACAAGAGAATAAGTTTCAAGTGAAAAAAAAATACTCCAGCTAAATCATTAGTACTATTTTTAACACAAATTGCACACTTTTTAGTTCCGAAAGCAGCACAAGTGTAAACTCAGTTTCATTTTTTACTAAAAAAATTGTTTGCATATATATAATGAGGTGTGGAGCTTGCAATGAAGCGTAAAAAGAAGGTTCACTAAATAGAAGATGTCAAAAAAAATCACTAGATATTCGTGAGATCTAGTTTTTATCTTCTCGTCATAAGAAATTAGTTCAAATAATTTATAATTTAACCCTTAATTATGATACAAGCTACATTGTATCTCAATAAAATAAAGATCTTTTCAAGGTGCAGTCCATGAAAAAATTATTACAGAATCCGCAGGAGCAAAATGAAACAATTAACATGGTGAAATGATCCACCGGAAGAGTCAGGGTAACAAAAACCTGGTGAGTCAGGTCTGGGTTGTGGCTAAGATAGCATATGTTTGATTGTTTGAATCATCCACTGGAAAAGAGAACAATCGTATCTTCGTCGCGTTGATACAAGTCAACAAGAACCTCAGCAGCTCCTTCAAGCATTGGCATGGCGTGTGGCAGGTATTTCACAAAATTCTCCCCAGTAGTAAGAGCAACATCTCGAAAGCATGAGAAAGTAAGAGGTTTGACAGACCGGTTAAGCATTGAATTTGAAAGGTGCCTGCCCACACCAACAGTACGGAAATGAGCATATACTTGATATTCTTTATAATTTTGCAAGCCTGCTTGAAGGCACTCGAAGAAGTCAGGCCTGTATTTCGTAAAACCTGGACCAGTGGCATAAGCAAGTTCACGAAGGCGAGCATTGCTTCTTCATGTACAGTAGAACTGCAACAAAAAAAGACAGGGAGAAGTGGAAACATCAACTGGTCAGCAGTGTGGGCGATTATGGACTTCACTTCTTGGTTGTTCAATTTCCGGATGATGACCTGCAGTACACCACACAGCAAAGCCTGCAGATCACTCTGCTTCTCCCTGTCACCCAATGAAAGTACTTGGAGATTAAATGTCAGGTTCAGTCTTCTCATGATCTCCTGACACAGTTGGCCTATGGTGCTCAAAGTTTCCTCTATGGTGCTAACTCTCACAACCTCATTCAGTGCTCATAAGCAGATGCACGAAGCCTCAAATGGGTAGAACAGGCAAGATCCGAAGCACAAAGGAGAGCAGTGATAAGTTCATGAAGATAAGGCATGAGCACAAATGAGCTTGACTCTGCATCTTCATAACCTTGGGCAAGACAATATATGGCTTTACAGACATTCTTGGTCACATTTGGAACATCTTTACTACTCTCCAGCAACACAGTAATGACAAGAGGAAGGTTTGCAACACATTACTGCTCTCCAGCAACACGTTACCCATATTAGGTTGTGGAAGTGCTAACTCGCCACGCTTTACCGGTTCTCCTAAAATCAAACCGTTATGAAATATACTGCAAGCAGATATCCATAGGTCCAAATATATATCAGGCTGTAGCTAACCCAGCATAGTGTTATCTAACTATCTGCCTTGTCATAAAAACAAACAAAAACAGGGCAACCCAATAAATATCACGAGAAGAACTAGTACCATTGTCACTGCAAAATAATAGAGCATAGATTGTCACTACCAAATTATGTCTATTTTTGTACAACATAAATCTGTTCTGACATAAGAGAGTTGGAAAATCCAAGACAGGTACGGAAGCTATGGATCAGCTGCTGCACAAGAATCAACACCACCTTCAACTTGTGCCCTTTTTTGTTTGTAGCAGTTCAACACATGACAAGGATCTCTCATGTAAGCTTTTATCTATAAAACTAACTTCTGAAGATAAGCCTGAGAACAGATCCTCCATTGTGTCCAGTCGTTTCTCCATTGTCCCAAAACCTTTAACAACTATCTCGTGCAACCCCTCAGCCATTTTTGAAAGTTGAGCAATGCTGGCAACGATTGAATCAGGATTAATTGTTTGTTGTGGCTGACAAGAATTGGGCACAGGCTGCTGGTGTCGGACCTCTGTAACTTCAGGCTGCTGGTGCCGCACCTCAGCTAAGGCAGCAAGTAGTTCAGAATTCAGTTTTGGAAGCTGCAGGGTGTACTTTCTGAGACAACAGTTGGTTTCGACATTCGTAAGGTCAAGTTTTAGATGACGGAGAAGACGAAAGATATGAGGTGCGTATGGTAATGCATGGTTTGGAGTTTCCATGGCCTCACACATCTCACTAAGGAGGAAATGTGCGATATCAAAATGCTTTCCATGCTATATGGCATAAGCAAGCTTGAGAAGCATGGTGCTACAACTGCCCCGACTTCCTGATCTAGGAAGAAGTGTATTTCGATTTATCCTTTGAATGAGATCAACTTCAGTTTTAAGATCCCGAACTAGACTGGTGTCAAGATTAGGTACTAGAAAGAGAGAGTGGACATCAACATCATTCCATGAGTGCAGAACAAGGCTCTCAGCTCTAGGCTCAATTAGCAAGGCCTTTTCGAGATCTTCCTTGGTAGCAAAATAATGCTGCGAGCCTATCATGAAACCCATTTCATTGCGATTAGGGTCAACATAAAATTGTCTCACGATTCTTCATTCCAAACCCAAGATGAATTGGCACTGGCTAGACCTTTGAGACCAAGATCCTCATACTTAGTGGACAAATCAAAAGGACATGCTTCAGCCTCATCTATATCTGACCACTCGACAAATCTATGCTTGAACACTTGCTGACTGCGATAAATCTGATCATATAGCTCTTTTTGCTCATTGTCCCAAAAATTGCAGTCACAAGGAGTAGATCTATCAGCATCATATGGGTTACACTGCTTCTGCTACTTAATTTCAGGATATCTCAACTGGCCCGATGACTTCTTCCTTTTCTGCCGCTGCTTCTTTTCCCTAGCCATGCCGATGTCTGAAAGTGGGGAGAAAATGCCAAGACTAAGTACTTACTAGGAACTGCTTCTTCTTTCTTGAGGTCCAAAGTATGCCATCAGCTTAATTAGGTTTCCTCAAAGTTGTAAAATTAGGTAATAGATACTCACTAGGTGGCCTAACTTTGGAGTCATTACATGGTAATTGTCCTTTTAAATTTTGATCTTATTTATGTCCAGTGATGTCTATATCAACAAAGCTAGTATGTAGGGGATGTGTACAGGGTGGAGTCAAGAGGAATTGTCAACATTGGATGCTAGATGGTTGAGAAGAGAAGCCATGTCAACATTGAATTGTCAAACCCGGGTAAACCTTATATTCAGAGGGAGATTTGAGGCTCCCAAACCTAGGCCGCGGATGGTCAGATCGAACAGAGAAATATGAGAAAGGAGACAGAAACGTACCTACCAAGCAGAAAGAGCGTCAGCGACCAGAAACTCGAGCACAATGCTAGTGCTAGCAATCCGCAGCAGCAGCAGCAGCTAGGGTTTGAGCCGGGGAACCAGCAATGTCTTGCGCGGGGGACGAGGGAGACGCGGCGCGGGATTCCTCCGGCGAAGCTACCTCTGACCCCCGCACCACCGACGATAGTTGGCGGCGGCGAGCAGCATGGGTTCGCTCACAGAGGAGGCGGCGGCGGCGCTCTCGTCGTAGTGGACTGTGAACTGTGCGGAAGGCTGAAGCCGTAACGGGAAGAAGTGTGAACAGAATTCTGGAAGCATCCACCCCGGGTATCCAGTTGAGTGTTAATAAATTTGTAAAAACTATATTGATCGTGGTCCATTTTAATCTCTAATATTTTTTTGAAAATACTTGTATTTTAAAAGTGAAACGTCTACGGTATATTTTAAGTGTACTTAAATTGTTAAGGAAAAAATGGAAGAATCAAAGAAACATACGAAAAGTCCATGTATAGCCCGGCTGCCCGGGCTACATGTAGCCTGGTTTTTCATATTTTGAAAACGCCATTTTAAAGTTTCAAAAAATTATGTGAAAAATTCTAGACAATGATAATGGTGTATTCTTCCAATGTGCAAAATGTCAATTTGAGTATTTTGAGCCACACAAAAAAAGACAAATCAGATAAAGTTTGGAAATTCAGATATGTGTACTGTTCACTACTTTAAAAGTGTTATTGGTGGGACAAATGGGATAGCACAAATTAGATGGTCTCCACCCAATTTGTACTATCCCACCATCCAACTTTACACATCCCTAACTACCGAGGTAAAGCTCTCTCATGTTCAACGTTTTCCTTTTGACCTGACACAACATAAACTCAATATCACTTAATTCTTGTGACTTATAATGTGAAACCATCCTGCAAAATTCAAAACAACATGTCAGTCATAAACGTCATGAACCAACCAAAATCAAAATCCTAAGATTTCATTCGTCAACTTATATAACCCAACAACACGATGGGGATCAAATACCATGTTACAATCTTAAATAACTTTAGCATTGGACTATGAGGTTCGGCCCGGCAGTGTGCCGATGACCGGTTGGGTCCGCCTCTTGGAGTCCTGCGTGGCTGATGTGTCCAGATGTTTCAGGGTGTGGTCAGCGCTCCCGAGTTGACCTTGAAGGTCCGGATGGAGAAGTTTTTTGCGGAACAGTTTGTCGACTTGTCGGACTGCTGGGGGTGCGACCTAGAGCCATTTTCATGTTCGGACCCCGATTACGTTGATAGGGAGGGTTATGGAGGGAGCCAGTGGAGGTGCTCTAAATAAATGAGTTTTATGCTCTTGAGCAGAAAGTTTGTGCCTTATATGCTGATTCTTTTATTTTGCTGGTTTATGTTCAAATATTGGATTTTTTAACCTGGGCAAAAGACTTGCCATTTTTATTAATTAATAAGAAGCGGGAATTGGCCGGTAAATTAGTGAGGACCCGACCTAAAACCAAAACAAAACCCTCAACGACCGTCGTGGTCATGAGGGCACCCACAACCACCATGGCTACCCACACAAGCTGCACACACCACACCGAAGTCAGAGTCGTCGTCGAGGTTGCCCCCCGTGTCATCGTCATCAAGTTGCACACCCTGCAGCGACTCCGACTTTACATGAAAACAACCAAGGAGACCTTCACCGAAGTGGCGTGGAGAAGCCCACGTCGGTCTATGCCAAGAATTTGGATTATGCCGAACAGATGTTTGTTAACACTACTCGAGTTGGTTCCTAACCCTTCTAGTCTAATAAAAATAATTATTTGGGTACATATTTTATATTAAGACGGTGCACTTAGTAAAATAAACTTCAAGACACTGGATTATTAATGTTTTCGAACATTTTGCGGCATTATACACACCTATTTGACATATGTTGCGATATAGGTTGACACTTGACATGATAAAGCGACGATGGATGCCAATGCCATACCTAACAAAGACTTTTTTTTTCTCCTTCGGTCGACAGATATCTGCACAAGGATGAAGCCAAAAAATAATGCTCCTCGTAGCACAGCACTCTGGCCCATATTCAACACTTCTCCAAATGCCCTAAACAAGCAGTGGCTTGTAAGCCCATGGGAGTCCCCACAAATTTTTTAAGACCAGTGTGACTGTGTGAGGTGTAAGGTAACGTACGAGGACATAAAAAACAAGTGAGGAGCTAGGAAAGAATGACCATCCTCTGTACCTTGGTCCTTTCTTTACTGAAATGACGATGACGTCGGTGACATACATGGCCTTGTTGGTGTCCGCCGGTGGTGTGCCCGAACAGTGCCCAGCTCGTACTTGTCCTCGATCACGGCCTTGACAACGTCTCAACGGCAGGAGCAAACATATTTCTTATTAGGATATATTACATTATATGTAAATCCAATTCTGAAGTTAGGGAAAAAGAGATTGTGCTCGGAACAATGGACATTGCCTGATGTGTAACAATTACACCCTTGTGACACTCCCTAGACTAAACATTGGAACAGGCGTCGGACCACTCACATAACGCTTGTGGTGTAGCTTGCTAGACCACAGACAAGTGTCAATATTCTCATGCAACAAACACAACAAGAACCAGTCTTAAAAAGAGAAGTAACGACATAACACATCAGGGAGAAAAACCCAGAGGGAACTTATGTGCGTTAGTGCGTACATCGTGCCACCAAAAGGAACCAATGGGACAAGCATCACGCCGGACAACATCTTTATAATATCAGGAAGCCAAAGATAGCATCTTGGTCGTGGTGAGATGTGACCTACCTTCACGCCAGACGACAATCGCCTTATCATCTTTTGTGTACCAATGTTCTCTTAGAAACTGAATTTTATATGCAACAACACAATAACAAGTTTGCAATCCCAAACATGTCAAATACCACCATATCATCGAAAATACCATCAACAGTAACAAGTTTGCATCCAAGTGCAGAATGAACAAGCCATCGTAGTGTACCAGTAATTAAAACACACTCTATGGTCAAGAAATATAAACTGATGGTTGAAGAAGACAAGGAAAATATATTTTCCAAAAAATATTTATATTTCTTGGTAGGCGCTCTAGTTTAGGGATGTTCTCAAACTCAATGGTGTCTTTGAGCTAGATGATGTTCCCATCCCAAGCATTGTTGTTCTTGAACATCTCAATTTGGATCATAAACAAAAAAGCGACACATTATTGGTGCATGAGGGATGAGTGAAGACAGAGAAACACTGTAGATCAATCCCCTTGGCATCATAACCAAAGGAAGAATTACTTACTAGGCAGCTTGGGCTTGGGCTTGATATTCTCGGACTTGACGTTGTCCTCGAGCTTGATGTTGTTCCCGCCTTTGCACAAATATTAAAACATGTAAAATATGAAGAATTTTCAGATTTATGAAGAAGTGATTGTAAGGATTTACATGCAAGTCGATCGTGAGGTTCTCCATTAAAAAGATATACAACTCTAGAGCTAGATTTTGTATGCTCGGGTGGATCTCTTTTATTTATATATAGCGGCAATCTCACATTAAATTTATTTGGTTAGAATAAATCCTAGACGTTTATCATTTGAACCACCAGAATCATTACCAAGAAAAAACGTGATTACATTCTTTTTCACTAAATAGGATTTATCTTCACCATCCATTAGTACAAGTGTAGCATTGAGATCATCAAATTCCTGACATCATCTAATTTTCTTGATTCGTTCTTATTTTCACTTTGTATATACATTCTTCAAGGTCAGTCTACCTTCTTTTGGTAGATTTTGAGTTTCATACGAGCTATATTAGAAATTTATGATATTAACTCTCGGTCCTAATTTAGTTTCTTAAAAAAGTGACACATTTGGTGCATGACGGACGCTTGAAGAAAACAAATGTTGTAACCGGATCAAGTTACATAAATATAATTTACACTAAATTTTTATACCTTTTCATAACTTATTTTATTATATTTAAAATCTCAATGATTGCCTTTTTCCTATTCTGTGGTTGGCATAGTTATCCAAATATAAAATGTTAGTAATATAATGTAGCGTTCATTTTATTATAATGTGTATTAGAAAATACCCTTAATTATGCACAATTTTAATTACTTTTTATTTTTACTGTATCAACATTGGCTAAAATTTGACAAAATTGCACATCTCCTTATTATCTGCAAGTGCAATATTTATACATTCCTATATAATTTAGCAGACATATCAACTACATATAGTCCAACAAATATCTTAATAGGAGTTTTCATGTATCATTTTGTAAGAAAATTAATTTACACTAAATTTTTATACTTATTCAAAACTTATTTTATTATATTAAAGTCTCAATGATTGTATTTTTCTATTCCGTGGTTGGCATAGTTATCCAAATATAAAATGTAGTAATATAATGTAGCGTTCATTCTATTGTAATGTGTATTAGAAATACCCTTAATTATGCATAATTTAAATTACTTTTTATTTTTATTGTATCAACATTGGCTAAAATTTGACAAAATTGCACATCTCCTTATTATCTGCAAGTGCAATATTTATACATTCTTAAATAATTTAGCAGACATATCAATGACATATAGTCCAACAAATATCTTAATAGGAGTTTGCATCTATCATTTTGTAAGAAAATTATAGAAACTTCTAGATTGTAAATTGAACTATTTGCATGAGTAATTTATCGTTGTAAATTGTGTATTAAAAGTCACCGTGTGTCCAATAATAATCTGACAACACATGCATGCTTTGTATTTGGTATTTAAATAGGATCATTCATATTGATCACGAACGGTCATAAAAATATTGTGGATCCCTACTTCCGCATACATGCATACGCATACGTACATAGATACATATGATTAGATATGTTAGGCTCATCACAACAGTTTTGGTATCATTTGGTGTTCGCAATGAATCACATCATTTTATCAAACAAAAAGTTTTGCATGATATTAAAATCCAAAACTTGTTAACATAAATTACCGTAACTAAACTCTCATACATGACACGTGGTGTGGACTTGCTCGTACACACTTACTGATCATTTTGTATTTATGTAATAGTTTCTTGTATAGTAATCATGAAAATATTTTATTATTTAAGCCTTCCTACTCTTGGAACCCGGGGTTGGCATCGACAAGATTGAAGCGCATTTACGATATGACAATGATAAATAATGCTTATCTTAGCACATCTAATCAATTAATAGCCCATATTATACACTTCTCAAAAGGCCCTAAATCAGTAGTGCCCTATAAGCCTATGGAAGTCTCCACAATTTTTAAGCCCGTGGTGAGTCGAGCCGAGACCCAAACACTGGGTGTGGCAAGACCATAGATAGTGACGGAGGTGTAACAAAGACAAACATCCTTAAGTCGCTCGCTAAATTGTAAAAGTGTGAGGTGTAACGTACGAGGACATGAAAAACAAGTGAAGAGCTAACAAATACTCACTCTGTTTGGAAATGATTGGCACATGTTTGTTGACATATTTTAGTGTGTAGATAAATCCATATTTAAACAAAATTGTGTCAACCATTTCTGATCGGGACACGTTCTCGGTACCTTGGTCCTTTCCTTACTGACTGATAACGACAACCAACTGGACACGTCACCTCACAAGCACAAGGGTTGCGCCTGTGACATGTTTAGGTGCTCCCTATGCCGCCATTGAAAGAAACAATTTAAAATGTGTCAAAAAAATTACCAAAAATGTGAATGTTGACAAGATATTTGTGTATAATCTCCAAAATTTTCAGATCCAAATTCGAAATGAAAAAAAAGACAAATTTAACACGATTAGTGTCATTAGTTTTCAAAATTTTGATTTTATCTTGATGTTGATAATGATGTATTCTACCAAGATGTAAAATCTGAACTGCAAACACCTTGTATTTTGAGACAAACCAAAAAGATAAATCTGACAAATGTGGAGGTTCAATTTCTTTGCACCATTCACCAGATGAGGTGTTCATTTTTGTCATTTTTACACAGGCTAGAATACAATGTATTTCGAGTTGAGATTTCGCACATTGATAAAATACATCTAGATTTTTGAAAACTTTAAAATGTCGTATTCAAATATTTTCCAAAAAACGAGCTACATGTTGGACCGCAAAACAGCCACACTCGTTACTCCCTCCATTCCAAGTCGTCCTCGTTTTACGTATTTTTTGTTTGACCAAGAATTACTCCAAATATATAAAGATTATAGGTATAAAACTAGCATCATTAGAAAGTGCTTTTCAATACGAATCCAACAATACTAATTATGTAGAATATAATTAAAATATTTTTGTTCAAATTATTCGATCAAAGTTCATCTTGAAAAGCGCGTGCGCCTTATTCATTGAAACACAGAGGTAGTATTACGCCGGTTTGGGGCCGGATCTGCTAGGGTTGCTCTTGCTCTAAGAGCAGCGAATTGTAAAAACAGAAAAGAAGAGGGAGTAAAAAGAGAGGAGAAAACTCCATGGCAGCCGAGGGTTCCAGCGGCGGCGGCGGCGCCCAGAAAACCTCGTCGCCGCAGAAGACAAGGGAGCGCGGGCGGCGAAATTCCTCGCCGGCTTGCCATCGCGCGGCAACTTCTCTCCAGCTCCATCTCTTCCAGCCTGGTACGCACGCGCCCGCCCCCGCTAAAACCATAAACGGTTCTGTTCCTGGACGTCTAAATCTCGTGGCGAGAGGCTTCTGAATCCACTATTGTTGCGCAGGGAGGCCTTAGGGTTTACGTCTGCGAGCACGACACGGATCCTCCAGGTCAGTTGGACTTGCGATTCTCCATTTCGATTCGCTGATTAGGTTAAATTTTATTCTTTAATTCATGTGTGATGGCGAAGGGTATGGGGGGAATTTGGTGTAGCAGAATCTGTGTCTTGGGCTCAGCAAGATTTGTGAAATTAGAATTCTTTGCTGTAGGTTTTGTGGGTCTCTTCTATAGATTCAAGCGAGGCTTTAGGTTTAGTTTAGTTTAGTATTTTTGGTGCCTGAAACGTGAGACTAGTGTGTACTGTTAATGTCAGAAATGTGCATTGATAGAGAAGGTTCTGTATCCACTGTTCTTGGAGTACTGTTCAGTTTATACCAGTGCTTTAGTCTAGTGTAAGAGCCTAAGAGGTAACAGAAGATATAGCTAATCCTGAGATTGGACAGAGACGTAATGCGAATGATTGGGATGTAATTGTGCATTCACTGTAGGTCTTTGGGAGTTGAGAAAATCGTTTTAAAAGGCTGTTTGCTTGATATGATGTTAGAGTTATGAACTTGTACTATGATATTGGACATTGGACATTTATAGATTACTGTAGGTCTATGTTGTGTATCTGATGAGTGTTTGCTCTGGAGACTGTTGTAGGTATAACTTTAGACAATAGGACACTGGGAATTTGGTTAAGGTATCGTTCTTTCAGTCCAGGTGAGAAGGATCTAGCATTTCTAGAATTGGAGGTATTACTGGCCTACTGGGCACACATAGTGATTTAAGGCCTGGCCATTTTTTAATTCCCCCTCATAAGGCTATTTCTCAATTCTCATGCTCGGAAAAGTTGCTGGTTTGGAACCTCTTTCTGGAATAGGAGCAAACCACATGGACAATTTAACTTCAATTTTGGAAGTAAAGAGTTTACATACAAACATGGAAACATTGTTACAAAAGTTAAACCTACGAAGATTTGCAGTGTTACCAGGTATGGGTACATGTGCATGGTGGCTCCCAATTCCCATGAATTCGTGGCGCTAAAGTAAATATAATGGTTTTGACATCAATTGAAGTTTATTATGTCAGTATTTTTATGAATGTTGCCCAGACATGGATGCATCAACGCAACGCAAAAATTATCATCACACGTGTTTGCAATTTTCCATAAATATCATCACAGGTGTTTGCAATTTTCAATAGATGTTGATAAGTTGATATAGGGCTTGCTTGGGCCTTGGTTTGATGTCAAAATTTGGATTTCCTATGTTTGGGCAATCAAAAAATTGGCTACCAAATTGTTTAGCCCACCTCTAAAACATTGTCAATTCTGTGCAAGTCTTGGCAATGCCAAAACATTGTCTAGCACATTTTTGGTAGCAAACTAAGCACGTGCGTATATAATTTGAAAAGAATATTCTTGCCCCTTCTATGTACATTGTGTGCCCCGTCTTGTAAATATGATTCCTTTCAGTAAAGTTTACTGTCGGGGGCTTCCCTAAAGTTTTTCTTATAAAACAATTGTAATTGTGATAACTATGAAACTATGAAACGATATTCTTGCATTGTTCACTGCAGATTATCATACTTTACACATGGCGCTGGTGGACCATTTGCCACCTGTTGGGGATGTTCTTTTTCGAGAAAGTGCAAAGCTTGTGTCTAGATGCATGTATAGGAAAGGACACATGAACATTCCTTCGAGGAGGTTAATTAAAATCTAGACTCCCTGCTACAGCTAAGGAGGCTGGTGTTGCAATATGGCACAGAGCCCTATTGTCGCGGACAGTGAACAAAGAAGTGCTTCTGCTCTTCTCTCCCAGTTATGAATACCCTCGGCCATTCACCCTCAAAGATGCAAGTGTTGGAAATGAGCCAGGCGGAGAGCATGATAAGAGAGGCAACCCCTCCACTGCGTGGCCACAAAAACCGTAGACTGCCACCTGATGATCAAGGCATGTGCTCGCCATCAGAGCTGTGCTGGTGGACTGTCCCCAAGCTAAGACCTCATGGCAAAGCAGTCTGGAGACCCAATCCATGAGAAGTTGGAGCATTGTCCCCAACTGCTGGTCACAGAGGAGGTAGTGAGGCGCGTGGGGAAGGCGCAAGAGGGTTGGTCATCCAACACCGATCTTGGCATGCCTGCCAACTGAAGAAGCGCATGTGACTGGGAACCCATTCTTCCAGATGCGCCTCCATGAACAGGATCTCGCACCACACAGGAAGAAGGCTTCATAGCTAGAGTGCACATAGTAGTTTCCATGCGTTGTCCAGCCCATCTAAGGGCGTCCACGTTATTACCAAACTGAAACGCTGCATAGCACACCAGAGCCTCACGTATTGGATGACTGCATAGTACACCAGAGCCTCACGTATTGGACCCAGCCTATGGCGCTAAGAGCTCTGGTGATGCCAGCAAACCATAGTCGATCGATCAGATCCTCCTCCATAGTGTGCCGCTGGCGGCTCTTTGCGTCGAGGCCATAGATGAGTGGAGCAATCTCAACAATGTCCTGCCCATGGATCCTCCCAAAACAAGGCAGTCTTCCTATCACCGACAATCGTAGATGTTGACGTGAAGAAGATATATCCCTCTCCATTGCGGAAGAATTGTATTGTTTTGGTTCTTCTATGCGACGCTGCCATTTCCACCACAATATCATCCTCCTAGCCTGACAGGTCGGCATACCATAGCATAAATTGACGTGGCAGTGGGGCCCGTGCATGTTGCTGTGATGAGGCAAAAATTTCTGGCTTACCATCTAGCTGAATTGTTATCTGGTTTATTGGGGACTCGGGTCCAGCCTATCTAGAGCTGGTTGGTATATTTCTAATCCATGATTGATGTGGAGGTTTGCCTGGTCCTATTTTTGCAGTTCACTGGTCACAAACAGATTACCTGAATATATGTTATTTATGCCTTGTAAATTTTACTAATTGATATTTGTGCTATATTAGAGGGACAATTAATCGAGACGGATACGACAAATATCTTAATCAGACATCTCCAGCTAAAGAAAAAGGAGACTGAGGCCAAAGACGCAGGTTCTCGGACTCCAGGGGAAAGCAACAAGGGAAAAAGGTAAGACTGCTGACAGCTCGCACAACCTAGGCTCTATAGTGTGCTAGCTGGGCATCTCTTTTGTTAGTAAATCTCCTCTTCTTCCATTGTATAAAACTATGGATCCCTGTACATGTGAGATGGATCAACCTTGTGGCATTTTCTGTTGCATTTAGCAGTTCTTTTGGCCTCTATGGTTATTATGTAGCGAATTACTTATCAAAATCTCAGGATCTAGTTTATTCAAATCCATGAGCTCTGAATTTCTTGTGCCCAGCTAATCATTCTGGTTTAAATTTAATGATGTTTAACTTCGTTACTACGTCAAAACTTTTTTTCAGCTTGTTTGTCATTCCATGTTTGATGTTCCTAAGGGAGTATTCAGTTCGATCCAGAGATGAGGGCATAGCTTAATTTAAATTCCAAATTTCTCACGAATTGAGAGATTTCTAAATTCGTATCGAGTTATTCCTTTTTGTTTCCATTGTATTTACGTCAAAAAGTTCTTATTTACTCACATAGAACATGTGTTTATGTCTTACAACATTCCTTTGATGATACGAGGGGTTGAGTATAGGATACCTACCTAGCTTTGGCATGGGTCACTTTATAGTGGATTCAGTCTAGGCACAGTTCAATCATACTTCACTTCTGTCTGCGGGAAATATCTAATTTACGATTCAACAGAGCTGTTGTTACTCTGAGTATATTGTTCCTGTTACTCTGAGCCCTGTGGATTTTTAGTATTTCTGAATGTATTATTTCACATAGTTATTCAATTCAGATGCTATGGTTGTGAATAGCTTTTCCATTGACAAAGGTCAGCAGTATTTATGATCGCTTAAAATTGACCTCGCTATTGTGAACACAACCAGGGCTTCAACGATTATCCTCAAAGTTTATTGCCTCACTTCTGAAGTTCAGTCCTGAATTGTAGCATGTAGGTTTAACCGAAACATATGTTTGCAATTGGTGGCATTCATTCCTTGAAATGTCTGTTAGATTATTTTAAAACTTGGACGTCTGGGTTTGGAAGAACCGTTATTTTAGAACTTAGAAGCCTGTCGTTTAGAAGAACCGTTGAAGTGTATCATACATGTTGCAGGCTCTTGACTTAAACCCCACCCAGCACAGTCAGTTTGTCTAGGCTATTGTATTTGTCCTGATAAAGCCTTTTTGTATAGGTTAGTATTTTTACCTTTGAGAAGAAGTAGTGGGGAAATTGGCAGGTGTCTTTAGCGAATTTCTTTAGGTTTGCAATTAGAAGCTCATATAGAAATGATTAAGAAGCTAAGGACCTATGAAGTGACTACGAAGGGCTTAACTACACTAGCAACCTGGTATGATCTCGTGCATTAAGTTTGTGGAGTTACTTCAGAATGCGGATATTCTGTTACAAATCATGCAATGGTCTCGATTCTGCAACTTTAGTTGCGTTGACAGTTTTTATATGTCTGATCATCAGTGATCTTGAGTGTTATAACTACTTAAAGTATGCCTGCCTACTCCTCAAGACTTGTAATTTTTTAATTCAAAAAGGCTTTTATTTTTCTTTGCCCGCTTATCAGTGATTTAACTTCACGCAACTTCCATATCGAAGTAACTGTATTTTTTTTCCCTAGATCGGCTGCCAGAAGTTTGGACGTGCAAAATTCATCAAAAAGGCCCAACTTGGGTAGTTCTTCTGGCCTGCCTTCCTCTGGTAAGTTCCCTAATAATGTTCTTCACTTTTATCTTCACCTCCGAGTCTTATATTTTGATCATCTCTGAGTAAATAGATGTCATGATAGTGCATAAGGTGTGAATCTTGGAGGTAGATAGAGCAAGAGATATCTGTGATACAGTGTCAGCACAAGCCAAATTTGTCTAATTTGACTGAAGTGGAATAAGTAATCAGTTTACATCCAACTTCTTACCACAAACTCCGTTTCAACTTATAAGTGAATCAAGTATATCCATGGTAGCTTTTCTATATAATCAAGCCCTATTTCTACGTTTAATAGTAATCACATGTCTCGTCATACACTTGAGATTTATTAGTATGTCTTAATCTTGTCTTTTTCCAAAACCCCAACAGCTGTGTTGTCTCACCGATCTAATGGATACTTTAACCTTGCAGAAGAAGCAATATCTGGCTTTTCACAGCATACACTGCAATCCTTCACTGTAGAGAGGTTGCGGGCACTTCTCCGACAAAGAGGCTTGACAACTAAAGGGAAAAAGGCATATATCTATGCTTGAATATCTTATTCTGAATTTTCTATCCATTTGACTTCTTGAGCTAAAGCTGTACAGTAGATTTACTGGAAAGAACTTCATTGAAGATCAAGTCTATGTTGTACATTTAAAATCTTAGATGACTCGAATATGCTCGACAACAGTTAAATTTGTATTTTGAAGCTTGTTAATTGTAGAATATGCGAAGTGTTGTGAGAAACCTACCTATCGTATATCATGCTAGTAAGTTTTACAATGGCTTAGCAAATAATATGCTTAAAGGTAAAATAAATTTACGAGAAAAATCGAAATATCTGTGATGCATATTAATTAAATATGATAAGGATGAAATACAAAATTCTGGAAAAGCAAACCCATCTTCTTGAGGTGCTAGTGATGCTTTTTTGGACTATTATTTTCTGTATGATGCACTTGATGGTTTTTGTGCTAATTCACGTTATTTGCCATTATCTGTGTTAGAAAAAGTGGTATAATTGTAAAATAATGCTGAGGCAGTGTTCGTGCATGCATCACCCAGTTAGGGATCACCCATCTTATGGAGAAATACTAACATTATTATGGTGGCCTTATTGCAGGACGAACTGATCACTCGCTTAAGGGAGTCGCAGAGTTGACATCATCTTAAGCTCCCTCCTTTTGTGTGTGGTTAATCTGGCAATGTAAAACGTTGGTGAGAGCTGAATGACTATCATGTGTACTTATTGATTGTTTGTTTTTGTACGAATTCAGGTGATTTACTATTGTTCAGCATTGAGAGCTTATGATGAGTTTAGATGTGTTGTAGTGAGCTTTCACTACTTTATGCCTATCACTACTTTACAGCGACGCGTGTCGCATGGAGCACACGCATGCGGGAGGCAGCGAACCGTTTTCAAGTTTGGGTCTTTTTTTCTTCCATTTAGCTGATTTTTACCCACTAAACCGTATTTTCCCTTTGCGCAATATTTTACCTTTCCTTGTTCGCACCGTGATGCTATTTTTTCTTTTTAGTGCGCAGCTAATTTGAAGTTTCTTGTTCGCTGCTTTTTTCTCGTTTTCCCTTCGATTTTTTTTCTGGTAAGTGAGTTTTCTTGGAAAGAAATGAGTGGGAGTTAGCACATTCACTTGTAGCATAAATTAAGGACAGGACTAGGCGTCCCCGATCCCCCGGGTCGCCAGCCTGACACGTGTCCACTAATATAGGCTAATCCCGCTTTTGCTACAAAACTCCTGCATTTTGCTGCAAATCGTCCCGCTTTTGCTGCATTGTAGCAAAAAATGGTTCGTACACAAAACATGAAGGGAAAAAAATCTGGCCTCGCCGGAGACCTCACCGGAGACCTCGCCGGAGACGTGGTAGCAAAAAGTTTATGCTATTGTAGCAACAGAAAAGTTCTATTGTAGCAAAATCAACTTCACCGGAGACTCTCGCCGGAGACATCGCCGGAGACCTCACCAGAGACCTCGCCGGAGACGTGGTAGCAAAAAGTTTATGCTATTGTAGCAACAAAAAAGTTCTATTGTAGCAAAAATCAACTTCGCCGGAGACTCTCGCCGGAGACATCGCCGGAGACCTTCTCCGGCGGCGTGTGCATGCTACGATGCTGCAATATAACAATTTTTTTGCTATTATTGTTATGTGTTTTGCTACAATAGGATAAATTTTTTGCTACGATGTTTCCGACGAGGTCTCCGTCGATGTCGCCGGCGAAACCGATTTTGCTACAATAGCACATTTTTTTTGCTACGGGATCTCCGGCGAGGTCTCCGGTGAGGTCCGGCGAGTCCGGTGAGGCCGCCGGCGAAATCGGTCTTTTCTCCGGCGAAATTGATTTTGCTACAATAGCACATCTGTTTTGCTACGGGATCTCCGGTGAGCTCTCCGGTGAGGTCCGGCGAGTCCGGTGAGGTCGCCTGCGAAAATCGGTCTTTTCTAATCTATTTTCTGGACGAACCGTTTTTTTGCTACATAGGAGCAAAAGCGGGCAATTATTTGCTACACGGTAGCAAAAGCGGGATTTGAACAGAAAAAGGAGGCACGTGTTGGCAGGGGACCCGGGTGATCTTTCCCAAAGATCCCCCGGATGATTACTATACTTTTCCATAAATTAACTTTAACAGCTGTAAATTTAAAATATAATATTGTAAGGCCTAGGTCGTTACGCACATTAGTCGGAGGGCGTGTGACAGCTCCATTGCGCCTTGATCACGGGGCTTACGCACTTTTGCACCGCGAGACGTTATCTAAATCCAGAGCTGAGCTGACGACTCCCACGAGCCGTGCTCCCAGCGACGCTGCTGTTTGAGAAGTGAAGACTGAAAGAATCAAGTCTGTTTATTGATCAAAGATTTTTGGGTATTTACACCCTCCGTACAGATGCCAACAATGACGGTTGCAAGGCTTTACGTATGTTCGGAAAGGGACTGCGTTTGGACAAAGACAACACCGAACTCTAACTGCTAATAGTTAGTCTAGAATTAACGCAAACTATTTGTTTAGTCTAATTATTAAAAAAATAATTATTCCTAACACGCCCCCTTGGACAAACCTTGTTCCTTGGAGAATCATAATCATAAATTTCTGCATATAGTCTTGTAATTTTTCATATAATCTTTGAGCCGGGAAAGTTCTTTTATTTGTTTGGATAGTCTAATATCTTGAGAATATCTCCCTCGAAAACCCAGCGAGAAAAAAAATGAGGGGAGTAGTTTTTATATGTTGTTAAAACTCATTTAAACTATGTGGATAAAATAAGAAAAAAAATGACATAGTATATAATAATTATTGTCTTCGTGAAAACTTGTATGATAAAATTAACCTAAATAGGAAAAGAAATCTCATTTATAAGTTTAGAGACCAATAAATATGCATTGCATATTTTCTTAAAAAAAATCTTGCACTGCCTCCCTCCCTATCTCCACTAATATAAAAAGACCCAGAGGGTGGCTGATCCATATAACGTCAGCCGTAAGATTAGCATCATCCTGCGATCCAGGTTTAACCAATGATGTAGTCACACCCCCCCCACTCAGAACCGTCCATCCGCTGAATTTAACAGCCACGATTCTTCCAATGCTGAGATACTTTCCCGCGAAAGGTTGCACGCGCCCTCATCGGAAAAAACGTAGAGGCTGTTTGGATTGCGGCCGGCAGCTACCTTTCCAAAAATTTGGCGTTGACTCGCAGCTTGGGTTGACGTTTGGATGAAAGCCCTGGTATCAAAGCCATGCCAATTTATTGGTCACAGCGTGCGATTCTGCGCCCAAGCTCGGGCAAAACTGGGGCGGCAGAATCCTGCGCCAACATTTTGGCGTGCCCATGATTTGGTGGGGCAGAAGTGGGCACAAACCAAACATTCCCGTAATCCAAAGGAAAAAACTACCCCGTGCTAATTCGGCCGCCTACGCCCAGTCGTCGTCGCCGACGCCTCCCGGCCGCACGCCTCACCGCCCGGCGCAACGCCGCGCCGCCGATCGGCCGCACGCCTTGCCGCATCCCGGCCGCGCCGCCTCGTCGCGGCCACATGCCCGGCCGCACAACGCCTCGCGGCCGCAACACGCCCTAGCGCCGCCGGCCATCCAAGCGTCGCAATTTGGAATCCAGCGCGCCGCCCTCCTCCACCTTCTCCCCACGACCTCAATCTCAATGTGTACCTCTCTGAGTCTCTCACTCCGAAACCCCAAACCACCCCGACATCGTCGTCCTCCCATCGCACGCTCGGCCGCCGTCTGCCAACTCCCTCGCTCGATGTACTCCTCCTCCTCCGGCGTGGCACGCCGTTTCCGTCTCCGTCGGTCGATGTACTCCCCTCCGCCGGCGTGGCACGCCACCGCCGGAAACCGCCAAAGGCAGCAGCCCTCTCATCCTCTTCTTTCTACTCCGACATGGAATCTGGTCAACACGCCTGCTGATTACTGCTGCTAGGTTCTGTGGAGATGTGGGGCGCCGAGGCGACCATGAGGCTTCGTCGGACAGGCGGGGCATCGAGGCGACGGTGCCGGCGGCGCTTGCTTTACCGCATGTAAGGTTCTTCGTCGGAGATGCAGGCGTCGAGGCAAACGACGAGGACTACACCGGCGCTTCCTCCACGCCACGGGTGAGGCTTCGCCGGTTTGGTCTGTTTCGCCGGCTCTGTTGTTTGTGCTCTGGTTCCTCCTTTCTCGCGATGCAAACCTTTCTGCAGATAGTTTTGATATGGGGTAGTATTCCTTGGGAAAGGAGCCGCATGAGGGGCTCGAGCTCGGTTGCTTGAAGGTTGATGGTGCTCATGGCACTGACGGTGGATTCAGCGGGGCAGAAGATGGATTGTACCAGCTCTCTTCGGTTGGAGCAGAGGTGCTACTTCTTCATATTTGTTATGAACTGTTGGCCTTGATATATCTGCATTTGCCTTCTGATAAAATAGGAGCCTAGGAGACTATATGAACCCATCAATAAATACCCTTCATATAGCTGGCTCTCAGCTTGATCGTGTAGCTAATATACGAGGATGCAGACTGCTGAATCACATGGTGTCCTGACGCTGCCTAAATGTATTTTTTATATTCATATCATTTGTATATAACAAGACAATCACACTGACATGAGCACGCATGCAACATTATACTGCCTCATTCAGAAAATTGTCAAATGTTTGCTGATATGGAGGCCTTATAAGTTAAATGGATTTTTTTCTTTGCGTACTGAACTATGTTCGCCTTTGTTCATGTAGTTTGGAATGCACATAGAATTTCTGTTTGAAAAGTTCCCGAATAGGGAGGAACTTGGCAGCCAGGCCACTGGTGACCTCCTGGTAAGGTGTTGTTCCATGCATTGGTGGTACTATTGTAGTATTATGTTGCATAAAAAGCTTATAAACACATGGATATAGGTATTGTCTACATATTCTACTAGGCATACAATCAGGCAAAGAGCTCCGTAGTACATACATATACATGTAAGAAACTATATGGTTAAAAGAAAACTGAATTATGAGTTACAGTGTAATTTGTCACGGTATACTATTTAGGTGTTTGTGTTTTTCCTGTTAACATTCATACACACTTCCATGTTCAGATAGCTGTATCACTTATTTGGTATCCTATTGCTTAATCTATGCATCACTATACTGTACTGGTTTATGACTTAACCAATTGCAGTACATACTAATGATTGTAGCCAGGCAAGTGATGCTATGTTAAATTGCATTGCGCCTTCCTTTTATTTTACCTCATAGCTTGAGCAGTAAGGGCCACGATGCTCGATTTTATATCACTGCATATTGGTTATTACTCTTGGTTGCTTGTTCTCAGATACCCATTTCATGTCTCCCTCCCTCTTAGTCTTTCAAAGTACATTTCTATAATTAGAATAATCGGAGGCCATGAAACTGTGCATAACAGCAAATCTGAATTGGTTGTCATTAGCATACGGTCAGAATGAAATAAATGTAAATAATCTGAAGCGCATATTATCTAGATATGTGTTGCCTCTGCAAGCATGCTCCTGTTTGAACTATATGCTTACCTTGCCAAGGTTGAAAGAAGTGCTTATTTTGCTTTGTGTTAGAATTCTGATTTGGTAAACAAATGGTCATGTTTCATTTTGGTTATTTGCTGCAGCTTTTATTTGCAGCATCCAAAGAAAGATTCGATAATTATGCAAAATTTAAAGACAGGGCTCAACAAGCTGCCGTTCGGTTACAGATAAGTTTACCTTTCTTACTTATGTGTAGTCTGGGAAGATTGCAGTCTTCTCTATTTCTCTTCTAAGCTATATATAGTAGGGAGGGGAGTTAAAATATCGTTCTGCTTGGAAAAAGATATGTGAAATCAGCAGGAACGAGTTTGACCAGGTTTACAATCTCTTAGATGTACAACTTGAAGAAAATGTTACCCAACAAATCTGTGCAATGTTTGTTGACTAACAGTTTTATCTCAAAGGCTTGGTGTTTTCTTTCTCTCATTTGAACCACGATAAAAAACATTCTGTCAAACATTTGAGTTAATTCACCCTGGCGTATTTTCTCATTGTCATATGAAGTCTCAAAGATAAAAAAGAATATCTACAACTGCTACTAAATTTTTGCATTTTTCTTACAGTCAATTTTCTGCATTTTAGCTTCATTTATTAAATGCGTATAATTGTATTGCCAGAGAAATTATTAAACTCCTGATTAGTTGAGCTTTTCATATTAGCAGCTAATATTTGTGGATATATTTACAAAACTTCATGAATATATTTTCTTTGTGAACGCTATTTTTCTTTTTCTTTTTTTTAATCTGTTTTAGTTCATGTGAAGCTATTGTTGTTGGGGCTGTAAACTTGTAACTGTCATCTATATGCTGTTGAATCCTAAATGATTCCATGTTCAGTACAGCCATTTGTGTGAGCTTGGTCAAAACTGTATCCAATACTTCAAATTATTCGAATGATTTTCTGGCGGGGGCAGCCCCCATGTATTATATGAAAGGGGGCTATTGTTATACGTGTCAGTTTGGTGGTGTTGATATCAAAATCATGGGCTTCCTGTTCTGTATATATATGTTACATTAGCATACATCCACAGTCAGGTAAAAAAGACAGTCTTGCTCTGGAGGATTAGAATCCTTAGACCTATTTTCTATGTGGGTTTTCGTTTTAGTATTTAATCATATCGTCTACTCCTATAATCAGTTGCATCTTCGACTAGGCATATACAGAATGGCAGTAAACTGAAACCAAGCATTGCTTGCCTATAGAGTAGATCCTTAGTTCCTGACACATGGAAAACAACTGAGTGCAACTGAATTCATTATTGTTTTGTATTTATGTCCAAAATGTATGTGATCTGAGAAACTAGATGGTGAAAGTCAGAAGTAGCATTAGAAAATGGCCATTGGTGTTTCAAGTTTGAACCAAACTAGGAAATGTCGCGCGGCGACACGCCACGCCCGTTGTGATACAAAATTGTGAAATCCGCTGGAATTTGTTTTTTTTGTTTCAGCAAAAAATACAAAAATTGTTTGGAAAACTAATCCAAAAAATCTGCAACAAAATGAACATTTCTTTATGTGAAAAGTTTAAAAATTTCTTAATTTTAAGATTTTCTTAGTTTTACTTTTGTACACAATGGATATTTGGTGCAACCTTTTTGTGTAAAGTTTGAAAATTTCTTAAATTTGAAATTTTGTTAGAGGTAGAGGAGACGACGGCGGAGCTCCCTGTGTGCTTTGATTTGTCGGGGGAGGAGCTCGGTGCCGGCGGCGTCTCCGTCCGAGCGGAGGAAGAAAGAGGAGAGGAGTAGGGCGAGGAGGACCGGTTCGCAAATTTCAAAACACGCAGGGGCCTTTGCGCAAAAATGCTACACGTATCGTCGGATGACGAAGCGACGGCGCTTCTAAAGTGCCCGGGCGACATGGCCACCTCGAGTTTCAAATTTTTGAAATCCGTCAGAATTTGTCTTTTTTTGCGCAGTCAAAAATACAACGAATTTGAAGATTGGAGAGAAATATGTTTATGTCCGTCAAAACCAAAAGGTTAAAACATGAAATTTGTTCGGAAGGATGACATTCGTCTACTCGTGAAAAGGAAATTTAAACGGATGACTGAGTGCGACGAATTTGACAAAATTTGTCAGGTGTTTTTACGAGTTTGGATCCAAAATTAAGGAGTTAGAGTCGACCAAACTCGAAACCGATCATGGGAATGAAACCTGCTCGTCAGCGCGCATATATTTCATGTGTATATTATCGCGAAAAGGGCAAAAAAAAAACAGCTACAGTAGATGGTGCAACGCACTTCTACAGTACTCGTCGACGTGGGCAGCTCCATTGTTCGCTAAAGAGGAGCCCGATAGATAGTACTAGAAGGAAAAGACGCGCGTTGCCGCGTCTATCCTAATACGAACAATGATAAATGAACAAACAGAAATTTAGCGAGACATAAATAAAAATTGGTATCAATGATAGATAAAATAGTATCATTGGCTCACTATCTTAGAACAGGATTACTCAGACATCCTCACATAAACATAGAGGAGTAGAGAAAGGACAGAGTTATTTAGTTGTAGTAAAGTTAGGAGTACACCACTCAACAGACAGAGCATGACCCCCTTAAAAAACGTTTACACTCAGTTAGCATACAACGACAATTATGAAATGTCATGAAAGTTAAATTGTGTACATGGTTTTATAATGGTTCGAACAAAAAAATTGATCAAAGTTCCAACAATCTGCAGACACTATACGATATGATGAAAATTGCAAATTTGGAGAGATAGATTAGCCAAGATTTGATTAGCCATCGAGGTATTACAATGAAGGTCACTGATTTTAATATAATGAAATCAAGTAGATTTTTCTAACATATATTATCCCAAAATCAATAACAATAGTTGGCGTAATTATTTTACATAGTTAAATAAATTGCATCGAATATGATCGATACTATATAAAAACAGAAGAACATTCCACCAAGAAATACTAAATAATTTACCAAAATACAGTGAAAACTGAGATCTTACACTCTTTACATGCTATATTAATTTGTGCATTGGATCTAGATTACATAAAATAAAATATAAACAAAAATAAACTACATGAATACCACCAAAATTATATATCTGATTGCAGGAATGCCCTTCTATTAACCTATAGTTTGTCATGTTCGTCACACGGTTCAACACCACATGTTATTTTATTAGTGTACCCTCGTGGTCATGACTTTTCTACACTCTAATGATTGCAACTGAGGCTAGGCAAACATAGGTCCTTCTTAGTGTATGCATTCAACCATCTAGAAAATGCACACATGCATTTTATTACATAATCTGACTCGTTCTCTGAATACAAGTGAGATATATATAGGCAAATATACGTAGAAAAAAGTTCACTTATAAATACCCACATCATCTTTCATCAGTAATAGGTGGCATCTAACAAAGAGGCGTATAACTCATCCTTCCACCCCATTCACCGTCGATTTGTCGTTCACGGTTCCAACCGCAGCTGCCACCACCACCGAGTCGAGCACTACTAACACTCTAGCAGCAACGGTGACAGCGGCGGTCGATGCGAGAGGCGACATGGGTGTTCATGTGCAACTACTACGAGGGTTGTAGGAAGTCTTTCAGCTTAGTGGCGTTGGGTGGCCACCAGAGGGGAGCGCAAGTGGCGTGTAAGTTAACGATGGACTTGAGTCGCGACATCAGGGATGGATATGCCCTGTAGTTCCAAGTGTTTAAAGGAGCTAGAGATGTGTGCGGAGAGACAGACAAACTTTGCGTAGGGACTGCTGTTTTCGGTCGAATACGACTCGAGGGAGGCGAAGGGAGAGAAATGGTGTTGTGTGGCACAGGCTGCGCGACGTTACGGTAAATGCTAGCGGCATAGATAAAGAGAGTTGTCGGGTAGCGCCAGTAGCTCCGGACTCACCGCATAAAAAAATCGAAAAGACATGTTTAGGTTTCAATTTGTTGCAATAAAACATACAACTACGTGTACGTATTGTACGCACTCTAGAAGATATTTTTGTATTTTGGTCTACCCAAAAGGAGTAATTTTGAGGGGAAATTGAGCTATTTTTCCTTTTTTACAGCCACAATTTTGTTTTTTTATAGATGGAAATCCCTTTTTATTTCACCAAAAATTTAGCGGATAAGTACAAACATATGTATATATCCAATAGAATTTTTTTCAACTGAATTTAAAACTATGAACTATAAATAAATAAATAAATAATGTGAGCTAAGTGGGGTCTACCATGATGTTGACATGTGATTTAGCAGATAAGTACAAACATGTATATATCAAATAGAATTTTTTTTCAACTGAATTTAAAACTATGAACTATAAATAAATAATGTGAGCTAAGTGGGGTCTACCATGATGTTGACATGTGAAAGAAGGAGAGGTCTCCAATTCTAGGGGATTGTATATTGTAGAGATGGATGCATCAATTACTAGTAGCACCGCAGTAAATACTTTTGTAGCCCAACTGTCCAATTTGCTTTCACATTGTATTTGGGCTTACTATTTGCAGGAAATACTTCCTTTGAAGATGAACCTTAAATCTGACTTAGAATGCATTGCCTAAATTACTAAGTATATCAAAGATGAACAAAACGGCGGCCTGTCCGCGCTCCACGCACTGTATCAACTACAGTAGACACTGTAGAAAAACTACAGTGTTCTACAGTTCCGTGGTGGGCCCCACCTGTCAGCCTCATGTCACACTAAAACAAAAACAAAAAAAGAAAAGAAAAAAGCCAGAGCGGTGACGGCCACGGCTTCTTGCCTAGCCCTCTCCTCTCCCTCACTCTCTCGATCCCCATGCCACCGTCGCCGTCGCCGCTTGATTCCGGCGTGCTTCGGCCACCTCCGCCGCCGTGCTATGGCGCGTCGACGCGGCGGCCGACGCTCCACCTTCTCCTCCTCTTCGATCTGTTTTTCCCCGCCTCGCGCGGCCGCACGCGACCCAACCCTAGGCTAGGGTTTCGGGCGTCGGCGCGGCTCCACCGTGCTCGCCCTCCTCCGGTGCTCCGCCACGGCTGGGTGCAGGGTTGCGACCCCCGTGCCGCCGTGGTGTTGGTGGCGTGATGCACTTCTCCTCTGACCCTTCTCCTCTGGCCACATGGGCACTGCCCCGTCGCCGGCGAGCTACGGTCAAAGGCGTAAGGTATGATCTTCCCTCTCCTCTCTCATCTCTTCCCCCTCCAGGCCTTCGGCCATGCTCTGAAATGATTAGAGGAAAAGATGATTTAGGTTTCCTGTTGCTTAGGTCTCGAGCTTGATCTGCTGCTCCTGTGATGTTTACTGAATAAATACCAGTGCCCCTGAGCATTTCCTGAGCATTCCCTTGGTTGATGATCTAGCCCGTGGCTTAGCTTGTAGTAAATACACACATGGGAAATTATCTATGTCGTTGAAATTCATACTGTAGTATGAAAAATTGTATGTTTTTTTGAAGTAAAACGGCAGTTGTTCTGCCAAATCAATTAAGAGGGAGAACAACTGCCGTTTTACTTAAAAAAAACATACAATTTTTCATGAAAAATTGTATGTTGCATGTGTTGGTCAAACAATCTGAAATAACTTGCACAAGGCGAAGCAATCCTTTTGTTGGAGGACTTATTTTGGCGCTAGGCTTGAACACACGTGCCGGATTTGGAGGCCTAGACATGGAGGGATGGGGTTGCCCTGAGATTGCAAAGAACCTGTAACTCTCTTGGCAATCACCAGGCTGAAGTTTTCATGAGCCATGTAGAGTTTTAGTGGCGGTTCTCCTCAGAACATTTTACAGAATCTTTCTGGCGGGTTTGTTCTTGATAAATTAATATTAATTGGCACATATGCCTTGCTGACTTCTGTGTTTGCCTTAACTCTGAAGAGCATCTTTGCTGACAATTGCTGTGCTTCCATAAATATGCACGTTTCGTCGATTCCCAGAGTATATAGTGCGTTCTTCCGGGTACACGGAAAAATCTTGCCATGTAGGAGTACATGAGGGGCAGAGCGCAGAAAGTTTCTGAAGCTACCTGAGCTGTAATTGACAGTGGTGATCGATCGACCAAATGTTTCAGACTTTTGGGCAGCCTGATCTTGCTGGTCTGCTGATCTTGGTCTTTCCAAAACATAATAAATCTCACTACTAACAAAATCAGTGCTCACTGTATTCGGGTCGAGTTTGAGCATAATGTAAACTAAGTAAAAGCTAGTCAAATTTCGGACGTCAATTCAGAGTTTCAGACAGAAATAATAACCGACACTTGCACATGTACAGACAAAACAACTACCGTGGACCGCTACCAAGGACCGTCATAAATCGTAACAAAACATATTTCAATTTGGCAACCGCTGTTACTTTGCTCCTGAACGAAAAAGGCAAATCTTACATGGCAGGCTGGTCAGGTCAGATAGAGCAGCGTAGCCCGTAGCTAGGTATGAACAGCTCATGAGAACTTCAGCTTGGTGATTGCCAGGAGAGTTACAGCTCTAAACACAGTTCACTCTCAGGGCCTGCTCATTTCAGTGAGAGAAATGTCGAGCTGATTTTGTCCTTGTCCACAAGGATCGAAATAATTGCTTCGCTACCATGGAAAAAATAGCACTGCTAGCTAGAGGAGTTATTTGCACTGCTGGTCACACAACTCGACAGCTATGTGCACTTAAGTCACACAACTGGATAACTGAATTTTTTGGTCACACAACTCGTCATCTGGTGCACTTAAGTCACTGACCCCACATGTCAGGCCGTTTTCCGTTGAAGTTGATGCTGACTGGACACGTAATTTTGCAAAAAAAACCCTGTATTTTTGTACATTTGCAAAAAACCCCTGCATTTTTTTCAAAACCCCCCCTGAATTTTTGAAATGTCCAAAAATACAGGGTTTTTTTTTGCAAATGTCCAAAAATACAGGGGTTTTTTTGCAAGATTACGTGTCCAGTCAGCATCAACTTCAACGGAAAACGGCCTGACAGGTGGGGTCAGTGACTTAAGTGCACCAGATGACGAGTTGTGTGACCAAAAAATTCAGTTATCCAGTTGTGTGACTTAAGTGCACATAGCTGTCAAGTTGTGTGACCACCAGTGCAAATAACTCTAGCTAGAGTGATGGTACATGTCATGTTTATCGAACTTTCCCCCCATTCTGCATCTTCTTGGATAGCCTGACTGACAGTTAAAACATTGAACTGTTCATACTACAGTAATTTTTTTTTCCATGCGTCAATAATTTCCATGTGCGTATTTACACAATTACTTCTAATTAAGTCAGATTTAAGGCCCCAAAACAATGTGTAAGCAAATTGGACAAGCTGGGCTGCAAAAGAAGTAAGACAATCATGCTATTGACGAAAATACTTCTGGGAATGGATACACTGAACCGTTTATTCAAACAACAACTTGAATGACACTAGAAATTAAATTGTTGCTACATACGAATAATCGAATCATGTATACTTTTCGACAATCAGGATCTAGCTAGTTTTGACCAGGTTCCGCGCTCTGCAACTATAAATTTGAAGCCTACACATAAAACGTATACATGATAATATGTGCAATATGCCTACAAATATTCCCTCAATTCCTGCAAATTATATCTGTTCGTAAGTGTCAACTCTGCCTACTACTTACAATTGAGTATTTGATTAATTTGCAAGTACAACAAAGATTGAAAAAAAAGACATGTGACGCCGTCTCAACAGGTCTTCGGGAAGACATTGACATAATTCTTTAGCTTCACATTCTTGCATATACTTGTTGCGGCGTCGCTCTTGTGCCCCTTAAAATTGAGGTTCACATCTTGCAACAATATGTCACGACATGGGACTGTGTCGCTGCTGTCAAGCTTGATAGCCTCTTTTGTCGCACTTGTGCCTCGTATATTTTTGAACTGAATGTTCTTGAGTTGCACCGCTGAAGTTTGTTTCTCGCATGGCTTAGGATTCGAAGGATCGGCCATCGTGCAGTAGTTCTAGTCAACGATTATTGGATGCTTGACTCCCGTCATTGTAATATCCTCAAATATGATGTCCCTCGCATATCCTTTTCCACCTTGCCACATCTTGATGCGCACACCATTCACTGCGTCAGAGAAGTGTGCCTTATAAACTGTTATGTTGGAAACTCGGGCCTCTGAGTTGTGGTCACCTAAAATTCCCACACTTATTCCATGACCGGGTCGCAAATAAGTTTTCGGTACCTGTCTTGATCGATATGCAATCGTCTCCGGTTTTGATATTGCAATCCATCACTTGAATATCCTTGGTGCGAATGATGTGGATTCCGTCATTCTCTGGGCTGTTGCTAGGCGCGGTTATGGTGATGCGCTTTAGATGTACGTCCTTGCAATCTTGGATTGATACATGTGTATCTGCTGGCTGTTCAACATCTTAATATTTTCCACCTTGAGCTCATTGCACTTGCTAAACACCAACGCGATGGGAGCAAATGTGCATTTTTGGTTCTTATCGACTCGGTAAGAATTCTTCCACCACATCTCACCGTTTCCGTCCATGATCCCGCCACCGGTCACGGTTAGGCTGTCAACATTGTCAAACACAATCCACTTTGGCCGTTCCTCTGCTGGCCAGCTAGATCTTGCGGGAGCTACCAGTTTTCCTTCGAGCTTAAATGTAACTCTAGATTTGCATTTACCTGAGAACATGATGTGCTTGACGAGATACGTCTTCTCCTTTGGTACCAGAAGGGTGGCCGGCTGAGAGGAGGAGCAAGCCACGGTCCACGCTTTCTGAAACGCCGGCGTGTCATCTTGCTTGCCGTCGCCGACAGCTCCATAGCTCATCACGTCAACCTCCCTAATGTTTTGCGAAGGCTTGCTCGTCTCTCCAATTTTACGGCCGTGGCCGGCCCTACGAACGCTGATATCGATCCTTTGATTGGGCTCGCTCTTGTGTCTTAGCTGGCGGCGCACGGAGAAGTTGGTGGTGCTGTCTGTGTGAGCGCCCGCCGGCAGCAAGAGGAGCAGTAATACGCCGACGACGAGAAGTGCTGCTAGTACCGCGAGTGCACGCGATGCCATGTCGACTTGTGCAAGCTCGCACGCCAAGGAACAGCTATGCTGAGGCGATCCTTGATCGGCCTGATTCGTGGTATCTCGCTAGCTATAGAGGTGTGCGCTTGCTGATTTGAGAAACAAGCTGGGGATTCCTGCACTTTTTATAGCAGAGAAGAGGTATAGCTAGGTGTAGTCGGAGTGCAGATCCTATTCGGTCAGCTATTCAATCAATCTGCAGCCATGTATTGTACTGTACGTGCGTACGTTGGATTCGGAGTCCGACTCCGAATGTCGCTGCATGCACATCTGGGTGCATGCACTACTCATTTCAGGTCTTGTCAGCCAACCGGGTTCAGGTCAAACAGCACGTAATCTCAGCGCTTGCTTTTCTTCTCGCGCCACCGAACGACGCTCACCTCCTTCTTTTTGTTTTTTTGGTCTCGCACGAACGACGCTCACCTTTTCTTTTACACCGATCTATATGGGACGTACAGTCTTCTCTCTAGCGGCCGGGCCTTTTCTCTCCCGCCTAGTACACGGCGGCGTCGGCTTCATGTCGCTCGGCTGCTTCCATGCTCGGCCTCATCGACATGAAAGCAGACAGCAGAGGCGCGTTACCTCAAGGCGACGACAGCTCCCCAAGGCGAGCACATCCTCGAGCCCCTCTCACCTCAGCCCGCTCCCTCCTTCTACTCAAGCATGACTTCGCCGTGGGCCGCCTCCTTCGGATTCATCACCCGGCGGTCTTGAGGAAAGTCATGAATCATGCAAGCAGGGCCACAACTTCTTGGAACGGAGACGACCAGATTCTTTCTCATGGTCGTGTACCTTTTCCTGGTGTGTGCCTAGTTTATTTTCTCTGTTTTAAAAAGCCGGCTATAGAAAATAGCCCCGGCCCTGAAAATGGGGCTATAGCCTAAATGAGGCTATAGCCGTAAATTGTACGTGAATTTATTTAGCCCGAACCCTCGCTCCCGACATAACCCTCCTCGCTCCCGCGCGACCGGCGCCCCCCGCGGCGGCGGCGCGCGTTCCCGGCCCCTCTTCCTCAGCCCTCTCCTCCCCCTCTATCCCTCATCGCCGCCGTCGGCAGGGGCCGCCAGGCGAGGCCCGGGTGGCGCCGGCGGCGGCGGCAGGTCCTCCCCCGCGTCCTGCAGGCTGAGGCGGGGCTCCCCTCGCAGGGCGGCGGTGCTTCACGGGCGGCGGTGGTTCGGCTCCGCCCGGGTGGCGTCGTGACGGCGGCGGCGTGCGTGGAGCTGCGGGGCGGCGCAGCAAGGCGGACGGCGGGGCATGGCGGTGCGGCTTGGAGGCCCTGTGGCCCAGATCGGGGCCCTACGGGCCCCATCTGGGTCGGGTCACGCCGGCCCAACTGCAGTGCTCTCGGCAGCAGATGACGAGGTGGAGACTGCAGGGACAACGGCGACGGCGGCTTGCTTGTTGCAACGTGGCGGCGGGCTTCACGGGCCCGATCTGCGCCCGGCTGGACCCTATTAGGATTGGTGTGCCCCTGCGGGGGCTTTACGGACCCGTCGGGTCCGGCCGAACCTAGCTGGGACCGGTGTGCTCCGCGGCCGTGTCCGGTCGACTACCGCCTTCGGCGGTGGAGGTAGTTCCCTCCCGTGGCCGCGGTTCTGTTGACCCTGGTGTATCTACTCTTGGCCTCTGTCGTGCTGGCCTCGTGGCGGTGGCTTCAGGGAGACGACGATGGTGGCTTCGCATCCGTGGTGGCGCTTGTTGGCGGGTGGTGAGTCTGGCGGTGTCGGGGTTCGGCCTCACGGGCTCCTATGGTACGGATCGTGCAGGGTTGTGGATGGGGTTTTTCGGGAGAAATCCTTGTTGGTTAGTCCGACACCGACGCGGTGACGCCTTCGGGTGACATCTTTCCTTCCTGAAGGGCGTTGTGGCTACCCTTCATCTGCTTCCATGTGTGCCGGGGGGAAACCCTAGGACCAAATCTGGTCCGGCCGCCACATGACTTTTCTTCTTGAAGGGGTTGCTTGGTACTCGTCGATTCGGTACTAGGAGCATGGTGGTACATCTTCGGAGAGGGCGCAGCGGGTGCGGGTCGTCGTCGCTTAGTCAATCCGCCTATGTCGTCTTTTATTTCTTCTTTTCCTTTCTTTGGGTGCTTGTTGGCTGTCGCCCCAGCCGTGTCTCTCGTTGGTTGTATCGGGTGGTTGCTATATTTATATAGCGGGGCTACGGCCTATTTCTTCAATTTATTTAGCCCTAAGGTTCTCAAAAGGCTATAGCATCAGCTATAGCCGGCTATATAAAACAGAGTTTATTTTTACTTCCTGATGGAATAAGCTGTAATCACCAATCTCTGTTATCAGTACGAGTACCCATGTTTTCAAATGGGTGAATTGACCAAGTTCATTGTGTTACACCGAGCTTCAAATTATTTTCTTAACATGCCAAGCTTCAATTTCTTGTGGTGAATTTCCTTCACGTATGCCATGATAAAGCTATAAATCTCATGGATGATAATTACACAACAATATCATATTAGCATGCCATGATCCTACGTACTTTGCGTACATTATATGATCCCTGTATGGCTTAATTTATGAAGTAGATGGATTTTGTTGTTCGTTCTCTGCAGAAACCAGATGGTAATTGATGTTTACATTTTGTACATAAAGTGAGATCATTTGAGTATTTTATTAAAAATACTTTTTTTTTCTTTTGAGGATGAAAGGTTCCCAACTAACTTGTCCATTTTTTACCTTGGTTAAACATGTTTTTTATGTGAAATAAGATTGATACCGTTCTGAAAACAACTTCGCAATGTTGTGGTCTTGTTTAGAGAGCTCTTCAAGTTTGACATATACATTAGTCAAATTTGACGCTTCTGCTGGATTTCGCTGCTGCTCATTCTTGGGATGGGATAATGCAAAAAGGGTGAATTATGGGTAGGGTAAACACGTGTGGATGGACTTTGAACAAAATTGGGTTATACCGGTGTTTTTCATCAAAAAGTTGATTTTATTTTCTCCCATTGCAATGCATGAGCATGTTTGGTAGTAGTATATAATAGGTATACAAGATACCCAAAGTTTGTTTTTTTATTACTCCGCTCATAGTCAAAGACGGACCCCGGCGTGAAGCCGGCCATGACTGGAAGTGTAAGTCATTCATTGTGCCGCAGAGGTGTGCCTTATAGATTATCACATTGGAAACTCGGGACTTAGAGTTTAATTTTTTCACCTAAAATTTCTACACTTATTTCATGACCCGGTACACAGGTTATTCTCGAAGAATACAAGTTCTTGGTACCGGTCTTGATCGAGATGCAACCAATTTTGGTATTGCAATGCCTCACACGGAAATCCTTCGTGCAAGCAATGTGGATCATGTCATTACCTTGGCTGTCTCTAGGCGCAGTGATTGTGATGCATTTTAGAAGTACATCTTTGCAATCTTCGACAGACATGTGGACCTGCTGGCTGTTCAAGCTTAATATTTTCCCTACAGCTCATTGCACTTGCTAAGCTTACACATTGGCATAAGCAATCACTCGCATAAACTACCCTTAGACAAGCTAAATGTAACACATCAGTTAACTTCTAATATCTCACCCGTATATATATATTTCTTTATGCATACATGTGTGACTAGAAATCAGAAACGATGTTCATGTGTACCCCAGAGGCAATGGTGAACACTAGATACTACCTCAATTTATAGACCCAACTGGTGTGGTGGTAATCATACTCTTTTTGTGCAAAACTAATGCCCGTGCATGATACATATTCCTACATGCATGATGGTGCGCCAATGTTCATGCATGCGCATGCATGAACATAACATGCCTAAAGTTATTTAGGGACCGCTGTAACTACTCCTCTGGTTCACAATATTAGTTTCGGATTCTTACAAAACTAGTCGTTTAATCTTTTTAATATGTTATTTCGGCCCAGTGCGATAGGTGCGACGGCCTGGGGCCCGACCAAAAAGGAGGCTCATATTTACATACAGTATGTATATATTTCAGAGTAGAGCAAAAAAAAAAAAGTCAGCCCAGCAAGCAGCCAGCACGGCCTGTCAGCCACGCCCACCCACGTCCGCACGGCTGGTCGCCTGGGCTACGGCTTCCTTTCCTCAATCCTGTTCTTCTCGATCGAATCGGAAGCGACGAACAGAGCACAAAGACGCAGCGGCACCGGCGCACGGGGCACCACACCAACCAACCAACGGCCGAGTTTGGGGATCAAATCAACGAGGATTTGGGGGAGAGATCAAGATCATCAATTCAGTTTTGTTGGGCCATTGGTGAAGTTCGCACTGGGGCCTTTGAAATCATAGAGCCGACCCTACATGCCTAAAATTATTTAGGGACCGCATGTAACTACTTCTCTTGTTCACAATATTAGTTTTGGATTCTTACAAAAAAAATAGTCGTTTAATCTTTTAATATGTTATTTTGAGGAAAATAATTATATATATGGAAGTATAATCTATTAAAATGTAGTAAAATCATTTCATTAGTTTTCGTGCTAATAATTTGTTCTATATCGATGGTCAAACCTACAAATATATAACTAGAAGGAATGTGAAAGCTGCTTACATTACCATTCATGTGGAGCAGTTAGCATGTTCATATATAAACAATATAGATGCAACGAACATAAGTTAGATAACTTACTTATCGGAAGAAGTTACTTGATTGCTCGAAAAGTGCTAATGGAGTCCAAGCTCTATGAATCCCTTTTTTTTCAAAACTTAAACATCTGTCATTTTCAAGTTTCAAAATTTTGACACAGAAGTCCTAGTTGTAGATAATGTCGAACTCTATCCGTGTTTAAAACAATGCAAAATTTGTCGTATTTTAGGCTATGAAAGATGACTAATCTGAAATAATATCAAGTTTTTGTAATTGTGCACTATTCACCGATCTAGATCTACACATTTGTCATTTTTCCCAGCCTAAAATATAATGCAATTTATGTTGGGATTTTGCACAGTGGTAGAGTTAAACATTATCTACTCCTACAAGCTTTTTCCCTAAATGCTTGAAAGTTTCAAATATCGATTTTTTATTAATAAAAAACTAGCTCAGTGGAGCTCAGCCTTTAAAATGCTTCACTCATTCATTTCTTCTACTGCTTACGTAGTAGCATGATCTCTGGTTCCGCATTAAGTAGGAGAGAAAAATGCGGTAATCCGTTGTGGCTCATGGGCACCAGTGAGCCCTTTTTTGAAAATTTTGAAAATAATACATTTTTTCCTTCAAAACAATCAGAAATTATTTACACAAATACACATTACTTATGTACGCCAGAAGTATCGTAAAAATACATTATATTTTGGTCTAGGAAAAAAAGAGAAATTTCTGACATATTCAACACACTAAATTCCCTTTTTTATGCCAAGTTTTTTGTTATTTTTATACAGCTCGGAATACGACTTTTTCACCGCAAACTGGCGCATACGTATGAAACATGCATATGCATCATAGGATTTTTTTTGGGATTTTTTTTAAACTCAAATTTCAAAATTTGAAAATATAAATCTTAGTTCACCGGTGCTCGGATGCCACAAATCTGCATTCAGAAAAATGTTGGAAGAACCATAATCAACCAGTAGGACGAAACACTGCTAGATCATAGATAACCATTTCCACATATATGATTGCTTTTCACCAGTCTGAGAATATGTTTGCCACCGTCCACAATTTTGAAAGTCCTTTGGAGAAGGATAAATGGACTATCACCGACAAAAAAATAATATTTTTGGCTAGAAAGGACTACAGTACCCCGGCTCCATATAATAATGCACCAACCCATTTCTCCTGGATATGGAAATCATGTGAGTAGATGAAACATATATATTTCTTCCGGCTGCTTAATCAAGACAAATTGAACACTAGAGATTTAGTAAGAAGGAATAATTTTCATGTGGAGGATACTATTTGTGTATTCTGTCAGGTCTACACTAATGAAAACATGCACCAACTCTTCTTTCCATGTGACTTTAGTCAAATATTTTGGTGGAGTATTTATCAAGAATGGACTACATACAAGGATTTCATGGATATGCTTATGGATGAAAACTCAAGGTCAAATTTAAGGAATATCTTATCCTTGGATTATGGAATATATGGGATCACATGAAGACGATCATATTTTTATGGTGGGCAGTTGAATATCAGTGAATGCATTTGCTTCTTCAAACAATCATTTACCGTATTTATGCAGATGCCAAACCATTTTTAATTTGTTTTGTTCCCATCATCTGTACACTTCTCCACCACCTTGTTTATAAAATGAATAATTGCAGTAGGGTTCTTCCCTACTGTTTTAAAACCAGCCGGCGAATTAAAATTTAAAAAAGCCTAGAACAAACAAACAAAACAGACCAATCTGGTGATACATGGAGTTATCTACACGCTTCCCGCATAAAATTTGCTTTCTAAAATGTATGTATTTACTACAAACTGAAATAATATTGAAAATAGAAAGAAAAAAGGCTATTAGAAAGCACATAAAAGCGATGAGAACCAGAACTGTAGTAGAAAATTCGAAAAAAAAACCGGCTAGTAACTCGCCACATATAACCAGCAACACATAGGAAGGAAGAGTTGGGCCCGCCCATATAGCGCTAGTTGTGTTTGAAGCTCCCACAAGGGTCGCATGGTGTGACCAATATGAAACATCGCAAACATAATATCTATTTTAAAATGAACGGAAGAAGAAACCAATGCATGAGTTCCACAGAAAAACACAAATTCGCATGGAACATTACACAATTGCTGCGTGAACAAAAGAACAAGAGTTGCAGAAACGAAACTAGAATTGCAAATGAAATAATTCATGAGTACCAGGGAAGAGATAGATATGGAATTACTCATGGAACCATGCATGACCAACGAAGTAGAAAAAAAATGTGTTCTTCTATTCGTGCCAGCGCCAAATGGGCCAGTTAGCCTGCTACCACCCTCGCGGCATCTCAAAATAAAAATAGGCCCAGTAAAAAAAAGGACGCTAGGAGTCGAGGCAGGGTGGAGGCACACAGCCGCGGTGGAAGGCACGGCGGCGCCTCCGCGAGTTCCGGTTGAAGTCCGATCGCTTCGTCAGGTACGCACCCATTCACCTAAAAATGAGGTGGACTCATCGGCGAAATTGCGATTATTTTTTGGCTCTACCAACCACGGGCGGCGGCGGCGCCTGTCTAGGGTTCCGCCGGGATGGGAACGCAACGTGGGAGCCTGTCTTCGTTTATACAGCATGTCAGTAATACACTGAAGTTAAGCTAAGAATTGTCAAAGTGGTTCCTTCCTGTTTCAGGCAATGGCAATGGAGACGGTCCGTAGAGCCGATCAGGCAGTGGAACGTATTCGTCACGAAGACGATTCTAAAGCCACAGATGTGTCGACAGCAGTGGAAGGTGATGCTGAAGCCACGGATGGATCAATGTCGTCTGAAGCGGAATCTCGTTGCCGTGAAGACAACAGTAAAGATACCGAGGATGGACCACCCACAGATGAGTATGATCCATGGAACCCTCCCAACCCACCTCCTCATCCCTGGATAGAGGCCTTGACGTGCAATCATCAGTATATTATACAGGTAAACTAACTTGCCCCCCATCTTCTTATTGCACTTTGTTTTGCACTGGCTGTACACTCACAGTTCCAACTTTCAGTACTCGCGTCAAATTGCAGATTTCCTTTCTGAAGCCAGAAGCACCAATACAATTTTCCGAGACCACACTCCTGAGGTTCCGTATACTTGTTTATTTCGTGTGCTTGGCGTATCATTTGGCATCTAACTAATATACTTCGTTGTATTTCTCTGCAATAATAATTTTTGGTAGTTATCATGTATGTTGCAACATCATAATTTCAAGGTTATATTCATCTCTGTGAGCGCTTTTGTCCAAACTAAAGCTGTTTTGGAGTTTTTTCTCCATATTTGCGTTTTGTTAAGCTTGTATTTTTCAAATATTCAGGTTTTATAACAAAACTGATGCATGATCATGATTATTTTTTCTTGACATGCCAAAGATGTGGTGTAACGTAACGTAACGTAACTGCCACATCACCTTAGAACTGCTTTCAAATGGACGAAACCATTATGAGATCTGACAATTGTACGTCACATATAATTAAGGGATAAGCTTTGGATGATTTAAACGCTTAGGATCAAAGTTCTACTCCGCCAATAATTAAGGGATGAGAAATGCACGTTTTGACGGAAAGAGCAGTTCAGACTGCTGTTTCATTTATAGTAGGAGTAATAAAATGTGTACAAAGGAGATGTACAAAAGAGGAAAGAAAAGGCTATTTCAGCCTAAAAACCGTAGTACAACAGAAGGCTCCTAATCCGGCTCCCTGGGTCTTTGTAGCAAGGCAGCAGCTCTTGGCCTGCCTGCTAACCTCCATTGGCTCGCCTCCTGTAGGATGTCAATCTTGAGCTCATTCAGGTTCTTCGCGTGCCTGTTAAAAATCCGAGCGTTTCTTTCTTTCCAAGTCGACCACCACACCAGCTGAACCACAGCAGTCCATTCCTTCCGCCTTAGCTTCTCCGTAAAATTTCTTGTCTGTGTCAGCCACTCCAAAAGGGTCTGCCCCTGCTGCGGCATGAAGCATGGAGGCCTGTTTGCAACCGGCAACAGCTGTGCCCAAAGCTGTGTGATGAAAGGGCAGTGTGCCAAGAGGTGGTCAGCCGTCTCAGGTGTGCTAGGGCAGAAGACGCAGCTATCTTCATGTGGCCAACCTTTCTTAGCCAGGACATCCGCGGTGTTGCATCGCCCTTTTATCGCCAGCCAGGCAAAGATACGGCAGCGTAGGGGCGCATCAGACGCCCAAATAACCTCTCTGAAGTTTGTTTTCAGTGCCCCTTGGAACTGCATCAGGTACGCCGAGCTGGCCGTATAGACGCCGCTTGAATTCCACCGCCAGGTTACAGTGTCTTTAATTTCGGTCTGCAGATGAATGTGTTGTAGACTGTCCCAAAGTTGCACTGCTTGGATGAGCTCCGCCGGTTCAAGTTCATGTCGGAAGTGACGAGTCCATCTGCTAGCAGTTAAAGCTTGCGCCACAGTGATATTGCGTCGGGTGCAGGCTTGAAAGAGCAAAGGCGCCGTGTTCTTCAGGCACTCTCCGTGCAGCCAAGGGTCAGTCCAGAACTTAATTGTTTCACCGTTCCCCAAGTTGAAGTTCACAGAGGCATTGAAAATGTCTCGCACGCGGTTGTCAATCGGCAGCGGCAGCCCTTGCCATGGTTTGTGTTCGTCACTCCACGATTGCCATAGCCATCTGACCCGAAGAGCCAGCCCTCTAGCCTGTAGGTCTGGTAACCCTAGGCCTCCCAGCTCCAATGGCCTACACACGGCTTTCCAATTGACAAGGCATTTACCACCTGTCGCCACATCCTCCTTTGCCCATAAGAAACCCCTTCTAATTTTGTCAGCTGCCTTGGTAAGCCAAATAGGTGCCTCGATCGCAATCATCTGAAAGACCACCATGGCTGAGAGTACATGCTTAACTAAAATTAGTCTTGCATCCAACGAGAAGTGCCCACGTTTCCAACCTTTGGCCTTTCCAGCCAATTTATCAAGAGCAGGTTGGAAATCCCCTTTGCATAACCTCTTATCTGACAAAGGCATCCCTAAATAAGTGCAAGGGAATTGAGCATGCTTGCAGCCCAGCATATCTGCCAAAGCAACTGTGTCCACGTCCTGGCACTGAATCGGCGTTATGGAGCTCTTGTTGAGGTTTGCATGAAGACCAGCAGCTTGTCCAAAGTTAAAAAGAATCCGCTTTGTCGCCTCCACATCAGCTGCAGTTGGGCTGATGAACATTGCTACGTCGTCAGCATATAAAGAGATGCGATGTGGGATTGGCTGCCTGCCCAACTGAGTGAGGAGACCATGGCGGTCAGCAAATTCGACGAGCTTGGCAAGGACATCCATTACTAGGACAAAAAGAAGAGGGGACAGAGGGTCTCCCTGCCTCAACCCACGGCAGTGTTGTATTTCGTCAGTGAGGCAACCGTTCACTAGCACTCGAGTCGAAGCAGTTTGCAAAAGAATGGCAATCCAATCTCTCCACTTCTGACTGAACCCTTTCGCCTCAAGCACTTCAAGCAGAAATTCCCAGGAAACAGTGTCGAATGCCTTTTCAATGTCCAATTTCAGGAACAGGGCTGGGATTTTCTTTTGCCGGCACCACCTCGCTTGGCCTTTCACATATGCATAGTTGTCATGGATTGACCTTTTCTTGATGAAGGCACTCTGGCATGGGCTGACAAGCTGATCCATAACAGTTGATAATCTTTTTGCCAGGATCTTGGTCAGAAGCTTAGCAAAGAAGTTAACAAGGCTGATAGGCCTAAACTCTTTTGGGTGCATCGCCTCGGCATGCTTGGGCAGCAGAATTATGGTTGCTGCATTCAGAAGGTGCAACTGGCCAGCTCTACATTTCTCAAAATCTTTCACTGCCTTCATTATGTCAGGGTGGATTAAATCCCAAGTGGACTTGAAGAAAAGTGCAGTGAATCCGTCGGGACCCGGAGCCTTATCAGAGTTAATGTCATTGATCGCTTGCTTGACCTCTTCAGGTGAAATGGGAGTGTCCAGCTCCGATATGTCTCTTGCCTGAACTCCAATGTTGTTGAGATTAATGGAGAAAGGGCGCTCAGCTTTAGTCCCGATCAAACTCTCAAAATATTCCAGCACAATCTCCTCTTTCTTTTCCTGTTCAGCGTGCGCAATCCCGTCAATCTGCAGGAAAGGGATGTAGTTTTTCCTCCTTCTAGCCGTAGCTTTAGCATGGAAAAAACGAGTGCTGGCATCCCCATCCTTTAGCCAAGAAATTCTTGATCTCTGCCGCCACATTGATCGCTGGGTGGCTGCAATCCCGAGACAGTTCATCTTCAACATTGCACGGAATTGTCGCTCAGCTTCGGTTAGGGCTCGGCAGTCCATGGCTTTATCCATCTGGAGAATTAATTCAGAGGTGATGGCTGCCCTGAGGGCCAAATCGCTGGTGAAACTAGCACTCCAGCTCTGTAGGGCCTTGCTGGTCTTGTTCAACTTGCAATGCAAATTAACAAATGCACGTTTTATTTTAATTTCAGTAACCTAAGATGTATTTAGAGATTTTTGTTGTTTTTATACTTTATCAAGTGGACAGCTGAACTGATTGCTCTTCACCTTGTTTAAACATGACGGATCCATCTAGGCGACGCACACAAAATGTATCGAGATATGGGGCCCTTTGGTGAATGCCCTCCAAAAAGATAGTGTTACGTGCTTCCTTGACCTCTTTAAAAAGTATAGAGGGCGCTTGGTTTCTGGTTATGTCATCACTCCACAAACCTTCAACTTGATTATTACACTGAATGCCCTGCGTTGTGCAGAGTTAGTTTTGGAGGGGAAGGAGCCAAAGCTCTATGGGCTGCGCGCCAACCCAAACTACATTGTCTGCTTTGGGTACTTCCCCCTCCACCAAGCTGCTGAAACATTCTCCACTGACATGGTTCAGTTACTGTTGTGCTATGGTGCACTGCCCAACCTACGAACCTCTGGCGATAAAGTTATCGAGGGCCTCCTCCCACTTCATGTTGCCATTGAGAACACCTGCCAGCATAAGTATCTGGAGGACAATCTTATAGCTGACGAGAGCTATAGGAAGGGGAATGCCAACTTGCCAAGTACATCTACAAGCTCATATATTTGCTCTGCCTGCCTGAGATGGTTTGTGTTAAATCTCTCCTTCCATCAATTACTACTTTGGTTATATAAGATCAATGTATAAGTTCAGGTCGTGCCAGATATTTAAATCCAACTAACTGGTCTTATAACTGACAATTTGTTACTTTGTATAGTACAACTTGTGAGGGTGAATTGTTTGCCCGTATGAATTTGTTCTGTATATATTTTATATACTTGAGTATGAGGTGCCGTTTCCGTTTAGTCAAGGGGAGATGGGTCAAGTTTCTCTGCAATCAAGTCTTTGTTTACTTTTCTTGCTGATAATGTTCGATGTCAATCTTTAGTATCTATCGGGTTATACTTTTTACTGTTCCACCCTCATGTAACCACTTCAAGTTAAAATTGTCCTCTACTGGTGACTATGCAGAAGATCTTTTTGGACACGACTAGATTGCTTGCAACTCACACAGATAGTATAATAGATGAGCTCTGGGATTACATCAAGCATGGGAAGGTTGTCCCTGCAGCTATTTTGCTCCTCGCAGCTCAGAGGCAATTCCGTAACCTCAATGGATTTGAAAGGATCAAGAATCTTATCAATGTTTCTATATTTGACCTAGAAAGGGAGGGGTGTGGATTAGAAAGTGGTAAAAATACCAAGGCACAAAAGCAGCGGAAGGAGAAGAAAGTACGTTTTAATTATGCGTTGATACTTTTGAGGATAATTCTTAAAGCTGGTGAAGATCTTGATGAATATATTCAAACTCAATCAGAGGTACCACATTTAATTAGAGCACATCTTTATTTTTTCTTAGGTATGTTTTTTATATTGAATCTTAATAATTTAATATGTTAAGATTTGGCTTTCATGAGAACTTGTGATATTGATTGTAGCAAGAGAATATTGGTTTTCTTGCTAACAAACAGGAATAAAACAAAATATATCTAGCGGACCCTCAGTCCAATGGCTTAGATTTCCTCCTTTAGGAAATATTTCTGAATCAATGTATCATGAAATGTGCAGTATCAGTATCTGCTATGCAGGTATAAAAATGAGTCGACTAGGACTGCATACTAATCAAGTATAAAAATGTAAGGACAATTTACCTACCTTTGTTATTGGTTTACAAAAGAAATATATTATGCAGGCATCTCATCAGGAGGTTGTTGGAAAAGTTTCCGAAGTTCTCCAGAAATATGATGTTAATCCTATTGGAAGAGTAATTTGCATCCACGACTTCAACTGGTTTGATTTTTCTTGCCTTCTGCGTATATGGTCGCCACCTTTCTATATATAGATGATTCATGTAACAATATTTTAAATATTTCTTCTGCATATTCTTGAAGCCGCCCGTATGACTGTGGAGGTCCAGACAGTGCCTCGCACAAACATGGTTCGTGTCTGATTCATAACCCCGTATTTTCACCGAGCTTACCACTTTTTTCAAAATAAGATGTAATTATTTTGTAATGGGAAACAGGGGAAACAGATTTGTCCAACGCAGTCATAGGATCGCCACCTACTCTGCAAGTTGAGGCAAACAGTGTAAGGATATTTGACTGGAGTGCATCTTGACTTGTCTATCGTCTTTCTGCATGCTGATTATTTTTTATTTAATGAATTTGGTACTTTTCTCTTTTCAATTCCTTAGTTTATATATGTTGAGATTGAGAAAAAGTCTTCATATTCATTTGGACAGTTTGTATGAGGATGTTGTCCCGAAAGGATGTGAGAGCATCTCCAATAGGTGATGTAAAATAGCAGTCAAAAAACAGCGTGATGTAAAATATACATCACCAAAAACGTGATTTTTACATCACCTAAAGTGTCCAACTCTAACAGGTGATGTATTTTAGGGCACAAGATCCCCAGTAGGTGATGTATTTTAATCAATCCAACTTCTTTTTCTTCGTTGATCTTGAAATCGACGACTCATCTTCCACGGCCGGCGGAGAGGGCAGCCATGGCGGGAGGCGGCGGCGCGTGGACTTGGGAACGGAAGGCCGGAGTAGCGACCATGGCCGAGGGCGGTGGATGGAGATGGAGCGCGGGGTCAGGGCGGCGACCTGCAATCGAGCGGTGGGGTTGCGGCGGCAATCTGCAATCGAGAGGCGGCGAGGTCACGACGGCAGGGGAGACGGCGGGGTCACGGCGGTGACCTTCAATCGAGCGATGGTGGGTCGCGGCGGCGGCGGGGAGACGGCGGGGTCGGGGCGGCGACCGTCAATCGAGCGGCGGAGTCACGGCGGTGACCTGCAATCGAGCGGCGGGGTCGCGACGGCGACCTGCAATAGAGCGGCGGTCGGGTCGCGTGGCGGCGGCGAGAGCGGGGAGGTCTAGATTCCGGCGGCTGAGGGGTGGCGACGCCAGCCACGGTGGCGATGCCGCCTTCCAGCCGCAGGCGGGAACGTTCCGCGCGGCGGTTACACATGCGCGCACGACTGCATGCGTTTTACATCACCCCTCTTGGTGATGTATATTTGCATCACCGGAGGTCCAGAGCTAATTTTTACATTGTGCCCTAAAAATGTTTTGTCCAAATTTACATCACGGACAGTTGTTGGAGACCACTTTTTACCCCTAGGTGATGTAAAAAAGTGGTTATTTATTAGTTTACATCACCTATTGGAGATGCTCTAAGAGAGTGGAGAGGAGAAAGTGAGGTGAGTGAAAATGGTTTGCTTCAATTTTCTCCTCTTTATTGCTCTCCTTATATAGGGGTGGAGTTACGAAGTCAACAAAACTGTCACATCCGACTTGATGTGACAGCCTGTCATGACTCGCCCCCACTGTAGCGGACTACACGTCAGTGACCCGAGTTCACTGTGGACTACCTCCGCAGACTCGAAACCACTATAGATGACGACTAGCTCGTCTAGTTTACCTACTTTGTACATGATGTACGGGTCACCGCTCCAGGATACCCTCTATAGGACAAAGGACCTGGCGGCTCCTGGTTACACTGTCGACCCCCGAAGGACCCAGCTACAGCTGCCATGGCTCGGAACAACCACCGAGTTGGGCGAACTCCTACTCAACTCGGGACACTCCCCGAGTCAGCACACTGGGCGACTCCTTTGGAGCCAGCTTGCAACACAAGCCTACTCCAATAGAGGACACTGATATTTACCGTTTGTTTGTAGTGGCACTAAATTGTTTAACTTATGCGCATGATCCCATATTTTAGTGGCGCGTGTTTATTGGCTACAGTTCAAACAGTCTTGTTTTGTGTTTCTCATGGGATAATTGTGCTAAACTTTATGGGTAAGACACCAAACATGCTTTTTGTATGCCCTTTTTGCAGTTTAAATGCACACCAAATGGCAGTGCACTGTCTAGTTCAAATAGCTTAACTTAGACACCTTTTTTATTTGATTTTTCTGGACATGGTAATCGATATGCATGCTTATATAGCCGGGGAGGTTTGAATGTTATTTGTTCTGATAGTCGACAAAACAATGAAAATATCTGAAAAGAACCTTGTGCATGTTGTTTGATCATGTTGAAATATATATATGTGTTGTTTTTTCTTGACGCCTCTACTTTGGTTATTTACGGGTTAATAACTGGGTTGTGATAAACGAGGCACACAGAGGACAGAACCTCTGGTATGCAAGAGATCAGTTTTTACCGAGATGGAGATCGGTGTTAAAGGCTCGGTTTATGACGAGGACATTTCCATCTTATGTTCCAAGGAAAGAGTTACCATACTTTCTACCTTATGGCGCTCAGAAAAAATTGACCCATCAAAGATCTTCTCAAATTCGTGTTGGCTTGTTGGGCTTGTTGGTAGAGAGAAGCTCTACAAAATTAGCAAAGAACCCGAAATTAGCAAGTACTTACCGATCTAGAAGGCTATTTGGTGCTGCATCGACTGTGTTGAAGATGTTGAAGCGGGCCTGATGACCGAACAGTAAGGTATAATATTTACTAGTCAAAGCTTTCGGACATAATAATCACACCATTTTTTTTGACAAGTATAGTCACACCATTTGGGTGGCATGGATAGTCTTCTGTGGAGATAAATGTTTCATTCATGACGCTGCCCTACGTTCGATTCTGCAGGTGTCCTTAGCCAGCAATTAATTAGGTGTTTATCTGGTTTTTGTTTTGCCCACGGTGACGCTGGATCGGTGTTTGGCTATTGCGATGTCATCTCCCTATCTATGTAAAACGGTAGTTGTTTGTTTAAGAAGTATATTTGGAAGGTCTGTTGCAAAATGTATTAATTGACACAATGATTCAGATGTATTGTAGGTCTGTTGCAAAATTTGCTCTAACTTTGTGTATGTTTATCTGGTTGGTTAGGTAGTCATGCCTAATGCATAATAGATGACCCAAAGTGTTCCAGGATCCGAGGCAACTAGCATATATGCTTAGCTCTTCCATGGGAGCAGCAAAATGTAGTAGTACAGTGGCTCCGATCCTCTTATTTGGAATAGCAGGGGAGAAAGAAAAAAGATTGATCATGTTATCTGGTTTTATTTGGAATAGCAGGGGGACTGGAGACGTTATTAAAAAATCCTACATTAGTGATAATGCAAGTGAGCACAAGTTCGACTTTATAGGGATCCAAGAGACTGTCCGGCAACATTATACTGTTGATTTCCTCAGACAAATTAGTGGAAATCAAGAGTACTACTGGGAGGGGATTCCGGCGAGAGGAAGGTCTGACGGTATTTTGGTAGGAATTAATAAAGACACTTATGATGTGGTTGAAAAAAGCTCCGGAGTTTATTTTATTAAGATGCTTATTACTAGCAAACTTGATAATTTCACTTGGGAATTGGTGGTGGTATACGGTGATGCACAACAAGAGGGCAAGGCTAACTTCTTGATTGAGTTAGTTCATGTCATCCGAGCCTCTCGCCATCCCATCATGATCACCGGAGACTTCAACATGACTAGACGAGATAGTGATAAAAATAAACCAGGTGGATACAACAAATGGAGTCCTCTGTTCAATGCTGTAATTGACCAAGGGGATCTCATGGAAATAACTATGTCCGGAAGGAAATACACTTGGTGTAATAATCATGAAGATCCCACCTATGAATTACTGGATAGAGTTATTGTTTCGCCTGAGTGGGAGGAACATTTTCCCCTTGTGTGCGTTACAACTTTGCCTAGTGAGCTCTCTGACCATACGCCTTTACTCATAAAATAGGGTGATAGATCTATGGCGCCTGCAGTTTTTCGTTTTGAAAACTGTTGGTTACTTAGAAATGAACTCAAAGAAAAGGTAAAAGGTATTTGGGAAAAAACATATGTGGGAAGTACAAAAATTGAAATATGGCAAAAAAGATTAAGGGAAATGAGGAACGGGTTGAAAGGCTGGGATAAAAATGTAAGGGGAGACTATAAAAGAAAGAGAATTGAATTTGCCAGGAAAATTGATGATATAGATTAAAAAAAAAGGTGAAGAAATGATGCTATCTGCTCAAGATAGAACCTTGAAAGCAGAGATGCAACAGCAACTGAGAGACATAGTGAAAGAAGAAGAGGTCAAATGGAAGCAGAGAGCAAAAGAAATCGAGCTCCTTGAGGGAGACAGAAATACAAAGTGTTATCATGCGAAAGCTAATGGGAGAAGAAGGAAAACGACAATTTTTAGATTGGTTCAAGAGGAAGGGGTGATTGAGGGACAGAATAATCTTAAGGTCTATATTACAGATTTTTACAAAACACTGTTTGGCCACCCAGACAATTCTTCTATTAGATTGCTGGGAGATGGACTAACTAGGATATCGACGGAGGACTGTGTTTTTCTGAAAGAAAATTCACTATAAATGACCTGAAGGAGCCTGTTTTTGGTATGGCAACCAACAAAGCAGCTGGCCCGGATGGTTTTAATGTGGAATTTTATCAAAAACACTGGGATATAGTGAGAGATGACCTTTTCGGGTTGTTGCAGGATTTTCAGGAGGGTAGACTGGAAGTTGGGAGACTGAATATGGAGTGATCACGCTCGTTCCAAAAGGAAAAGATGCGGATAAAATCCAGAAATTTAGACCCATCTGCCTTTTTTTTTTGCGAAAAAAACTCTGGCATTAAAAGAAACACCGAACGGTACAAAACATCTCAACAAAAAACGAAATTACAACGAGATCCTTGAGATGCCCCTTGTCTTCAATCTCCAGACCGTGTCGACGGCGCGCCGCCGCTGCCGCTCCTCCCAGAGCCGGCTTGACGTTGTTGGTTGCGGACGGGAAGTCGTCGAACGGGTCAAAAAGACCACATCCGTCCCAGAGCCGAAGAAGAAGGATGAACCGCCGATGAAGCTCCATGACGATCCGGAGACCACCACCGCCAGAAGAAGTCCTTGAGAACCACACCACTCCCACGAGCTTCTCGACGTCGCCGCCGAGATGGGGCTGAAGCCGGGGAGACCTTATTGTAAGAAGCGCCGCCGCCACCAACAAGACGTCTCCCCAACAAACCTGAACACTAAACCAGAAAAACGGAGCCCTCCCGCCGACGAGGGCCGAGATCCACCGCGCCTTCCTGGCCTGAAGGCCACAGAGACGGGGCAGACCTGCGGCGCCCGCCGACGGGAGGCACGAGTCAGATGCGATCTGATCGCCTCTCTCCTCTCCTCTGGCTAGACGAAGCGGTACTACGTGTCATTTAGGTGGCTTACCAGTTGACTTAGAGACCCATCTGCCTTTTGAATGTCACCCTTAAAATTTTGACAAAGGTCTTAGTTAACAAACTTACTGGTGTGATTCAGAAAGTAATAAAACCCACGCAAACTGCATTCCTTAAAGGCAGATATATCATGGAAGGAGCATGTGTGCTACACGAGGTCCTTAACGATTTACATGTTAAAAAGAAATCTGGTGTTCTCTTTAAAATTGATTTTGAGAAAGCCTTTGATAAAATCAAATGGCCTTTTCTCTATCAAATTTTGGAGCAGAAAGGGTTTCCTTCTGAGTGGATTGACATGGTGACGAAAATTGTTACAAGTGGGAAAGTAGGGATAAGAATTAATGGGGAGGTAGGTCCATACTTCTCTACTTATCAAGGGCTTAGACAGGGTGATCCTCTGTCCCCCCTGCTTTTCGATATTGCGGTTGATGTGTTGGCAATCTTAATAGAGAGGCCCCAGGAACACAATTTGTTAGGGGGGCTTGCTTCGGATCTAATAACAGGAGGGGGAGTTGCCATCTTGCAGTATGCAGATGACACTGCCCTGATGTTTGAAGATAACCTAGAATACGCAAGAAACCTCAAAATAATTTTGTGCCTATTTGAGCAGCTCTCTGGCTTGAAAATCAATTTCCACAAAAGTGACATTTACTGTGTGGGGAGTGCTGTAGAGAGGTCACAAGAGTTTGAAAACATTTTAACTTGCAATTCCAGTGTGCTACCTATGAAATATCTAGGTGTGCCAGTGAATAAAAAAAGGCTTAAACTGTCAGATTGGAGACCTTCAGAAGAAAAAATGGCGGTCAAATTATGTCCTTGGCAAGGGAAAAATCTGGTAATGGGGGGAAGGGTTTCTCTAATCAATTCTTCGGTTACCAGTGTTCCTTTGTATATGCTGTCGTTTTATGTTGTCCCGGCTGGACCCAGGGAGAACATGGATAGAGTGAGGAAAGGCTTCTTGTGGAGTGGGGATAAAGATAAAAAGAAATACCGTCTCGTCAAATGGGAAACAGTTTGCATGCCTAAAGAGCAGGGAGGTTTGGGGATCTTAGACTTAGAGTTGATGAATATCTCTCTTCTCTCAAAATGGTTATGGAAACTTTTCAACGAGGATGGCCTGTGGCAACATATCCTGACTAGTAAATACCTTAGGAAAGTTACTTTGTGTCAGGTTTCTGCTAGACCAGGTGACTCCCACTTTTGGCAGGGACTTATGGAAGTTAAACCTCTATTTTGGCCATGTTGTAAAGTGATGGTGGGAAATGGAGAGAAAACTAGTTTCTGGGAAGACCACTGGGTGGGAGATATGCCTCTCGCCAAGCAGTTTCCCAGGCTTTTCTCTATTTCCTTAAATAAGTTGGGAACGGTTAAAAATGTTTTTGCAAATGGAATGAATTCTCTGAGATTTCACAGAACTAGGGTGGGAGAATTGGGGATCCAGTGGACTGAGATGCTTAGCTTGCTAGATAGCGTTGCCTTAACTGAAACTCTGAACAGGTTACGATGGAAACTAACGGAGTCGGGAGTTTTTTCAGTAAAATCCTTTTACCTGGCAATGCAGGTTCGAAACACGGTCCCTTACAGATATATGTGGAAGGTTAAATTCCTTTGCGTGTTAAAACCTTCTTGTGGTTAGTGCTTAAGAAGAGCATTTTAACACGTGATGTGTTGCTACACAGGGGAGGAAAAACTGTGGCAAAATGTCTGTTTTGTGGGTTAAATGAAACTATCACACACCTTTTCTTTCTATGTCCCATGGCTAGATACATTTGGAATGCGGTTAGTTCAGCTTTTGGCATTAACTGCCACTTTACCTCTGTTGACAACTGTATTTCTGGGTGGCTTCGTGGATATGGAAAAAAGAAAAGAGACTTAGTAGCAGTAGGAATTGCGGCGATTTTCTGGGGGATTTGGAAAACAAGAAATCTTGCATGCTTTCAGAACATTTGGCCTGATGAGCCGTGTTCCGTTGTTCTCAGAATTTGCGAATGGATCCAACATTGTAGTTCTTTGCAGGTGAAGCAGGAAGGAAAGGACAATCTCAACTTCAGCGCTAAGGTGCTGGAGAAGGTGGCGTTGGAAGTGTATGGAGCAAGGAAGAGCTGGAAGCCTTGGATCCCCAGGCTGGAGTGAAGATGGAATAAAAAGAGAAGAAACGCAAACAAGGGTTAAGAAAAAGGATGTCAAAAAGAGAAGCTGAAGCGAGGAGGCGTGTTGCGCGGCTGGAGCCAGTTCTTAGTCTTGAGTGTGGCTCTCTAAAATCTGTATCTGGCCTGTAATATTTGCTTCTCTGTTTTAGTTCCCCTGTATGTCGCCTTTTCTTAAACTCCTAGTACTTCTGTTAGCTGAAACTTGTATGCGGCGGTTGGATGCGTTTGGATGTTTGAACCTTGTAGCAAAAAATGTTTCATTAATGAAATCGGGGGTGACCCTTTTATCTATATATATATACAGTGGCTCCGATCTAACATAAATACAATTCTTTCCTTCGGAAAGACTCGGAGGTTGCTTTGGCATCATGAATAAATCCAACTATAGAGTAATGATTTTCAAGTACATTGGTAAACGGGGTAATTTGTCCAAGCTCGGGCCAGAAATTTTTAGAAATAGAAGCCTGTCTAACTCGGTAGAGCTCAAGGCTAACCTTGTGGTCGTGGGCGTTCAATCCCATTTCATTTTTTGTTTTAGATTACATGATTTCAATTTTTTTCACAAGCATTAATTAGTGAGAGGGTCTGCGTACCTAGTCTCATCTTTCTGATCATTCAACTCTAGATCGGTTCCACCCTAACACTACCAGTTTGATGCAATGTAGCAGGGATTACACTTCATAGTAAATTTTAAAATCTTAATTATTCAAGAAAGCATTCTTGAGTAGGCACATCGTATATGATTAGTTAGTGATTACACTACATTTATCCCGCACTGTACTACATTTCATTAATTTACATGTGCTGTTGAGTTTGAATAAACAGCCATGTATGCCCGTATGAATGTGTCACGGGCAATCTTTTTTCTTTAACAAACGGGCAAACATAATCTAGTTATCCATCAAATCGAGAAACTATTTTGATCTCCGCATACAAATTACACTGATTACGCTTGGGGAGCGAACCCTCAACTCTTCATTATCCATGAAAACGTATGTGGCCTAAATTCAGGTTGACTCAGTAGTATATGATTAATTAGTAATTACAGAATATTAATCGCAATTCTGCCAATACAATAGATTGCTTGAAAAACAATTTACATGTGCAACAAAGATTGAAGAAAGCGAAAGGTGGAAGTGCCTTAGCACGTCTTTGGAAAGACATTGACATAATTCCTTAGCTTCACATTCTTGCATACACTTGTTGTGGCGGCGCTCTTGTGCCCCTTAAATTTAAGGTTCACATCTTGCAACAATATGTCATGACATGAGACTGTCTCGCTGCAATTAAGCTTAATAGCCTCTTTTGTCGCACTTGTGCCTCGTATATTTTTAAACTGGATGTTGCTGAGTGATGACGTGAAACACACGTTCGTTGGGAGACCCCAAGAGGAAGGTATGATGTAGTCAGCAGCAAGTTTTCCCTCAGAAATAAACCAAGGTTATCGAACCAGTAGGAGCAGCAACTCTTCAGAAGGTTGTCAACGGCGCCAGAAAAATAGCTGTCGCAGGGAGTCTGGACTGTTGACGTGGAATCTGCACACAACACAATCAAACTACTTTGCCCCAACGAAACAGTGAGGTTGTCAACCTCACTGGCTTGCTGAAAATAAAGGATTAAACGTATGGTGTGGAAAATGAGTATTAAATTGTAGAGAATGAAAAAGGAACAGTTTGCAGTTTGTGGTTGTTTAATCAGTGTAAAAGAATGGACCGGGGTCCACAGTTCACTAGTGGTGTCTCTCCATAAAAGATAACTAACATGTTGGGTGAACAAATTACAGCTGGGCAATTGACGAATAGTGAGCGCATGACAATGCATATACATGACATGTTGACTACTATGATATTTAATTGGGCATTACGACATAATACATAGATCGTTATCCAACAGCATCTATGACTAATAATCCACCGCCGGGTTGTCATCCGAGTCCCCCGTTGGTATTAAGTTGCAAGCAACGGATAATTGCATTAAGTAAAGTACATAATGTAAACAAACACATATGCTCGTGGACATAGTATCGTTAGGTTATCCCTAGTGGCAACAGCACATCCACAAGCTTAGAACTTTCTGTCACTGTCCCAGGTTAAACGGAAACATGAACCCACTATCTAGCATAAATACTATCTCTTGGAGTTACAAGCATCTACTTGGCCAAATCATCTACGAGTAACGGAAAGCATGCAAAATCTTAAATAACATATAAGATAGATTGATAATCAACTTGACATAATATTCAATATTCATCGGATCCCAGCAAACACAACATGTAGCATTACAATAATATGATCTTGATCATGTAGGGCAGCTCACAAGATCTAAACATGATGGCACAAAGTGGAGAGACAACCATCTAGCTGCTGCTATGGACCCGTAGTCCAAGGATGAACTACTCACGCATCACTCCGGAGGCAGGCATGGCGATGTAGAAGCCTCCGGTGACGATTCCCCTCTCCGGCAGGGTGCCGGGAAGAGGTTCTGAACCCTCCCGAGCTAGGGTTGACGACGGCGGCGTCTCTGGATCTTTTCGTGGATATTTGCTCAGGTACTTAGGGTTTTCGCGTCGGGGGGAATAAGTAGGCGAAAGGGCGGCGGCTGCGGACCCCCGAGGGGCCCACACCACCCCAGGGCGCGGCAGAGGGGGGAACCGCGCCCTCGTGACGTGTGGGGCCCTGGTGGCCCTCCTCTGCTGCTCCTTCGCTCCGTCAGGCGTGTTCTGGAAAAATAGGCACCCCCGTGTAGTTTCGTCCAATTCCGAGAATATTTCCAGACTAGCTTTTCTGGAATACAAAAACAGCAGAAAACAGGAACTGGCACTTCGGCATCTTGTTAATAGGTTAGTCCCAAAAAATGTATAAAAGTGATATAAAGTAGATGCAAAACATGTAACAATTGGTATAAAACAAGCACGGAATATCAAAAATTATAGATACGTTTGAGACGTATCAGCATCCCCAACCTTAGTTCCTACTCGTCCTCGAGTAGGTAAACGATAAAAACAAGATAATTTTTGAGGTGACATGCTACTATCATAATCTTGATCATATAATATTGCAAGGCACATGTAAATGAATGAAGTGATCCAAGTCAATGGTCTATAATTTGCTACCAAATAGATAATGAGTAAACAATGAATCACACAAGCTAAACGTTTTCATGAATAGTACTTTCGAGACAAGCATCAAACAGTTTTGCATAAGTGTTAACTCATAAAGCAATAGTTTCTAACAAAAGGTATTTAATCAACACAAAGGAAGAATTTAGTTTCAGCATTTGTTTCAACTTTCAACATATTTATCTCATGGATATTGTCAACACAAAGTAGTATAACAAGTCCAATACATTGCATATAACGCATGTTGTAACAAAGTTGACACTAGTGTTTGCTTGTGGAAGACAGAAAGAATAGGAAAACTGACTCAACATAAAAGTAAAAGAAAGGCCCTTCGCAGAGGGAAGCAGGGATTAAATCATGTGCTAGAGCTTTTAAGTTTTTGAAAGCATATAGAGATTGCATAAAATATTTGATACTCCTCCCAACCTTGCTAACACAAGCCATGGCTAACCGAATCCTCGGGTGCCTTCCATCAATCACATACCATGGAGGAGTATCTATTTTTGAGAGGTGTTTGTTAATTGTCAACGAATGGTAGCGGGTGAGAACAATATTCTACCTGTCGAACGGACTTTTAAGAGCGGCTCCCATGAATCAGGGCAAAAGTGTGAAGAGAATTAATTGGTTAAAGTTGTAATTAATTGGGACTGGGCACCCCGTTGCCAGCTCTTTTTGCAAGTTATTGGATAAGCGGATGTATATGCCACTAGTCCAGGTGTAAAAGTCCACTCGACAAATAGAATAAAGAATAACCACACTAATTCCTCATGAGCTAGTAAACATTGACACAAAAGGGAATAATAACATTTTGAATAATTTAAAGGTAGCACATGAAAAATTTACTTGGAGTGGCAAGGAAATACCACATATAGGTAGTTATGGTGGACACAAATGGCATGGATTTTGGCTCAAGGATTTGGATGCACGAGAAGCATTCCCTCTCAGTACAGAGTTTAGGCTAGCAAGGTTATGTAAGCAAACAAGAATATCAACCCGTACACCAAGTTTTATATGACAAACATATTGCAAACGTTATAAGACTTCATACCGTCTTCCTTGTTAACCAAACCCTGTTATTAGAAAATATCTAGACCTTAGAGGTACCACCGATGCAAACCAAATTTTCAACAAGCTTTACGGTAGTTCTTCACTAATAGGCTTAACTCATGTGATGCACAATTTAATCATGATCTACTTGTTAACTCAAAACAATTGACAAGCATCAAGTTATCCATTTTAGTGATCTACAAGATTAAGCAAGTTTTTCCTTATACCAATTACCACATGCAACATTTTCTGAACCAACCAAACACCAATCAATTTATTTCATCAACTCTCCAAACAAATATAAGTGAAGCAAGAGAGTACTTTCTACAAAAGAAAGCTAATAGCTCTGACAAGAGATACATGAAAACAAGAGCTAAAAGCTGAACAGCGCTAGATATGAATACTCAACAAATATAAGTGAAGAATAGGAGTATTCTCATGAAAAAGCGGAGCGTGTCTCTCTCCCAATCAAGAATGCTAGGGTCCAGTCAAGCTTTATTGAAAATAAAATGCAATACTGAAAATAAAAGCACACAGACGCTCCAAGAAAAGCACATATGATGTGAAAGAATTAAAATATAGTTTCACTAGAGATGACCTGATAATTTTGACGATGAAGAAGGGGATGCCTTGGGCATCCCCAAGCTTAGACGCTTGAGTCTTCTTGAAATATGCTGGGGAGATCCATGGGAGCCTCCCCAAGCTTAAGCTCTTCACTCTTCTTGATCCTATTATATCATCCTTCTCTCTTGACCCTTGAAAACTTCCGTCACACCAAACTCAAAGTAGATCTCATTAGAGGGTTAGTGCATAATCAAAAATTCACATGTTCTGTAAAGACGCAATATGATTTGTTACTTTAAACATTAGCTACAGCCACTGATGTTATGTGAAGCTCTTCCACCCAAAAAAGAATTTCACTCAACACTAGTAAAAGAGAGAATGCAAAATAAAAAGGCATAATCTGTCTAAAACAGAACAGTCCGCAAAGACGAATTTTTTCGAGGCACTTACGACGCTCAGATCAAGAAACTCTTAACTAATGAAAGTTTCAGACATTCATAAAGATTACGCACAAAAAATTTCAGATTTTTTAACAATCTGGTGATTTTAGGAATTTCGTACAGTGAACAGCAAAAATCTGTTTCTGCGCAGCAATCAAAATTAAGCATCATCTTATCATTAGAGGCTACTCTTGGCACAACAATGCGAGAAAATAAAGATACAAAGGAGTTGCTACAGAAGTAAACAAACTCCTTGACTAAAACTGAAAATAAAAGATAATGGGTTGCCTCCCAAAAGCGCTTTCTTTAATGCCTTTTAGCTAGGCTAGAAGATTTTAATGATGCTCTCATAAGAATAAGAGTTGAAAAACAAAAGAGAGCATCAAGAGGCAAATATCAAACACATTTAAGTCTAACCCACTTCCTATGCAAAGGAATCTTGTAACAAAATAAATTATTGAAGCATAAAGCAACTAGCATAGAAAGATGAAACAAATATAGCTTCAAAACTTTCAACATAAAGAGAGGTGTTTTAGTAACTTGAAAACTTTTACAACCATATTTTCCTCTCTCATAATAACTTTCAGTAGCATCATGAACAAACTCAACAATATAACTATCACATAAAGCATGCTTTTCATGATCTACAAACAATAATTTTTATTAAGCTAAAAAACAGTGGGGTTATTAAACCCACTTTTGACAATAGTAGTATAATTAATATCATTAGGCAATATAGGACCATCATCAAGAGCATTATCATATATAACATTAGGGAGCACATTTTTACTTTCTGCAATTTCCTCTTTTACTGAGTCAAGGAGGGTGTTTACTTCAAATTTATCAAAAGAGATATTTCAATAGAATCATGACATTCAACAATATAGCACTCTTCCTCCTTAGGTAGGCATGGAGGGTAATCATATAATGTAAGAGTTAAAGAGTTACTATCATTAGAAGGTAGATCCTCCTTTTGTTCATCACTCTCTTCCTCTTTTTCATCAATGAGCTTTCAGTTTCAGCAGTTTCTTCTCCCACAGGTTCCTGAAAGGTAGCAAGTTGTTCTGGAGAATAAGTTTTCTCAAGAAATTCAGTGATATAAGGATTATCATTGTAATATTCAAGGCAATAACCAAGTATAGCAAATTTCAGTTTATAAGGAGATCATCATTTTGAATATAACCAGCAATTTCATAGGCACCCTTAAAAACAAAAAATTCTTCAATTTGTTCAAGATTACCAAAGTCATATTTCCTTTAGCATAAGCAGCCAAGTTTCATTATCATTATAATCACATTGGAAAGGGAGGTGTTTATGCCTTCTACAACATAAAGATTCATTAAAGCAGTAGGATTCATCATAAGTAGAGCACAAGTTTTAGCAAAATAATTCAATCTACTTATTTGTTCCATAAATTCCCTTTTTGACAAGCGGTATTCCTTATAATAGTTTTGTTGTTCCTCCGTGAACCCACTTAGCCAAAAGATTTTGTTTCAAGAGAAAGACATTGATAGCAAAAAAAACTAGACATAATAACAAACCGAAATAAACTAGATGCAGAAACTAATTTTTTTGTGTTTTTGATAATTGAAAGCAAACAAGATAAAATAAACTAAGCAAGACAAAAACAAAGTAAAGAGATTGGAAGCGTGAAACTCCCCTTGCAGAAGACTGCTGTCTCCCCGGCAACGGCGCCAGAAAAATAGCTTGATGACGTGAAACACACGTTCGTTGGGAGACCCCAAGAGGAAGGTATGATGTAGTCAGCAGCAAGTTTTCCCTCAGAAAGAAACCAAGGTTATCGAACCAGTAGGAGCAGCAACTCTTCAGAAGGTTGTCAACGGCGCCAGAAAATAGCTGTCGCAGGGAGTCTGGACTGTTGACGTGGAATCTGCACACAACACAATCAAACTACTTTGCCCCAACGAAACAGTGAGGTTGTCAATCTCACTGGCTTGCTGAAAACAAAGGATTAAACGTATGGTGTGGAAAATGAGTATTAAATTGCAGAGAATGAAAAAGGAACAGTTTGCAGTTTGTGGTTGTTTAATCAGTGTAAAAGAATGGACCGGGGTCCACAGTTCACTAGTGGTGTCTCTCCATAAAAGATAACTAACATGTTGGGTGAACAAATTACAGCTGGGCAATTGACGAATAGTGAGCGCATGACAATGCATATACATGACATGTTGACTACTATGATATTTAATTGGGCATTACGACATAATACATAGACCGTTATCCAACAGCATCTATGACTAATAATCCACCGCCGGGTTGTCATCCGAGTCCCGTTGGTATTAAGTTGCAAGCAACGGATAATTGCATTAAGTAAAGTGCGTAATGTAAACAAACACATATGCCCGTGGACATAGCATCGTTAGGTTATCCCTAGTGGCAACAGCACATCCACAACTTAGAACTTTCTGTCACTGTCCCAGGTTAAACGGAGACATGAACCCACTATCTAGCATAAATACTCTCTCTTGGAGTTACAAGCATCTACTTGGCCAAAGCATCTACGAGTAACGGAAAGCATGCAAGATCTTAAATAACATATAAGATAGATTGATAATCAACTTGACATAATATTCAATATTCATCGGATCCCAGCAAACACAACATGTAGCATTACAATAATATGATCTTGATCATGTAGGGCAGCTCACAAGATCTAAACATGATGGCACAAAGTGGAGAGACAACCATCTAGCTACTGCTATGGACCCGTAGTCCAAGATGAACTACTCACGCATCACTCCGGAGGCAGGCATGGCGATGTAGAAGCCTCCGGTGACGATTCCCCTCTCCGGCAGGGTGCCGGGAAGAGGTTCTGAACCCTCCCGAGCTAGGTTGACGACGGCGGCGTCTCTGGATCTTTTCGTGGATATTTGCTAGGTACTTAGGGTTTTCGCGTCGGGGGGAATAAGTAGGCGAAAGGGCGGCGGCTGCGGACCCCCGAGGGGCCCACACCACCCCAGGGCGCGGCAGAGGGGGAACCGCGCCCTCGTGGCGTGTGGGGCCCTGGTGGCCCTCCTCTGCTGCTCCTTCGCTCCGTCAGGCGTGTTCTGGAAAAATAGGCACCCCCGTGTAGTTTCGTCCAATTCCGAGAATATTTCCAGACTAGCTTTTCTGGAATACAAAAACAGCAGAAAACAGGAACTGGCACTTCGGCATCTTGTTAATAGGTTAGTCCCAAAAAATATATAAAAGTAATATAAAGTAGATGCAAAACATGTAACAATTGGTTTAAAACAAGCACGGAACATCAAAAATTATAGATACGTTTGAGACGTATCACTGAGTTCCACCGCTGAAGTTTGTTTCTCGCATGCCTTCGGATTCAAAGGATCGGCTATCATGCAGTAGTTCTGGTCAATGATTATAGGATTCTTGACTCTCGTCATGGTTATATCCTCAAATACGATGTCGCTCGCGTATCCTTTTCCTCCTTGCCAGGATTTGATTCGTACTCCATTCAATGTGCCTGAGAGGTGTGCCTTATAGATTGTTATATTAGAAACTCGGTCCTCTGAGTTGAATCGACCTAAACTTCCTACGCTTATTCCATGACCGGGGCCACAACTTATTCTCGATGCATACAAGTTTTCAGTCCCAGTCTTAATCGAGATGCAATTGTCTCCGGTTTTGATACTGCAATCCATCACGTGGATATCCTTGGTGCGAATAATGTGGATTTCGTCATTCTCTGGGCTGTAGCTAGGCGCACTTATTGTGATGTGGTTCAAAAGTACTTCTTTGCAATCCTGGACCGAGATGCGGATCTGCGGGCTGTTCAGGAGTTTAAAATCTTCCACCTTGAGCTGATTACACGTGCTAAACAACAACGCTATCGGAGCAAATGTGCGCTTTAGTTTCTTGTCCACTCTGCAAGAATTCTTCCACCACGTCTCGCCGTTTCCATCTATGGTCCCGCCACCGGTCATGGTTAAGCCGTCAACATTGTCAAACACGATCCACCTAGGCAGTTTCTCTACTGGCCAGCTAGATCTGGCGGGAGCTAACAATTTTCCTTAATTCCAGCTTGAATGTAACGCTAGAGTTGCATTTACCTGAGAAGGTGATGTGCTTGACGAGATATGTCTTCTCCTTTGGAACGAGGAGGGTGGCCGGCTGAGACGAGGAGCAAGCCGCGATCCACGCTTTCTGAAACGCCGGCGTGTCATCTTGCTTGCCGTCGCCAACAGCTCCGTAGCTTGCCACGTCGACCTCAAAGATGTTTTCCGAAGGCCTGCTCTGCTCTCCAAGTTGCCTACGAACGGTGACCTCGATCCTTTGGTCGTGCTCGCTCCTTTGCCTTAGCTGGCGGCGAACAGAGAAGTTGGTATGACCGGCGGTGCTGTCGGCTTGAGCACCGGCCGGCAGCAACATGAGCATTGATCCGGCGATGAGAAGTGCTGCTAGTACTACTAGGACGGCACGGGAGGCCATGGTGACTTGGTAATTGGTATTTCGTTAGCTGTGATTTGAGAAACAAGGTTCGTGGATTGCATGCAGTTTTATGACGGAGGAGGAGGTGCAGGTGTAGTCGGAGTACCCATATGCTATCCTATTCGGTCCAGCAGTCATGCATTGTATTGTGCGTGTGTATGGACTCTGAGTCCGACTCAGAACTTGTCGTCGGAACATGTGCTGCGCATGTCCGTATTCGACTGGAAAGCCAACGATTGCGCTTGGCTTTACTGTTCCTTTGGTTCAATCGGGAGATCGATCGATCGAAACCTGAGTACATACTAGGTGGCCGATCGATCGAAAGCTATTAGCCAGACACGCGAACGAGCCATGGCGGAGACGACGGCAGACGGAAACAAGGTCGACGAGGTCGTGAGCCAGAAGAAGAACGTCGACGACATCGCGCGCGAGAGGAGCAAGATGATCACGCTGGTGAGCTCCGTTGGCGAGCGCTTTGAGATCACCCGCGAGGCAGCGGCGATGTCGCAGACCATCCACCACATGATCCAGGATGATTGCGTCGAGAGCGGCGTCCCTCTCCCTAACGTCACTTCGAAAACCCTCACCATGGTCGTTGAGTACTGCAATAAGCACGTGGTCGCCGGCACCACCTCCGACGAGCAGGAGGAACTCAAGAGTTTCGACGGCAAGTTCATACAAGTGGATCAGGCCACGCTGTTCGACATCATCATCGCCGCCAACTACCTGGATATCGAAGGGCTCCTGGACCTCTGCTGCCAGACGGTCTCCGACATGAGAGTTAATTGCAAAAAACTACCACATTTGGGGCTAGGGTTTCAAAAACTACCACTTTACGATTTTTTTGCAAAAACCACAGTTTTTGGGGTAATCCGTCGCAAATAGCACTGATTGCTCAGTTGACACCCTCTAAGTGGAATTATGACAAGCGGGGCCCACTGTCAGGCTTACGTGGCATGCTTAATAAATATCTCAAAAAATAAAAAATATCTCAAAAATAAAAAATATCTCAAAAAATAAAAAAAATATCTCAAAAAATCTAAAAAAATAAAAAATATCTCAAAAAATAAAAAAAATATCTCAAAAAATAAAAAATATCTCAAAAAATAAAAAATATATCTCAAAAAATCTAAAAAAATAAAAAATATCTCAAAAAATAAAAAATATCTCAAAAAATCTAAAAAATAAAAAATATCTCCAAAAATAAAAAAAATCGCCGGAGCACGACGGGGAGGTCCTGGAGCTTCACCTCGGTGCGCTTCTGCCGAGCACGACATTTATTATTTTCTGGAGATATTTTTATTTTTTTGAGATATTTATTATTTTTTTTGATATTTATTATTTTTTGGAGATATTTTTTATTTTTTAGATAAAAAATCACCTTTTTTATTTTCTGGAGATATTTTTATTTTTTGAGATATTTATTATTTTTTTAGATTTTTTGAGATATTTTTTATTTTTGGAGATATTTATTATTTTTTTAGATATTTTTTATTTTTTGGAGATATTTATTAAGCATGCCACGTAAGCCTGACAGTGGGCCCCGCTTGTCATAATTCCACTTAGAGGGTGTCAACTGAGCAATTAGTGCTATTTGCGACGGATTACCCAAAAACTGTGGTTTTTGCAAAAAAATCGTAAAGTGGTAGTTTTTTGAAACCCTAGCCCCAAATGTGGTAGTTTTTTGCAATTAACTCCCGACATGATCAAGGGTAAGTCGGTTGAGGAGATTCGCGCCACGTTCAACAACTTGACGCCGGAGGAGGAGGCAGAGATCCGGAGGAAGAACCAGTCGGCAGATTCGACGAACCCAAGCTTTGGCGTCGTCGTGTTTCGGCGGGATCGTCGGCGACCGAACTAAGCAGCAACCCCGACAAATCCGTGCCACCTCACGATATCTCTTCCTCCTCTAGGGACGCACATCTCGCCGGTCAACCGACCGCCGACACATCCACGTGCGTCAGTCGTTCGGGCTCAGCGCTCGCCCAACAGCTTGTCGACCAGCCTCTAACGATCATCAAGTGTGATAATTGCGGGCGGTTTGTACCAGAGATTTTGAGGAATTAAGTTTCAGAGATTTGGTTTGTACCACACTTTTTCAACGTGTAAAATATAAGGAGTTAAGGTATAAAGGGACATATATAAGGCCTAACTTTCGAGAGATCAGCGGACTAAATTTTGAGGCTTGAGCTAGAAATGCTCTTATGTATATATAACAGGGCTTCACGTTGTTGCATATGCTTGTCATGGCAGCATCCTTTTTGCCCTTAAAGATAAGCTTCACGTCTTGCAAAAATATATCATGGCATGGGATTGTCTCACTGCAGTCAAGCTTGATGACTTTTTTTGTTGCGTCGTATATTTTTTAACTGAATGTTGTTGAACTCCACCGCTGAAGTTTGTTTCTCACGTGCTTTAGACTTCAAAGGATCATCCATTGTGCAATAGTTTTTTATCAACAACTATAGGATTCTTAACATTTGACATGGTTATATCCTCAGATATGATGTCCTTCTCACATCATTTTCACCTTGCCATGACTTGATGCTTACATCATTCATTGTGCCGGCAAGGTGTGATTTAGAGATTGTTGCACTGAAAACTCGGGCCTTAGAGTTGTCACCTATACTCTACTTGCCACACTAAGTATGCACCTTGGCATAACCAATCACGTGCATAAACTACCTCTTAGAGAACCAAAATGTAACACATCAGTTCACTTCTAATATCTCACTTGTGTATATATATTTCTTTATGCATGCATGACTAGAAATTAGAAAAAGAAGTTCATGTGTGCTAGAAACTAGAAAGAAGTTAATGTGTATCCAGTAAAGTGTCCTGCGAGTTGACGCATGGGTGAACACTAGACACTCCATCAATTTATAGACACAAGTGGTGTGGTGATCATCATGTTCTTGTTATGCAAAACTAATACCCGTGCATGATACATATTCCTACAAGCATGATGGTGCGCCAATGTTCATGCATGAGCATGAGCATGAGCATAACATGCATGAAGTTATTTAGGGACCGCATGAAACTACTCCCTCTGATTCACATCATTAGTTTAGGATTCTTACAAAAAATAGTCATTTCATCCTTTTAGTATGTTTTTGTGAAGAAAATAATTATTTACCTGGAAGTATATTGCATGACAAATATAGTAACTTGAGTTCAGTATTGTTCTTGCTAGCCGGCAGAAATGTGAAAGCTGCTTACATTACAATTCATGTGGAGCAGCTAGCACCGTCACATATACATGATTGAGACGCGACAAACATAAATTACATCACTTACTTAGAAAAGAAAGCGGCAAACACTACCACGTCCTTGGTATTGGTGTACAGACAACGCTCGTCGAGAGTGCCCTCACTCCTAGCCCCGGAAGAAGAACGCCTTCCACCTCCATCTTCTCCAACACCTCAGAAGTGATCTTCGATCCTTCCCACTCTTCGTCAGAACTATCAATGCCTCGTCGACCAGGTCTTTGTCCCGCATGTTATACTCCCTACAGGCAAGGAGGCGAGCTCCACCTCATGTGGCTAGCTCGAACAAAAGGCTTTCTTGGATCCGCACCGGCATTGTGCCCAGAAGGAGATCAAAGTTGCGGCTGCAAAGGAAGAAGCAAGGGACCTCGATGATGGTGCAAGAACGAACTACGAGGGTTACATGACGCGTAGGCGACCACATCGCAGGGCGACTCTGTACTTGAAGACGGGGAGGGACCACCATGTCTGCGCCCTGACAGGAACACGGTGAGATCTCTGCACCTTGCAAACAGAAAGTATGTTTACCACACAGCGGCTACGGTGGACTCCATGCTAGTTCCAGCCTTCGGAGAATCTTCTCAGACGGGCAACCGCAAGGACTGGGATTTTCCAGCTCATGGGCTGCATCCACGTCGGCCGAGACCGAGTGAAGGGAGATCAGTTGAGCACCTAGTGGGGACACAAAGATCTGGACTCGGCGTCATTGCCTAGCCAGATGCCCGTCGATCGGCGATCGGTTCTGAAACCACGTCGAACGTGTCCACCAAGAAGGCACTAGCCGGACCCACTCACTCGGGCATTCGGACGCTAGTATATACTCCCTCCGTTCCAAATTAGATGACTTCCACTTGTTCACATGCGAATGTATCTAGATGTTAACAAGTCTAGATACATCCGTATCTAGACAAATGGAAGTCATCTATTTCGGAACGGAGGGAGTAGGTGGGTACGGATCCTTGACATGCGACACAATGACCTCTAACTGGTTGGACACAACCGGATTTCACCGATCTCCCCTAGCCCATTATTAGCTCAAGCACCGAGGCACATCGAAACAGAGACTGAGGTACTCTGTGACCAGGGTAAAAATCCGTCCCAGGATCGTGAGGACAAAAGATCTCCCCCCGAAAGAAACCTCTCGCGACCTCCCGAAAGAAACCCTAGCCGCGCCGCCGGCCGGCCAGCGCCGCTCTGCCCTCCCCCTTCCCTCCTCCTTCCCCCTTCCTCTTCCCGCGTCCGCGCCGCCCCCGCGGCGGCCGGGTGCGGCCTCGGTCCTCTCCGGTCGAGCGCGTCCTCCGGCGTCTCCTCTCCCGCCGCCGTCGGCGTGAGCCCCCGAGCGAGGCTCGGGCGGTGCCGGCGGCGGCGGTGCTCCTCTACCGCGCACGAGGGAGGCCGCGACTCAGGGCGACGGAGGTCCGGCGGCGGTGCGACTCAGGGCGACGGAGGTCCGGCTTGTGGCGGCGGGGTGACCTGCGGCCCGTGCGGGTGGCGTACGCGGCGGTGGTGGCTGGATGTGCTCGACCACAGCCCTGCAGGCCCAGATCTGGGCCCTTCGGGCCCTATCTGGGTCAGGGCGGGTCGGGCGCGACCAGTCTGCCACCGGCCTGTTTTCGAGTTTTCCGTGACGTGGACGGCGAGGCACGACAACCGCCCCTGCTGCAGCACGATGGTGAGAGCTTCACGGGCCCTTCTGGGTCCGGCCGGACCTATGGTTTCGATCTTGAGGGCAGCGGCGGCGTGGCCTACGTGTAGCAGCGTGGTGGCGGGGACTTTACAGGTCCTCTTGGACCCGGCCGGGCCTTCTCGGCCTGGTGTGTCCTTGCTACCGCGTCCGGTCGGCACCCGCAGCAGTGGCGGTGGAGGAAGTCCTCCAGGTGGCCGTGCTGCTGCCACCCTCCGGCTCCAATGGTCTGGTGTGCTCTTGCTGATGTGTCCGGTCGGCTACTACCTTTGGCGGTGGAGGTTGTTCCCTCCCGCGTGGTTGTGGTACCGCCATCCATTGTCTACGGTTATCTCTTCTCAGTCTGGCCTCACAGTGTTTGCCATGGTGAGACGGCGTTCGTGACTCAAGACCGAGGTGGCGTCTGGTGATGGGCGGCAGGTTTTGGTGGAGTGCTTCAGATTGTCCGGGAGGTGGTTTTTTGGGGGTCGGGAGAAATCTCTGCCGTTTTGGCACTGACGCGGTGACGCTTGAGAGTGTCGCCCTTCAAGAGGGCGTCGGGGGTGCCACTTCCCCACTCCTCGGAGCGTACCGGGGGAAACCCTAGGACCTGTCCGGGCAGCAGCGTCGGCGTCGTCGCTTTCCTTCTTGGAGGTGTTGCTTGGTATGCGGCGATTCTGAGCGCTAGGCTTGTGGTGGGACTTTGCCGGAGATGACGTAGCGGTTGAGAGTCACTTTCGTTTTCGTTGATCCGCCGATGTTGGCGTTGTTTTCTCTTCCTTTTTCTCTTTTTTTTTCTTTTGGGCAGGATTGTGCTGTTTGCCCCAGCTGTGATCTCAAAGTTGTATCGGGTGGTTGCTATATTAATATAGCGGGCGAAAGGCTATTTCTTCAAAAATCCGTCCCACAGGTCGCAAGGGAGACCTCAGCCCACAAATGCAGCCCTACCATGATCAGCCCGAGGGCCGATCGGCATGCGGCACAAAATTGACCGGCCGTACGTCTGCTCTGCCCTTCTCACAGGACCATCCCAGGATCGCCCCAGGATCGATCAACCGATGGAATAGCTTGTTGGGTGACCTCTGCCCGGCCCTCAGAGGGTCGAGTGTAAACTATAAGCGTAGTATACCTTGGCTAGTCGAGTAACCGACGAACAGCTGTAGGGTGGCCTCTGCCCTCCTAAAAGAAACATCTCAAGGGCTCCTCTGAGCGTCCGTGGGTGTACTGTGTACACATGGGTCGGATTTGGTAAGCACGCCACTAGCATTGGTTAATGTAAGGGAATAAGATGAAATCTTAATGAAATCATTCCGTGAGCACCCGGTTGGACGAAATAACCGTACCATTTTCACCCTGGGTGGGGGCATGACCATGGGTGTTGTTGTTTCTGGAAGGATTCCTCTTCAAAATAAATAGTGATATTTTTGTCGTGGCTGGTGACCTCGCAATAGGTTACATCGAGTCCGGCATCTTAATCCTGCTTGGCTGTACAATCTCCTCTGATCCCTAGCCCAACCGAATCGTGCGCCATGCAGAGGGAATCCCTAGCTACTAACTAAGGAAGTAAGCAGACTATTTTTTTTTTTTACCTAAGTAAGCAGACTATTCTGTTTGCCTATAAAATTCTAGAGTCATTTTAGGAAAGGGAACTTAAGGGACCTAATAATATCTACCACACTGGCATGTTTTTTTTAAGGAAAGTAAGGCATGAAGTCCTTACCTCGCGCTCGTCACGGTATTATGTTTGCTTCAGGGCCATATGTGAATCTTTACCTCCTCTTCTAACTTCCCGCCCTACGACTCTCGGGAAAAGACTTTAAATTTGAAGGTCCAATTCGCCTCTTTAAATACAGGAGCGTTGCACGTGACTTGTGATTTGTACTTGGCGAGGCCCCGGGGTGGTGAGTGGAGTGCCGAACGAACTTCCTAAGTGGTTTGAATTGGAAGATTTAGAGTCTGGTATTTACAAAACGGGTTTTATATATGAGGAATTTTAGGAAAACGAGTTTTAGTTTGTTTTTCTTTTATCATCAGTTTGTACAGTTCTTTGTTTGGGTAAAAAATGTGTAAAGCTCGTTTTTACAAAACTTTGTTTGGCCATTTTTCGTAGCTTTTCCCGTTCTGATGATCAATCGTCCACACCTCGCATCGATTGATCCATCTCTGTTGTGCTATACGCCCTACGCATGCAAGGTCTGGTGTTCCTCTAGTTCTGTGTTGGGGAAGGATGCGCCCATGGCGACATTCAGTGGCGGACCCAGGAATTTGAGTTAGCCGGGGCGAACAATTTAGGACAAATTTTTTTAAGCATAAATGCAAATGTATCCAACACATAAATGGTCTCAAACGACTCAGTTTTCAACATGGATAATATTCAACTACTAAGAACATGGAAAATTACAAAAAAAATCCTACAAACTCGCTGGTTTTCTCAATGTGACCCAAAACTCTGTCCGACTACCAGGATCAGCGACCACATCAGCTAGATTAAATACCGGAGCTTCTGAAATATCCTGTAACATCAAATTTGATAACAAAATTGAGTGCTCTCCTTATTTTCGGTGTTGTACTGTAATCATCTCAGTTTTCAGAGGTGAAACAACAAGCACAAAGGGGAAAATAACTGTGCATTCTCGTCCGCCCTTCTGCGTTTGGGCGCTGCTCCGGCGTCATTTCGGGCCAGCGTCGGAGCTGTTGCCGCCGCCGCTGCCGCCTCCTCTAACTCTTCGTCTTCATCTAGCTACTGCGCAATTAGGGTCGCCTCCTCCCAAAACTCTTCACCTGGAACCATCGCGGATCGTGGGCTGGTGGCGGCCGGCGGCCGGCGAGGCGCAAACGGGAGGCGAAGCTAGTCGCTATGGATTGGGAGCTATTTGCGGCGAGCGTGCGGCCGTGTTGGGGAGGGGATTTTTTTCTGGATCGAAACAGAGGCTACGGTGGTAGTGATATCGATCAACTGGTCCAGGCTGAAATGGGCCTATTTGCTCTCACTTAAGCCCATTAGGCTGCAGCCCAACGTCTCTTTCTTCCTCCCCTGATTCGTTCCCCTTGGACACAGAACGCGGAAAAGAAGATCGACCATGGCGGAGAGAAGGGCGGCATGAAACTTGAATAGGGGTACCTTGCTCCACACCAGGAGACCCGGGGCGACCGCCCCTGCTCGCCCCTACGGTGGGTCCACCACTGGCGACATTGGTGATATTATTGGAATGGCGTGAATACATATGCTCGGTGTGCGTGTGTGTTGTAACCTGTAATTCCCTGGCCGGTTGTTAACTTTGTTAATTCAAAGCTGGGCTCGTCTCGAGCCTCTTTTCTAAATACGTATGCTCGGCTGCTTGCACAGTTGGCCTTTCTCTCGACGAACAGTTCATTTACACATGGGATAGATGGTCTTTGGGTAGTCGTCTTCTTGACAGACGTATGTGGCAGCCCATGACGTAGCAAGAATTTGTGTCATCGTCTTCACGTCCGGCAGCGTCTTTTTATGCGATCAATAACTCCATTTTGAACGACCTATCTACACATCCGGTGTCACCATCATGTCCATGAAAAAAAAACATGGAACTGGGCTGATAGTAGAGAAACAGAAGACACGAGTAAACTGGGTGAAGCGAAAAGTTAGTTGGATCGAGTTAGCGGAAACACGTTTAGACAAACTAGTAAACGTGCACGTGCAACGCATGTCTCTAAATATAAATCTCATTTCTAGTTTAGTGAGTTTTTTTGTTAATAGAGCAATAAATTTCATGACTAGATTGTGCAAGATGTGCGAACAACATATAATCCACACACGTTGCATCACTTAAAATCCACAAAGCGTGATCTAATAGTTATTATTTGCATAAATATTACAATAGAACATCAGCTCAAATCGAGAAAAAATCGATAAGTAAAAAACAAGTTCTAAGTAACAGCATTATTTATTATTTCATGAACGCCCATCTTTTTATGCGATCAATAACTCCATGTTCCAAGTTAGAAATATTGTTTATCGCTTTGTTGTCTTGATAATTCAGAATATGTACCAAAATCGCTTTATCAATCAAAAACCATTGCACATATGCATTACACAACATTGTCATATAAAGTTTATGTTCCAAGTGTAGGTTTTTATGTTCCTTATGCTGTTTATATGTTGAGATTTAGGAGAAAAGGTCTTCAAATTCATTTGGTGCAGGTTATTACGAGGACACCGATGTTCACTATTTGGCTGTAGTGGCACTAAATTGTTTAACTTTTGCGCATCACCCCAAATTTATGGATTTATTTTGGTGGCGCGTGTTAATTGACACCAAACATGCTCTTTTTATGCCCTTCTTGCAGTCTAAGTGAACCAGAATAGCTAAGCACAATTATGGTATGTAGTCCTCTGAGACTGTTGTTAAGCATGCGCTTCTTGCACGCCAAATGGCAGTGCCCTGTCGAGTTCAAATAACTTAACCTAGACACCGTTTTTTATTTGATTGTTCTTGACATAGTAATCGATATGCAGGATTTTTTTTAGATAATAGGCAACCACAGGCCCAACTTTAAATTAATAAAGCCTGAAAAGGTGCAGGTTTTACACTTTTACATCACTTGCTTGGGTTACCACTTACCAGCTTACAAATCAGAACATGGCACACTGCCAAACGAGACTAAGAGTTCATTACATAAATAGCAACAACCATAAACTGGTAAAGACTAGAACTAGAAGCAGAAACAGAAGCATCTTAAGGTCCAGGAGCTGATGGTGACGCTTAAGTAGATCGATATAGGTGGCGCAGCTCCGAAATCATCAGGTCCACTATGGCATGATCCTTATGCTTGGATAGTGGTCTCCATTGCTGTAGCAAAAGACCAGTTTTGACAGCTGGCTGTGAGGGGAAAACAGCCTCAATCAAAAATTTGTTTCGAATATTCCAAAGAGCCTAGCATTGGGCAGCGAAAAGAAGCCACACTGGTTTCCTAGCTTTATAAGGAGTGATTGAATAATTAGCGAAAATTGGTCAAAAGTTTGAGGATTCCACTCAACCCCGAAACTCTTCCATACCCCACTCCACACAAAAGAGTCAAGAACACAAGAGAAAAAGATATGATTCATATCTTCAGGGAGACCATAGAGCACACAATTTCCATCTGAAGGACCATGACGCAAAACCAGCTGGTCTCCTGCCAGGAGCCGACCACGAGCCAGTTGCCAAAAATAGATTTTAATCTTGAGTGGCAACTTAGCAGACCAGAAAAACTTAGGAACACACTACGCCAGAAAGGGTTATAGGAAGGTTGGCACTCTGTGGCGCACCCCTAATTGGTGCGCCACAGAATTATTTCGGTGGCGCATGCATACTCGTGCGCACAGAAATTTTCACCTTTCTGTGGCGCATATTTGTTACATGCGCCACAGAAAGCCCACATTCTGTGGCGCATGGCCTCCAATGCGCCACAAAAAGCCACACTTCTGTGGCGCACCAGAGAACATGCGCCACAGAATTCCTATGGGTCCCACGTGCAATCATTGAGCCAAAGTCCATCTGGGGCAATTCTGTGGCGCACTTGTCTGGTGCGCCACAGAAACTCAACATTCTGTGGCGCATGGTGTAGGATGCGCCACAGAAAGTTGGGTTTCTGTGGCGCACGACACGGTGCGCCACAGAATGTTCATTTCTGTGGCGCATCACACCATGCGCCACAGAATGTTGGCCCAGATCTACAAAAAGGTGGCACACCCTTTCCCCATGTGACCTTCTTCATCCTCCCATCTAGCTCGAGCTCCTCCTCTCTCCCATGCCATTTTGACCATCCTATTCTCCATTATTTGTTATTAAACCTACTTTATTTGATATATAATTGGTGAGGCTTGGGGAGAGCCTCCATATATATTCTCCTCCTCTCTTTTTGTCCACTATTTTCTCTCCATCACCACACACTCTCTCTCATCGATCACGGTCACGTCTCGGCAACGGATCTAGATCTACTAGGTGGGTATTGTTGGATGGATGTTTGTTAAAGGCATGAGAAACTTGTCGGCGGGCGATTGGTGTGGCGCGGCGGATGTTACGCATGAAACTTGTGTGTGTGGTTTGCATGAATCTTTGCATGTTGTTGCTTGCGCCGGCGTGGTGCATGGATGTTTGCCGAAATGTTGATTCATTTCCATTTCGGTAAATTTTTGCACCACATATGTCCTACTTTTAGGGGAAGTCATGCCGAATTTTTTCGTCGAACATTTCCGACTTTCCGACTTCCCGCATGTTGCGGTTAATTAATTCTAATTAATAACACATACTCTATATGTATACCGCGTAGGCGACCATGGTCATCAAGATGAGCTCCAGTCGAATCAACAACTACAAGGAAGAAGCGAAGGCGGAAATGATCGGTGCAACGGGCGCCAGATACGATGTCCGTGTCGAAGTTGCAAACTTGTGAGATGGATCGACCCTGATTCCGGACAATTGGAGGAACACCTGCTCAGGCGCGGTTTCATGAAGGCTTCAACCAAGCGCCGACAGCAAATGTTGCGCCTGAAGACGAGGGCGGGCAAGATGATCGTGACGAAGGAGATGCCGACGGACATGGTCATGATGGTGGTGGAGAAGACGCGAACACGCCGCAGAGCTCGCTAATGTCGGCCTTGATGGAGTCTCATGTTCAAGAACTGCTCCTCAAGACGCGAGCACCGTTAGAGAGAAAGCCAAGCTGGCGCAAATGGAGATAGACGGGAAGACTCCGTTGTATCCTGGGTGCCGGCCACAGGATACGCGCTTGCAAGTAACGCTTGATGCTCTGGAGATGAAGTCGGGAAACAAATGGACCGACGCGAGCTTCAACAAGAACATGCAATTCTTCCACGAGCGTCTTCCCGAGGGGAACACATTGCCAACTAGTATCGAGGAGGCCAAGAAAGTCGTTGCCCTCTTGACCTACCGCACGTTAAATACCACGCCTGCATCAATGATTGCGCAATTTATCGGGGCGAGTACGAGGACAGAACCACATGTCCGGTGTGCGGCCAAGGACGGTACAAGAGCCGTGGGAAGAAAGTTCCTCGAAAAGTGGTATGGTACTTTCCTATCACTCCCCGTCTGCAGCGGTACTTCGTGGACCCTAAGGAAGCAAAGCTCATGCAATGGCACGCGGAAAGGGAGAAGCCCGAAGAAGATCCGGAGAAGGGCAGGATCCTTACACACCCTTCAGACGCTAGCCAGTGGCAAGAGTTGGACGCCGTCGGAAATTTCGGAGGCGACGCAAGGAACGTCAGGCTCGGTATGAGCACCGATGGACTCAATCCGTTCGGCAACCAGAGTAGCACGCATAGCACCTGGCCCGTGTTTGTATGGCCTTACAACCTTCCCCCGTGGTTGTGCACGAAGCAAAGGTACATACACATGAGTATTCTCATTCAGGGGCCGAAACAAGCAGGTGTCCACATACATCTGTATCTCGCGCTGTTGAAAGAGGAGTTAGCCACGTTGTGGGAGACGCCAGCCCGTACGTGGGATGCCTACACTGGAGATTATTTCGACATGAGAGCCGCGTTGCTCACGACGGTGCAGGACTATCCTGGTTGCTCATATGTATCGGCCCAGGTAGGCCACGGATTCTGCGCATGTGTCAGGTGCATGGATAAGACCCCGCATCTCCAGCTACCAAGGAATCCCGGGTCTTCGAAAACCGTGTACCCAGGGGCTCGAAGGTGGCTTCGCATGGATCACCCGTGGAGAAAACGCGGTGACTGTTCAATGGTAAGGACGAGATCGAAGCCCCGAGCCCGAGGAGCGGCACAGAAATCGACGAGCTGTTGAAAAATTGGGAGGAGTGCCCCGCGCCGGGAAAGAAACGACCGAAGGTAGATCCGCTGCTGGGTGTATGGAAAGCGAGGTCTGTTTTCCACGACTTGGAGTACTGGAAGGTCCTCAAGACGCCACATAGCCTCGATATGATGCACATTACGAAGAATGTCACCGAGGCTCTGCTTGGCACTCTTTCCAACATGCCGGAAAAGTCCAAGGATGGGACGAAAGCAAGATACGATCTGAAATGGCTTGGTGTCAGGAAAGATCTTCAGGCCCCGATAGCGATGACGATGATGATGATGATCAGACGGAAGGGACTCAAGGTCGCCGCAAAAGGGTAAAGAAGAACACTGTGGTGCTTCCCGCTACGTGCTTCACTATGAGTCCGGAGGAGCTCGAGCAATTCTACATGTGTCTCCTAGGAGTCAAATTTCCTCATGGTTACGCGGGGCAGATAAGCAGATATCTGGACGGAACGAAGAAGAGGTTTAGCGGGATGAAGTCTCACGACTGTCACGTGCTGTTGACGCAGATACTTCCCGTTGCGATTCGAGGGATAATGGACGAGCACGTCCGTGATACGCTGCTTGCCCTTTGCAACTTTTTCGACGTCATCAACAGGAAGTCGATCGGCGTGAAGCAGCTCGACAGGCTACAGGAAGAGATCGTGCTGATACTATGCGAGCTCGAGATTTACTTCCCGCCAGCATTCTTTGATATCTGCGTGCATCTCCTTCTCCATGTCGTTGATGACATCAGGCAGCTCGGGCCAACGTTCATGCACTACATGATGCCGTTCGAAAGGATGAACGGTGTCATGAAAGGATACGTCGCAACAGGTCCCATCCAGACGCAAGCATGGCCAAGGGCTTTCTAACCTACGAGTGCATCTCCTTCTGCCAGAATTATCTAAGCACCGAGAACCAGGATGTTGGTCTCCCACGAGGAAACACTTCGGCAGGCTCAATGGATATGGTCACCGAGAGGGCACCAGCTCAACTTTGTCAGCATGCAGGGTCGAAAGGACGACTTCGACAGGGCTCACCGGGTCGCGCTACAACACTTACAATTGATCGAAACTTGGGTGGAACAGCACAAATGCTTACTCGAGCAACATTACATCAACTGGGCCGGCCGAGGAAGAAGGGAGACGTAACCAGAGCGCACAACTCTAGCTTCACGCGTTGGTTCAAGCAAAAGCAACTGGAGCTAGCAAAGAAAAAGCACCATCTACGGAAGATGAAAGACTCATATTCTCCTTATCACGGGGTCCCTCGCACAACGTAAAGACCTATCAGGCGTACGACATCAACGGCTACAGATTCTACACCGAGGAAAAGGACAAGAAGTCGAATATCAAAACTCAGGAGTAACTATGCTATCCTACGGCGATGAGGAGGCTACTGTCAAGCAAAGATACTTCGGAAGGATTGAGGACATATGGGAGCTCAACTACTGTGGAGAGTTGGTGCCAATGTTCCGTGTAAGATGGGCCAAGGACGTCGTCAAAGAAGGCCGGTATTTCACCACCATGGTAATACCCGATGCCAAATCGAAGAACGCCTCCGCGAAAAATGAGCCATGGGTACTCGCTAGCCAAGTTGAGCAATGCTTCTTCATTACCGACCCGTCAAAGCCTAGCCGTGTTGTCGTGAGGAGGGGCAAGAGGAGCATCATCGGAATGGAAGGAGGCGCCACCGAGCAAGACTTGGACAACGAGCCAAAGATCGAGGAGGAATTCGACAAGTTCTTCGACATGCCTACTACTAGTACACAAAGAAGGAAGACCTCCCTACCTACTAAAGGTTGTCCGTTCACGCGAAGAAATCTCAAGGTCGCCGGCCTAAAGTTTTCAACCGTGAAGAAGGGAAAGAAGAGAAGCTAACTCGCGGAACCGAGACGAAGAAGAGACTTTTTTGATGTATGAGACATTTGGTGTGAGACAATGCAAGAGTTATGTATTCAATGAACTAAATATGTATGAGACATTGTGTGTATTAAATGAATTGAATATGTGTGAGACATTGTGTGAATTTTGTAACCAAATTTAACCAAAAATATTTTAAGAAAAAAAAAGAAAAAAAATGGGACAGCCAGGATTTTGTACCATAACAGTATCAGTTCATTTTGAACTAAATCTGGCGTTACAATTCTGTGGCGCACCGCGGAACGGGTGCGCCACAGAATCTCATAATTCTGTGGCGCACCGCTTAAAGGGTGCGCCATAGAATCTCATAATTCTGTGGCGCACCGATTAAAGGGTGCGCCACAGAAATCCTTCGACCCAATTACATGTGGGCCACCCCGCGCTGCCTCTCTTCTCCATCCGAAATTTCGCTAAGTGTCACAGAACCGCGCGCGCTTCCTCGACGTTCTCTCTCGCGCGCTCGACGACCACCACCGCGTCCTCGCCGCCGGCAGCTCCCGCCCGCGCGCTCGACGAGCACCTCCACCGCCACCCCCGCCACCGACGGCCAGGAGCACCTCCACCGCCACCCCCGCAACGCCCCTGCCCTAACCGCACGCTCGGCCCCCGCGTGGCGCCGCCGACGAAGACCTCCCGCCCTCGCACCTCCCTTCCCTCCGCACCGGCGATGACCTCTACACCGCGCTCGACGACCTCCCCTCCCTTCCCTCCCCCAGGTGCTTCCACTTTCCCCCTCCTCCCTCCCCTACCGAACTGCTGCACCCAAGGTGTTTGTAGAAATTCCCCTCTCATTCATCGGGCCAGAACTGGCTGAAATTTGTTTGGGGAGGAGGCCACAGTGGACATGAGAAAGGAAAAAGTGTGACTAAAGAGGAGTGTAAGGGCGTGTTTGATTGTTCATGGACTTCTCCATTTCCACCGTCCAATGCCCAGATGAGACTGGATGGATTGGTCCCAATCTAGAGCCACCTTGATTTGCTTACCTCTTAGCTGTATCTTCTTACCTGTCATGTAGTACTTACAAAAGAGTGCAAGTTATTATCGTTTCCAGGATTCACAGGTCATGTAATACTACATTTGTAAACACAAACTGTCAGCGCTACTGTTGTTACAACTGATCATTACAAGCCTTTTATCTAGGTTTCCTTTCCTGTGTATGTGTGCTGCTGCTATTGGTACCATCCTGTGTCATCTCCTTGTTTGAAAGGGACGCCTGGAGGTGTGCGATAAAGAGTGCCTGCGTTTGTTTAAGGCGTTTGGTTAGTTGGTTGGAAACTTGGAATGTGACACCTGCAAGAAATTCCCAAGGTGTTTGCCTCTGAATCTTGCAAGATGTAGTGTTGCTTGTACTTGCTGGACATGATACTGCTTCTCTAATGCACACAACAAGTTCGGTTTGATTTAGTTCTGGACAAGAAATTTAGTGTAGCAGTAATTGAAATACTGCAGCAAGTGTATTAGCTTGATTCGGTTTGATTACTGGACATGATAGCTTCTCCTGGTAATAGTAGCTTGTGCATTTGTGAAGCACTGGATTACTTGCACTTGCTGCCTGTAGTGTTGCTTGTGCTTGTAGTGTTGCTTGCTTGCTGTTTAAATTAACTGAAACTTTTCCATTTAATTAAAAGTTAACTGAAGCTTTTTAACTGAAAATTTCTTGGCAGTAGGAGTACTTTGCTTGTGTATTCATGTTTGCAGTAGCAGTGCATTAGCTGCTTCTCTAATTTCATTTGCACAAACATTCTTGCAGGTTGCTTCTTTTTTTTAATTTCGAAATGCACACAACAAGTTCATATACTCCATGACACAACACAAATAAGAACACACGGTAGCTTGCTTGCACTGCTTGGATTTTTTAACTTGCTTGTGCTCGATGTGGATGTGGATGTGGTGATGTATGTGCATGAGGATATGTGTCGTGGTTGTTTGTGCTCCGACCATCGTGTCGTGGAGATGCCGGCCCGCCGAGATGTGGATATTATTTGTGATATTTGATGGATATATATGTGTCCACGACCATCGTGTCGTGTTTGTGCTCCGACCCTCGTGTCGTGGAGATGCCGGCCGGAGATGCCGGCCGGAGTTGTGCATATTTTTTGTGAAATGCTTGTGCAGGTACCCCGTGAGGCCCTTGAGATTGCCGGAACGTCGATTAACTTCCGTTCCGGCAAATTCGGGTACTCCATATGTCCCTTTTTTAGCAAAGGTCGTGCCGAAATTTTTCGTGAATTTTGGCATGACTTTGCTAAAAAAGGGACATATGGGGTATTGCGACTAATGCATGGGCCGGGGTATCTTAGTACCAAATTAAGTGATGTTTTTCTTATTTTTGTTGTACTAACTTTTGCCTCTTTTCAATGCAGTGCAAACATGTCGGCTGACGCGCCCGGCCCTTCTAAGCACATGAGCGTCGAAGAACAAGCACGAGAAAAGAACATGTCGTTCTGGGAAGTGAACCCGGAGATGGAGGATGCGGAGGCCGCCGAACTGGCTCGTGCCGGCGATGGTGACTTCCAGTTAGAGATGGAGATAGAGGATGCGGAGGACACCGACGGAGATGGGGACGCAACCACCACCACCGAGGGCGGCGACCACACGGATGTCGGGGGTGACGACCACACGGATGGCGGTGGTGGTGGTAACCCGCCCGCTAAGAGGCTTAAGAAGCAGAGGAAGGACCGGACACCGCAAGCGGTCGGCACCGTCACCGACACGTTCACTAAGGTCTCCTTAAGTGGCCAACCCCAGGAGCCTAGGCACATCGCAAAAGGGTACAGCATGCAACTAGGGTGCATCCTCCGGGAAACGGTGTCGATCAACACGTATGACCTCAGGAGCGCGGAGAATGAGGCTTTGCGCACACAACTCCTCAAGAAGCTTCACGAACGATACATTTTCCCGGATGATGGAAACAAAAAGGTGGACAACTTCGCCATCACGAAGATGAACACCGCCTTGACCAGCTGGAGAGGCCGGGTGAAGGCGAAGATTGAAAAGGGTCTTAGCTGGGAAGAGATCAGTGCCAAAGAGCCGTACATCGACATAGAAGAGTTCGAGGCATTGAAGTTGTCCTTGGCATCTCCGGAGGCTGAAAAATGGACCGAGTGGGGGAAGAAAATGCGGGCACTGAACTTAGGTAACCACCATTTGGGAAGCGGCGGTTACGCAGGAAAAAAGCCCGTTTGGGACAAGGAGGATGCCGAGGTTGCGAGACTTGGGAAAGAGAACCCGTGGCATAAAATCACGGACGAGCAAGTTAGGAACTTTGTTCGGTCCCGCTACTATCTGAAGCCGGGGACGGGGGAATTCGTTACCGACTATGAAGATGTGCTGGAGTTCGAGAAAACGCTGGTAAGGAACTTAATTACCGCGGATATCTCAAAGTCCATTTGCGTTGATTTCTACATGGGTTCACGTTTATTTCCTTTGTCCGCAGGAGGCTGAGTTGAAGGCTGAGGCTGAGGTCGGCCCGTCGTCCCAGGAGGCTCCGGCCGGCCCGTGGGACACGACTTTCAACCGGGCGATGAATGTTCACAAGGGGAGGGACAAGTCAAAGCCGCCGACGTCAGCTGGCCGTGTGACCGGCTTTGGTACGGCGATGAAGTTCATCGAGTACTACAGCACGGACACCGACAAGAAAAGGAGAGGAGGAAGCCGGCTAAAGATAGAGCCGAGGTTCTCGAGCTAAGGAAGAAGGTGGCGACACTAGAGAAAGAAAAGGTGGACTCGAGCATGGTGGACAAGCTAGTGGCCGAGAAGCTGGACGAGAAGCTCCGGAATTTGTTACCCCCTGGATTGATGGAGGGATTAGCTGCTTGGCAAGCGGGAGGTCAACAGGGGCCGATACACGTGCCCAGCTTCGCCGGCAGCACCTCCAGCAATAACGTGTCGCCGGTCCTGGTGACCCCTCCGGTGCTCCCTGTCGTGTCGCCGGTCATGGTGACCCCATCGGTGCCCCCCCGGCCGGAGAATAATGACAATGCGCACGAGCGCCCGGACAATGATAGGCCGGCCGCCGGCACCGGCGCCCTTGTCTCGACATTAGCCGAGCTCGACGCCATCACCAAGGTAACTAATTAGTTAGTCCGCGACATCTTCTATGACTATATATGCCTTTGATGACTGCCATATCTCATGCATGCATGGTGCCCAACATGTGTTCTCCCAGGACATGCCTTGCATACTCCTGCATACGGTGGGGGTCGGCGGTGAGTTGAAGGAGGTCGCAAGGGCCAAGGTCATACAACCTTTGACCCGAGATATGCACAACACCCGAATGAGCGAGCTCGTGATGAAAGTGAATGTGAGGGAGGTACTGCCTGAGTTCCGTGACATCGACCCCCCCACGCAACCTCCGGGAGCCGAGAAACACATGAAGCTTGGCGAATGCGGGAAGTGGATGATGGAATGGCCGAAGACCCAGATTCGTCTTGGGGATGTTCTTCATGGGGTCAGGCGCACCGGCGGCGCCACCTCGAGGCCCCGGCCCCCGGTCGTTCGGCCCCCGTCGAGGCGGCCACAAAAAGCTGTTGCGGATGAACCGGCGCCACAAGCAGCCGTCACCACCACCCAGACGGAACCGCCGGTCGCCGCCACCGCCGGCCGGAAGCTACCGCCGGTCGCCCCCACCACCGGCCGTAAGCTACCGCCGCCGGTCATCGCCGCCACCAACCGCCACAAACAGTTGTTGGGAACGTCTTCACCGCAACCGTCCAAGGTTAGTTCTGACTTTCCGAATTCCCCGACTTTTCGACTTTCCCGACTAACGGATGTGCTATTGTTTATGTTTAGGACAAAGCCGTTGCACCTCAACTTGGTGGCAACGACGACAATGAGGAGGAGGAGAATGATGTCGACGTCGATGACTACATCAACACTGGCGCCTGCAGGGATGATATGTACATGCCTCTTGTGGATGAAGAACCCTTCCGCGACCACCGCGGTCAACCTGCTCGTCCCACTTCATGCACACAGCGCCTGGCCTTCACCGACACGCCTCCAGAAGCCGGCGATCATCAAGCTCAACCGGGTAACATTTTCAGCCCTAACACACTGAAAGACACTGTTAAAGCGGGGTTCACTTCACCACCCCCACAATCCCCAGAGATGAAGGACAAGAAGAAGCACAGGAAGAGAAAAGGATCCTCCACCTCTGCGAGCCAGCCAGCTCCTAAGATCCGGGGTCTTGAAGACACGATTCCACCCCGTGAGGATGGCTTAACCCGAGTTCATGAAGCTGGTAAACCTATCTTGTCTGGGGACTTGCTCCGCCTTGCAGAAGGACCCATGATTTCTTTGCAGAATAATATCTTGTATCTAGAGGAGAGCCTTCTTAAAGAGAAGTACCCCAGTTACCCGGCGTTCGCGGTCAAGGTGCCAAACGAGCTGGTGGACTTCGTCCAGGAAGACCCCGCGGATGTGTTCTTCATAGCGTACGAGGACATCTTCAACCTGTTTCACACTAAACGGCTGGACTATAACATGGTACGCCTATATGCGCTTTCTGAGGCGATGAAGATCAGGAGAGATGATACCCCGTACGTCGCGGTAGTGGATCCCTACTACATGCGCGACAGCCATCTGGTGGAAGGATCAAAGACACGGGAAACGGCCACGGAGTACCTCGTAAGGGTCATGCTGGCCAACAAGAGGAAGACCACCCTTCTTCTGCCTTTCTTTTTCGAGTAAGTACACATCCGCTCGCCACCGTCGTATCTTATGCCTTCTTGTACATTTCTTCCATCGCTGATCCTTTGTCCAACATTCCGTTTCAATTGTGTTGAGCAGGGACAAGTACTGCGCACTCATCGCCGTAGCCCCGAGGTGGTCCATTGCCACTTATTTGGACTCGGGGAATAAATCCACGCCGAGACGATACACCAGAATAAAGGGTGTTCTCGATGACGCTCTCGAGGCCTATGCCCAAAAGGGAGGCCCCTTCCATAAGAAGGCGGAATTCTTCACGGATGAAAACACACACAAGTTCCAGCATGGGACCGGATTCCATTGCGTCAAGCAACTGGATGGCAGCGTGAAGGAGGCCTACTACGCCCTCCATCACCTTAAAGGGATTGTCCGGGATTGCGAGAAAGCGAAGATTCCATCTGGTCTCGCAGAATACACCAAAATGGCGGATGGTCTCACCGATGCTGATTATAGAACAGACTTCCATCGCATCCAGCTGCACCTATCAACGATCATCCTCGAAGATGTCATTCACAAATCAGGGTCCTTCCACTACCCCAGAGGTAGGATGTATTATAAAAGAAAGCCTTGCTAAGCATTACTAGTGTACTTTTTTGTAGAAGTGCATGTGTAGGGTTATATATTATATATATGCTATATGCTATGAAACCCAAATAGGATAGCCATATGATTTCCAACCATGACAATTGATTGATTGTCTTGCCTCTCTACTTAGATGAATAAATTATACTCTATGTATATCACTAACCAATATATATCTCAATCCATCTTCAGGATTCTCTCAGAGGGCTATCCAAGAACGACTAGAGGCGCAAAATGACACCAGGGAGTGGAGGACAAAAGAAGGCTATCAACCGTTCCCGGCGCCGCTCAAGAAGAGGACTCCATGATGCATGCATGCTCCCGCGTGCTCTTTCTCACCATCATCGCCGATGTGTACTACATTTGATCCTAGTTAGGCGGTGAACACTTGATTTGTAATGTGTACATTTGATCATGCATGACTAATAGTGTAAACATTCGGCACTTTTGTGACTATGTGTATATATGTATCTCGATCGGGCACTAAGTAATATGTGTGATGACATATTGATTAATGTGTTTGTCTGTTTATATACCTGTCAAATATACCTGTATTTCTGTATAAACCTGTATAAATCCTGTATATACCTGTATTTGTACAGCAAAATGAAAAAATACAGGTATTTCTGTTTCATATTTCTGTTTCATATTTCTGTGGCGCACGTTTTTTGTTTTTGTGGCGCACCACTTTCTGTGGCGCACCAGGGAAAGATGCGCCACAGAATTCCTCTGCATAGGGGTCCTGCCGAGCTATTTCTGTGGCGCACCACGCTGGGTGCGCCACAGAAAGCTGAACTTTCTGTGGCGCACGACCCAGGTGCGCCACAGAAATATTTTTTGTGGCGAGAATTCTGTGGCGCACCAGGCAAACCTGGGGGTGCGCCACAGAATTGGAATTTGGTGCGCCACTAATAACCGTTTCTGTAGTAGTGACATAATGATCAGAAACATGAAGTATTTTGTGATACAAAGAGCGAACCGAAAACCTCCCAACTCATAGGACAGAATGTTATATGCAGGTTTTTGTAGCGGAGGAGGGTTGAATGTTATTTGTTTTGATAGTCGACAACTCAGTGAAAATAGCTGAAAAGACCCGTGAATGTTCTTTGATCATGTTGAAATATATACTTCAGGTGTTTTCTTGACGTCTCTATTTTGGTTATTTACGCGTTAACCAGGCTGTGATGAATGAGCCACGCAGAGGACAGAACCTCTGGTATGCAAGAAATCAGTTTTTACCGATATGGAGATCGGCGTTAAGGGTTCGGTGGACCTTTACATCTTTTGTTCCAACGAAAGAGTTACCAACGACCTTTCAACCTGATGACACCCAAAAGAAATTGACCGGTCAAAGATCTTCTCAAATTCGTGTTGGCTTGTTGGGTTTGTTGGTGGAGAGAAGCTCTGCAAAATTAGCAAACAATCCGAAATTAGCAAGTACTTACCGATCCAGAAGGCTATTTGGTGCTACGTCGACTGTGTTGAAGATGTTGAAGCGGGCCTGATGACCGAACAGTAAGGTATATTATTTGCTAGTCAAAGCATTTGGACATAATAGTCATACCTTAAGGGTGGCATGGATAGTCCTACGTTCGACTCTGCAGGTGTTCTTGACCAGCAATTAAGTACGTAGGTGTTTATCTGGTTTCCTTTTGCCCACCGAGACGCTGGATCAGTGTTTGGCTATTGCGGTGTCATCTCCCTATCTATGATTCAGATTTAATGTGTCTGTTGCAAAATTTGCTCTAACTTTGTGTGTCTTTCTCTGGTTGGTTAGACTAGCCACAATGGGGGTATCATAGGTGATATCATGCATGCCATGTTGGCAAAAAGATGACGTGTCACTGTAATTAATGATGAGAGATGTGATAGTGATATCATAATTAGATATTGTAACATAACGGATTCCAATGCAAAATGAGTCTACAACCTAATAAATGTAGCGTTATATGATACTACACATATGTTACTATCCATTATGGAGGTAGTAACATAAACTAGTATCATATGCATGATACTAGTATATGATACTCCACATTGTGACTAGTCTTAGGCTAGTCATAGTGGGAGTAACATAAGTAGTAACATACATGTCACCTAAGCAAAAAAGATGATGTGGCAGCTAGTTAATGTGGAGAGAAACAAATAGAGTAACATAGGTAGTTACTGGAACATCACACACCCTAAGACAAAATGAGTCTACAACCTAATAAATGTTATCATGCATGACACCACAAATAAGTTACTACCCACTATGGAGGTAGTAACATAAGTGTGTTACCACTCAATGTTACTCCCCACTATGAGTAGTCTATGCATAATAGATGATCCAAACTGTTCCAGGATTCAAGGCTACTATCAATATGCTTTGCTCTCACATTGGGGCAGCAAAATGTAGTAGTAGCACAGTGGCTCCGATCTAACATAAATACAATTCTTTCCTTTGGAAAGACTTGGAGCTTGCTTTGGCACCATTAATGCATGAATAAATCCAACTAGATTAATGATTTTCAGGTACTTCAGTAAACGAGGAAATTTGTCTAACCTCTGCAAGAAAATTGTACGAATAGAAGCTCGTCTAACTCGGTAGAGTGCAACATTAACCTTGTGGTCGTGGGCGTTCCGTTCCATCCCATTTCATTTTTTGTTTTAGATTACATGATTTCAATTTCCCTACAAGCATTAATTAGCGAGAGGGTATGCCTACGTATTTTTGGTTGGTAAGAGAGAAGATTCACTTATATTCAATGCTAGATCCGTTCCACTCTAACACTATCAGTTTGATGAAATCTAGTTGGGGTTACACTTCGTAGTAAAAATTTAATCTTATTTTTTCAAGAAAATGGTCTTAAGTAGACACATCTTATAAGATTAGTTAGAGATTACTCTACTACCTCCGATCCATATTAGTGGGCACAACTTTGTCTAGATACACATGTATCTAGTCTAAATACTTAACTAGATACATATGAATTTAGACAAAGCTATGTCCACTAATATGGATCGGAGGGAGTACATAAATCTCACCTCCATCTATACAACAAATGTTCTCATTAATTTACATGTACTGTTGAGGTTATAGAAACAGCCATGTATGCCCGTATGTATGTGTCACGGGCAAACATAATCTAGTTATCAATCAAAACGAGAAAATGTTTTGATCTCCGCATGCAAATAACATGAATTACTCTTGGTGAGTGAAGTCTCAACTCTTTCTTATCCAAGAAAAGCGTGTGTGACATAAATTCAGGATCACTCATAGTATATGATTAATTAGTAATCACCGTACATATATCTCAACTCTGCCTAAACAAGAGATTGTTTGAATAGTAATTTACAACTGCAACAAAGATTGAAGACACATGGAACTGCCTCAGCACGTATTTGGGATGACATTGACATAATTCTTTTGCTTCACGTTGTTGCATATGCTTGCTGTGGCAGCGGTCTTGTGCCCCTTAAAGGTAAGATTCACGTCATGCAACAATATATCATGACATGGGATTGTGTCTCTGCAGTCTAGCTTGATCGCTTCTTTTGTTGTACTCGTGCCTCGTATATTTTTGAATTGGATGTTGCCGAGCTCCACCGCCAAAGTTTGTTTCTCGCACGCCTTAGGCTTCAAAGGATCGGCAATCGTGCAATTGTTCTGGTCAACGATTATAAGATTCTTGACCTTTGTCTTGGTTATATCCTCAAATGTGATGTAGCTCACGTATCCTTTTCCTCCTTGCCATGACTTTATGCGTACGCTATTCAATGTGTGTGCTTTAGAGATTGTTACATTGAAAACTCGGGCCTCTGAGTTGTCGGCTAAACTCAATCCACGCTAAGCATACACTTCGGCATAACCAATCGCTTGCATAAACTACTCCTTAGAGAAGCTAAATGTAACACATCAGTTTACTTCTAGTATCTCACCCGTACACATATAGCAAATTAGAAAAAGAAGTTCATGTGTGCTAGAAACTAGAAAGAAGTTAATGTGTATCCAGGAAAATGTCCTGCAAGTTGACGCGTTGGTGAACACTAGAAACTACCTCAATTTATAGACACAAGTGGTGTGGTGGTCATCATGCTCGTGTTATGCAAAACTAATACGCGTGCATGATAGATATTCCTACATGCATGATGGTGCGCAATGTTCATGCATCAGCATGAAAATAACATGCATGAAGTTATTTAGGGACAACATGGAACTACTCACTCTGAATCACATTATTAGTTTAGGTTTCTTGCATATATTGTGAAGAAAATAATTATGTACCTGGAAGTATATTGCATGAAAAATATCGTAACAGCAGTTCAGTATTGTTCTTGCTAATAATTTGTTCTTAATCGATGGCCAAACCTACAAATATTTGACGGGCAGAAATGCGAAAGGTGCCTACACATCAGCGTTGTTGGCACGGATGCCGCTGGAAATGACCTGATTCACGTACGTATTCGACGGCATGCAGCCTATTTTCTTGCAGCCACAGGAGAGAGAAAAGGGCGTATGTGCAGCGTATTTACTAGGCAGGCTGCCTCTCTACCACAGCCCATTAGCAGATCCAGCCCAATATCCCTTTTGCTTTTCTCAGTTCAACCAGAGAGTCGAACAGAGGAGTCCGCCGCCCTCCATGGCGATTTCGCTCAATCGCTAGGTTTTCGCCAGTCGATCCTCCTCCTTCTCCTTGGCGCCTCCCACTGCTGCTGGTGCGCACAGCGCCCCACTCTTCTTGCACGCACGCCACTATCCAGCGCTATTGCAGGTTAGGTATGTGCTTCTAATTTCTGATTTTCTTTTCATTGCGAATTGGGATGCACTGGGGATTTAGATGCCCACATTATACTGGATTGCTTAATTGATGCATCTATTTGGATTTAGGTAGCACTGGGGAAACAACAGAACATGCAGTATTGTTTAATTAGAAGAACGGGAAATTGTTTAAGAAATTCCATAGGAAGGTATATTTTCTGATTTCAAAGCTAAGAAGAACCGAAGAGCATTATCTAGCTATTTACTGGCCATACTTAGTTGCATTTTGGTCATTATATGCGTTCTTTTATTCTGGAGCACCAAAACATTCCTTGTCTACTGTGTCCAGGTATATTCAATCCCCGCCGCTCGGACCTCTTGTCGCCATCTATCGGCCCCTGTCTCTTTCTCTCTCAAGTCAGCGGCAAACCATACTGGACCGCTCCTCCGTCGTGCGAACCCCGGCCGACAAAACTTGGGATTCGATTGGATGAAGATACCTAACTTATCCTCCATACCACCATCAGTTGGTGGTGATCGGCGTTGGAGCCTGGAGTTGGGTCTTTACGATGAAGATAAAAGTAAAGATTGTACCACAGAGGGATTGCCGACAGAAGATGTTACGGATGATCCATGGAACCCTCCCAACCCACCTCCTCATCCCTCAGTACAGGCCTTAACGTGCGATCATCAATATAATATGCAGGTAAGGTAATTTGCCCCCATCTTCATATTGTACTTGTTTCGGTAGTGATTCTTGACTGACGAGTCCCATCTCCTTTAGTACTCGCGACAAATTGCGGAATTCCTTGCTGAAGTCAGAGGCACCAATATAATTGTCCCAGACCGCACTCCTCAGGTTTGTTTATAGTTGCTCATTTCGTATAATCATATATCACTAATGTTTGAACTTTCCTGCCATATTTTTTATGGAATACCATTGTTTTTGTTATGCTTTGATGATAGCTAAACTGATTTTGTTTAAACATCGATGCATCCATCCAGAAGAAGATCACAATGTTTTATGAGATACATGACCGCTTGGTGACCATCCTCACGAAAGATAGTGTTCGGTCCTTCCAACGCCTCTTCGTAAAGTACAGAGAGTACATGGTTTGTGGATTTGTCATCACTCCACAAACCTTCAACTTAATTATTGCAATGAATGCCCTGCGCTGTGCTAAGTTTGTTTTGGAGGGGAAGGCACGTGACCTCTATCGGCAGCGCGCCAACCCCAACTACATTGGCAACCATGGGTTCTTTCCCCTCCACCAAGCTGCCGAGACATTCTCAACTGACATGGTCGAGCTACTGTTGCACTACGGTGCATTGCCCAGTCTACGGACCTCGGGCGACAGAATCATCGAGGGCCTCCTCCCACTACATGTTGCCATTGAGAACACTTGCCAGCACAAATATCTTGAGGACAATCTATTAGCTGACCAGAACTATATAAAGGGGAATGTCGAGTACATCTACAAGCTCATATATCTGCTTTGCCTTCCTGAGATGGTTTGTGTTAAATCCCTCCGAACTTCAATTACTACTTTGGTCACATATATAAGAGCAATATGGAAGTTCAGCTCATGCTAGATATTTTAATCGATTCTTCTAAGAACTGACAATTTTGTGTAGTAGAGCTTGTAAAACGAACTGTTTGCCTGTGTTATATTTTTATCTATTCATATTTATACTTGAGGAGAAAGCAATATTTCTTTTTAATTAAGGGCACATAGGTAAAACAATTCTGCAGCTACAACTTTTTGTTAACTTTGCTTGCTGATTAAGTTTGATGTGAGTCTTCATTACGTATACAATAACCACTTTAAGTTAAACTGTTCTCTATTGGTGACTTGTGCAGAAGATCTTCTTGGACACAACTAGATTGCTTGCAACTCACACGGATAATGTTGTAGATGAGCTCTGGGATTACATCAAGCATGGGAAGCTTGTCCCTGCAGCTATTTTGCTCCTCGCGGCTCAGAGGCATTTCCGTGACCTCGATGGATTTGATAGGATCAAGGATCTTATCGACGATTCCAAGTTTTCCCTTGCAAGGGAGGAGTGCGGATTAGAATGTGGTAGAAATACCAAGGCACAAAAGCAGCTAAAGGAGAAGAAAGCACATTTTAGTAATGCATTGGTGCTTGTTACGATAATTCTGAAAGCTGGTGAAGCTCTTGATGCATATATTCAAACTCATTCAAAGGTACAAAATTTAGTTAGATCACATCTTTTTTAGTGCATTAAGATTCTATTTTTCCTATTTGGATATGTTTTATATGCAAACAAAACTGAGATTGATTGTATTGAGAGAGTGTTGCATACATTTCCCTTGCTGTCTTAACGGGAAAGGAACAAAAACATTTATATATCTAAATCATTTTATTGTGTTGTCTTGACCTTGTTTTTTACCAAGTATTCTTTTCAGATCAAATATTAATACCCGGTGGACCTCAGTTCAGTGGCTTGGATTTTTTCTTATGAAATTCCTCCGACTCAATATGTTATGAAAATGTACAGTATCAGTTGTTTTACACAATGTTTTTATAGCGGGCTATAACAAATAGTGGCAACTCTTAAAAACAGCCATAGCGGGGCTAAATTGGAGCTAGATGGGACTGTAGCGGAAAATTGTACATGGATTCATTTAGCAGCAACATTCTCGAAAAGCTATACCGGGGCTATAATGGGCTATTTAGAACTATGGCTTTGCATGTAGTAATTACTTGATCATGTGGAGAAAGGGGGGCAACTCTTCAATAATATATCCACATGGTTGGTACCACTGGTCACTGACCTAAAAAATGTTGTTGCTACTACTTCAATTTATTGAGCTTCTTGATTGCTTTCCTGTATTACTAGATAATGGCTTGTGAGTTAATTGTTACTTAGTAAAATTTATCTGGATTTCGTAAATGTTATTGCTAGAAGTCTACTTGTTTGTTAAGCGCATTTGAGATATGTAGTGGTCTTCTAGTGTTCAAGTCTTTTGCATATGACCTTGTTGGGTATATGGAGCATGTCAATAGATAACACATCGGCTAAGTTAGCTGGGATACATGTCAAGTAAAAGAAAACAAGTTATAACAAAGCTTAATTACTTTCTTACTGGGTTTAAAGGAATAGTTATGCAGGTATCTCATAAGGAGGTTCTTGAAAATGTTTCAAAAATTCTCCAGAATTATGATGTTGATCCTAGTGGAAAAGTAGTCTGCATTGAAGACCTTGACTGGTTTGATTCTGTCTTGCCTTTGGAGCCTATGTTTTATTGTTAGCTATCTCTTTTTACATAATTACGATCTACCTAACAGCCTTTTAATTGATTTTTCCACATGGTCTTGTAGCTGCCCCTATAACTGTGCAGTGCCGCACAATGTGTTGCAGGAACAAGGTGCGTGCTTGTTTCACAATCCGGTTAACTCTGCTTCCCACATTTTGCAAAAAGCTGTAATAATTCTCTAATGGCATGTAAAGCAGGGGAAACAAATTTGACGAAGGCAACCTTAAGATCGTCTACTCTGAAAGTCAAGGCAAAAAATGTAGGCTATTTGAACTTGAGTACCTTTAAACATTTCTATTTGTTAATATGCTCATTATCATTTGTTTACTGAATTCCATATTTGTATGTCTTCATTTCTTTCCGCCATTTACATGTTATGACAATTTTTATTAGGACACTCAAGTTCGTCATATGGCTGTAGTGGCAGTCAAATCTTCTTACTGCAGGGGCACTGTATCATCCCATAGTTTGGTGGAGCATGTACAAAAGAGTTCTAGCTAAAACACTATTGTTTTGTTTTTTTCCTAAAAATAACCCATGTTGTGCAAATGATCTACTTGGTTGGTCAAATTTTATGGGTAAGACACATATATACGTTTTTACTCCCTTTTTGAATGCTCTATCAATCAGAATTGGCAAGGACAAATCCAGTCTGGGGGTTTGTTTATGAACTTTTGTTTGTAGTTTGTACTTTCTGCAAAACATGTGATCATTGCGTACCAAGTCTCTGTTTGTTTTCCTTTGATGGTTCTTGAAATAGTAATCCATACACAGGGGCAGAATTTTATTTATGAAACCAGTGGACAATCCAATAACTATTTCTAAACAAAAAACAGCATTTTACATATTTTCTTGATATTGTTTATCTGTTACCAGGCTGCGATAAAGAAACGACGTGAGGGACAGAACCTCTGGTTTGCAAGAGATCAGTTTCTGCCGATATGGAGATCGGTGTTAACATGTCGTTTTATTGTGAGCATCGTTCCATCTTATGCACCAAAGAAAGAGTCACTATATACTCCACCTGTTGACACCAAGAAGAAATTGAATAATCAAAGGCTTTGTCAACTTCGTCTTGGCTTGTTGAATACCAGTGGGTCTCATAAATCAGGAAACGATCCAAAATTAGCAAGTGCTCATCGATCCAGAAGGCTATTTGGTACTGCTGCATCCACTGTCCTGAAGATGATGAAGCGCGCATGATGACCGGGAATGAGGGCATAATAGTTTGCTAGTTGAAGATGTTGAACAGAATTGTTGAAAGATTCCAGTCAACTACATTGATTTTGGAGATATTTGTATCATTAAGGAGGTATTCAGCTAAAGTGATGCCTTTTGTGGACATGAATCCTTAAATCATTTCATCTCATCTTGGAGCTTAAACTTCTATTGAGAGAGTGTCTCGCGCAAGCGAGTACATATGCATGCTTTTTATTCAACTTTGAAATATGAGCTGCTCCCTTTATTTATCCTTTGATTTCCAGCAAGAACTGTCACCATCTAATTGATCTACGTCCACATGTAAATTATCAGACCGGCCGGCTGTGTTCTTTGTAGGCTATACAGACCCAGAAGGGCACAAACACCAAGGCCGGGCCGCGTTCGTGATCGTCAAGCATCCTGGGCGTGGCGCCTGAGAACAACGCCGGCCAGCTCGATTGAGATGATAGCCCTGCATTCGTTAGTTAATCTGTGCATGCGAACCCCTGCGTATGTTAGCTGAGGCTTCCAAGCAATCTCTCTGCCAGTAGAATTAAATTATTGCAAGAGAGCTGCGTTTTCATTGGTAGAGGGAGTAGCAACTACTACTAGGAGCTTAACTGTACAGGAAAGAAAGAGAAACAGCTATGCAACAGCAGGCAGATACAGAAAAGGAGAATAAAACGAGGCTGCCGGCGTACTAGACGATCTATAAGAGAAACAACTATGCAAGAGCAGCATGATTTCGCTTGGTCCCTCAATTCCTTAATCATATATAAGTTACACGCAGTACTAGACGGTCTATACAAATAGTAATCTCTACTATATAATATGGCTTGAGAAGGTGTTGGTACGTTTTTTTAGTTTCCGATTTTACCCTCTGGAGTTGAAACAAATTACCCACCTGTGCCATCCATAAGTAAAAAAACAAAAACTGTTCGGTTCGATAGAAAAAATAAAAAGATGCGACGTTATCTGCCTTCTCCTCCCCGCCTCTCGTTATGCCGGTGGCTACTCCTCGGCTCGGCGCGGCGCGACGCTGGAGCTGAATGGCCGCGCGCTCCCGCCGGCTTCGCCCGAGAAGGCGAGTATCCTCCACGTCCGCGACGCCATCGCGCCGCCGGCATACGCACCGGAGCGCGTCTCAGCGGACAGCGGCTGAGGGCTGAGGGGATGCCGTTGAGGCAGTTCCCGCGGAGGTCAAGGGCGTGGAGCTCTCCGAGGTGGGTGAGCGGATGGAGGGAGCCGCGAAGGTCGTCCTCCCGTGCGGCTAGCGCGGGCAGGGCAAGCAGCCGGCTTCCAGCGCGGCGAGGAAGCCTCGGCTTCCTGGCTTCCTGCCTTGCGAGCGCCGCCGCGGCGAGAAGCGCGAGCACGGCGAGGACCCGACCTCCGTCGCGGCGAGCAGCCCCGTTCTCCTTCCTTGCGAGCGCGGCGAGCAGCCGGCCTCCAGCACGGCGAGCAGCCCGGTCTCCGGCGAGCAGCGCGAGCACGGCGAGCACCCGGCCACCAGCGCGGCGAGCAGCCCGTCCTCCTGCCTTGAGAGCGCGGCGACCAGCCCGGCCTCCGGCGAGTGCGGCGAGCAGCCGGTCGAGCAGCGCGGCCACGGCGAGCAGAAATCCACTCACGAAGCCGTTCTCGATTCATTGGGAAGAAACAGAGGTGCTGCTGGGTTTCTCAATTCTCTATTGGCGACTTGTGAGGAGATGATTAAGTTATTTGCTACAGCCTGATTCATTTATAGAAAAAGAAGGTGGAACCTGAAATTTTAGGTGATAGATCCTAAATATTTAACAGTATTTGAGATTTATTGTTGGGGAAATAATAGGTCATAGAGCCTGCAGGATAATTTCGAAGTCAGTTCCTGCTCACATATGTTTGTATTAAAATAATAACTTTTTGGGTCGGGTGGTAGGGGTATAGAGATAATTAGCTGATGCGATTCAGCTGCGTTAGTTGCATCATTATACTAAAATACTAATGCTCAAGCTTAGTTTTCATACTAGCACGGCCTGAGTTCCTTGAATGATGCTTTACTGAAATACCTATTGCCATTGGTGGTTGATTTTCATACTGACAAGTAGTTGAGTTCCTTGAATGTCGTTGGGTTCTTGCACAAAACCAAAAAACGTATCCAACTGATGTTTTCATTGCCGTCCGCACTAATCATGAAACCAATTTGCTGCAGAGATGAATCAGTTGCTTCGTGCTGCAGGATGGTGATTCTCAAGGTATCAAAAGAACAAGATGTGAGTTGCCAGAGGGTCTTTTAGAAGAGACTGATAATATGAGTCCTATTGGAAGTAAAATGTCTACATAGAAGCTCAGTAAAAATGTATGCCGTGATTTTTGCTGTATAGAAATCAATCCTTTCAAACATCTCCTTAGCCTCTTTTGCAAGTTTCGTCGGTCTCTTCGGTGTCAACCGTTTAATGGCCGCTTCCCCAACGCCTTGCACCCAGATGAGCTGGAGCTTTAGCTACCAACTGAATCTGATACATTGAACCATGTTCACTGTCATCCTGTCAGTCAGGCTACTCTTATTTGATTACTATGACGTTTTTAGTTACAATGCTTATAGGCCTTTCTGTCATATGAGGATCAAATAAAGTTGACAAACAGAGCAGTTCAGTCGGAAGAGTTCTCGGCACAAATGCATCTATTTAGTTTACCCGCTTTCATTTTCTAGACAATTTGGTTATGACAGTTTATATGTTCTAATATTTTCTACAGAACCAAGGAGATAACCAGAAAGGGATGTTTCAAAGCTGTATGTGGTGCTACTACGGGTTTGTTTAGAGCACCAGCTAAGTTTGGTGAGTATGTTCGTATTATAGGTTCGTCAAAGGAGTTTTAGTCTTGAAAAAAGCACGTTGAACTGGAGGGAACACAAGATTGGCTGAGTCTGCCAGCTTGAGCAACCTTGGGAAATTCTCCAGGAGTTCAAGTTTGTGATAGTTTTGAAAGGAGGAAAGGAAATTATGGGACATATTGTGTTTATTCAAAAGATGAAGTATCCCTTTATAGGTTAATGATATTATTGTGGAACCTTATTGGTGCCTATGATTAGACTAATAGTTACATACTGAACTTCAGATAGGTTATTAGTATGTCCTACAATAATCCAATCCGTACTTGAGTTTTGTCATTGAAGTTGTATTTATTAATGTTATACATTAATAAAGTTATGGTTAGATTGCATTGCAGTTACCAGATCAACCTGCCCATGATTAGCATGCAATACTAAGTCTTTAGAAGGATTATGACTCCAAGACTCTCAACTCCATCGCTTGAAACATGATCTATACTTACGCCTTTCTACATAACCTGACATGAGCTGCAGAAATCGTTATTCACTACGAGGTTGGCTGTAGATGCGAGTAGAATATGAAGGCCAAGAGTAAGTGTCTTATATATTGAATGTATTCTTATATCAAAAGATTCCGAACAGCTTGTACTAAAGCTTGACCAGTGATCGTAGATCTATTATATTTATTCTATATGAAATCAGTGGCGGAGCCAGAACTCCAACACTGTGTTGTCGGTGCAAATCTGTGGTCAAATACATATATCTGTACTGATTTTAATTATTTTTTACACGAAATTTGCTTGCAGATTCAAAAAAGCTGTGTAGTCACTTGACTACACAGTGATAGTGTGGCTCCGCCACTGTATGAAATTAGGACATACCATTTTCAAAATAAGTAGAGGAACTACCATATTACTTTCTTCTTATAAAGGATAAAACTGTCACGAGTGTCTTATGCATTGCTAATATGGTTGATGCTATATTGTGAATGTTTGTCCACAGAAATAAGAAGCATAGAGGAAGAGGTATCAAGATAAGAGGACTCAGGATAATTCTGAATTTCTAGGCCCTTAGCACAGGTGCTTATTATTCTGCTTTGTTGAAGATGATCCTATGCTTTTTGAAAAAATTCTAAAAACAGTTGGAGGTGAGAGCCAAAACGCCTCCTCAGTCTTGTTCTCTTATATTGCGGAGGAGACAAGCGGATAACTAATACAGATGGATCCGTGCAAGATAGTTACTATACACGAAGGGGGTAAAGCAGTGATATTTGACACCGCTCATTCGAAGAGCTCATGAAAACGACAACTGTGAATCAATACAAAATGCATCGTTTCTGCACTCCAGCATTATTGGTTGTGAACTAAGCTACTGTTGGTGAAACTTTCTGGTGGAAAGAGCATCACATGGAAAGAGGGGCAACAACCTGCACGCACAACAACAAACAGATTTTAGGCTGGCACCTTCAACCGTGTTTATCATCATTTCATTCATGGAGCTCTTCAAATTGATTGGTTGCCCTTTCAAAATACTTGGGTTGAGATAAGCATTTGAGGTGCGTCGAAAATAAATCTACTATTTTTTAGGGTTCAGTTAAGATAAACCAATGAGACAATTTGCCCTTTAAACCTGATATTTTGTTGTGTACATTTTAGGACATAACAAATGGCCACTCTAGGAGGCCTCCTGCCCTCAGCCCTTGTGCACATTTTATAGATTTATGGTCCTTTACACTGATTATGCTTTCGTGAACCTCAAGCACCTCTCTTGTAATCGCAAACCATCTAAACTTCTATAAGTTAAATTTCTGTGAGATCTTTGCAAGTTCCTAAAGGAAGCCTTTGCTCACACCGACATAGTTTCTATTGTAAAATAGTTTTATTATGAAGGACACCAGACTGATATCAGAAGTTAGATAAAGAACTTGATTTTCATTTTCCTTTGACCTAATTAAGAATAGCAGTCGTTCAGTTGTACCCTACATATTATCATATGGTGCAATTATTAATGATGAACCATTCCGAGTCTACATTTAGTGTTTGACTGTTTGACTGAGATAACTACACTTGCGTCGATCTTTTTGATAACATACAATGATTATTGGGAAGAACGAAGTACAATAGTTTATCCATAGAGTTCTGATCAATAGAAAAAGGATTGACAGTTGCTACTTTATCCTTAGTAATGACATAAAGTCATAAATGTACATTTAGACCTAGCTGCCTACAGTTTTCAAACACTTAATGTAGTATTCCTAATACTGCCACATTCATGCAATTTTTTGTACACATTGTCATATAATAGACAAAAGAACCATTTTGCTACCTTATCTCCATGCTTTATTTCTTTTGGTGGTCACGTATAATCTTGGTAATGACAAGTTGAAGTGGAATAGGTGAGGGAAGAGCCTGCTGAAGTGGTAAATGTATCATGGTAGTCTGCATGTACTGTTCTTCAAATTCTTGCAAAATATGATTTATCCATGTTTTGCTTCAACCATTGTAGGCGCTACAACAAGAAATAGATTTCTGAAGATCCGTAGTAGAAAATGATGCCGTCAGCTAGGGTAGAGCATACTAGGCTTCCTTGTCGTGGATATAACTAAGCATGCCATCTTTTTCATCTCAACTTGCTCATGGTAAGTCGAGTTTCAGCTACAAAATGTTCGTCGATACATGTGTGCGGAACTTTTTTGCATGTTGGTGACCACTTTATCATTGAATAAAAAGGGGAATATGTGCTATGATGCATCTTTTGCTACCTTTCAAAAACCTTTGTTGTAATGGCACATATAGATAGTTATGTATGTTTTTAGTTGTTCATGTGTAAGGGAATCTTGTGTTATGATGTACCTTTGCTGCTCTTCAAGTCCCAATGGATCTCCATGTTGTCTAAAACAATCGGAGTGATGGTGAAGAGGGTGGGAGAGAAGCAAGGTGCCGTCTTATTTTCTTGTGGTTTCAAACGCATTTTTGCTAGGGTTCGTGTTATTTTCATAACATATATATTTCTTTGAATACCGCATCGGCCGACCAAGTGACTTCATACATGAAAAGGCAAACATTCAATTTCACCGATGTGCAAGAGTTGGAAAACGCAAAGTAGCAGGGCGAGTACGACACCTACATTTGTTCTAATGTTATTGAAAAATAATGTGTTATTTTCGAAGAAAATATTATTGATGTAGAATTATTTGTAATTCAATAGCTATGCATAGAAATGCACAGGTCATAGGTGCACTCAAAATTGAGATTGATTGTTCACACAAGTTTTCGGACGTTTTTCTAAATGTTTTGGGATATAGAAGGAAGATGACACCCGTAGCAACGCACGGGCATTCAACTAGTCTTCCTAATACCAGCTGTTCATAAACCTCAGCTCTGCCTACGTACAAGTGAGTATTTGATTATTTTGGAAGTACAACAAAGATTGAAAAAACAGACATGTGACACCTGAGTATTTGATTATTTTGGAAGTACAACAAAGATTGAAAAAACAGACATGTGACACCGTCTTAGCATGTCTTCGGGAAGACATTGACATAATTCTTTAGCTTCACATTCTTGCATATACTTGTTATCACGTCGCTCTTGTGCCCCTTAAAATTAATATTCACATCTTGCAACAATATGTCACGACATGGGACTGTGTCGCTGCAGTCAAGCTTGATAGCCTCTTTTGTCGCACTTGTGACTCGTATATTTTTGAACTGGATGTTGTCGAGTTGCACCGCTGAAGTTTGTTTCTCGCATGCCTTAGGATTCAAAGGATCGGCCATCGTGCAGTAGTTCTGGTCAACGATTATAGGATGCTTGACTCCCGTCATTGTAATATCCTCAAATATGATATCCCTCGCATATCCTTTTCCACCTTGCCACGTCTTGATGCGCACACCATTCACTGCGCCAGAGAATTGTGCCTTGTAGAATGTTACGTTGGAAACTCGGTCCTCTGAGTTGTGGTCACCTAAACTTCCCACACTTATTCCATGACCGGGTCCACAGCTTATTCTCGAAGCAAACAAGTTTTCGGTTCCTGTCTTGATCGATATGCAATCGTCTCCGGTTTTGATATTGCAATCCATCACTTGAATATCCTTTGTGCGAATGATGTGGATTCTGTCATTCTCTGGGCTGTTGCTAGGCGCGGTAATTGTGATGCGCTTTAGATGTACATCCTTGCAATCTTGGACTGATATGTGGATCTGCTGGCTGTTCAACATCTTAATATTTTCCACCTTGAGTTCATTGCACTTGCTAAACAACAACGCGATCGGAGCAAATGTGTCCCGCCACTGGTCACGGTTAGGTTGTCAACATTGTCAAACACAATCCACTTTGGTCGTTCCTCTGTTGGCCAGCTAGATCTTGCGGGAGCTACCATTTTTCCTTCGAGCTTAAATGTAACTCTAGATTTACATTTACCTGAGAACATGATGTGCTGACGACGAGAAGTGCTTTTTTTTTTTGTAATGTGCATACTTGATTCATACTAAAAAGATTACAACCAGCAACCAGATCAAGCAAACAACCACAGAGGAAAGCGAAATACAGATCGAAACCAGAAGGAAGCACTGCAGCAACAAACCGTCTTCAACCTCTATGACACCGAACACGACCGTCCTCCAACGTCGACGACGAAGCAGGCCCCAGCCGCCGGCACCACTTACCCAGAGAGCGGGGGAACTCCTTGCCCAGAGGCGTTGTCGAGCCGCAACCACCACCATCCCCGTAGAGATGGATCTCCTACGCACTGAGGAACATCGGCCGGGGAGGCCCCCAAGCACCCGCCGCTCCAGCTCTGGGGCGAGCGCCCCAGATCTTCAACCCGCTCACCACGAACCCCTGCAGCAGCCACCTCCTCGTCCCTCTGCAGATCGCCCAGATCCGCCGCACCCGGATCTGGCCTAGAGCGGAGCGAAGGAAATCCAAGCACCCGCCGCTCCAGCTCTGGGGCGAGCGCCCCAGATCTTCAACCCGCTCACCACGAACCCCTGCAGCAGCCACCTCCTCGTCCCTCTGCAGATCGCCCAGATCCGCCGCACCCGGATCTGGCCTAGAGCGGATCGACGAGAAGTGCTGCTAGTACCGCGAGTGCACGCGAGGCCGCCATGTCGACTTGTGCAAGCTCGCGCGCCAATCCTTTCGATTAATTCGTGGTATCAAGTATCTCGGTAGCTGTATAGGTGTCAGGTGTGCGTCGTTGCGCTTGATGATTTGGGAAACAAGCTGGGAGTCATGCACTTTTATAATAGCGTAGAAGAGGTGCAGGTGTAGTCGGACTAGAAATCCTATTCGGTCAGCTATTCAATCAATCAGCAGCCATGCATGTACTTTACGTGCGTACGTTGGATTCCGAATCAGACTCCGAATGCAGCTCGGGAGTACGGTCGAGGCAGGGCTGCGCATCTAGGTCTTGGAGTAGTGCTATGTGAAAATAGTACAAACTACAAAACTCAAATCTAACGAACAGTATTCCTGTGATTATTTTTTCCTTTAGTTGTGTGTTGAATTTGCTTCTAAAATTTTGTGACTTTGCATATACGTTGCGACTTGCCGGATCATTATTGCTATTTACAAAAGAACTAAAACATTTGAAATGTTGAAATCGACCATGCATATTGCCAAGTGCCCATGCATTCGTGAGTGTATTTTATCGGCTGAAGCTGGCGTAGGCCGAGCGCCAGCAAAAAGCACTCAGCAAAAACTGCTGGTACGTGTCGGTGTGTAGTGTTTTTCTGGCAGCACTTCCAACCAGTTACTACGTGTTGAGTGTTAGATGTGGTCACTCGGCATTTGTTCCGACATTCGCAACACGATGGATAGGTGTTCCCACGACCGCACCTGACTGAATCTTAATGTTTGCCGCTTTTGCTGCCGAAAATCACGTCAGAGCCACTCAACAAACACCCTATTGTCAATGTTCGTCAAAAAAAAATATTCATTATTGGTATTACTATTATTATTGTTTACTAGAAAAAGTTGCAACGGGTACAAAAATAAACTAATTTGTGTCTAAAAAACTAAAAACAATTAAAGTACCACTGAAACAACTTCAAGTTGAAAGTAATCCGAATTAACATTAGACATTATTTAAGAAAAAAATGCACTCTCAAACAAAAAAAGTTCCATGCCTGTTCTATTCTAGGATCGCTTGTGATGTACAATCGTTCTTGTCAAGTCCTAGGTTAAACATACCCTTAATTCGTAAATTTATATTACTTTTTTGCAAAAAGGATCCTGACACTAAAATAAACAATTTGAAAATTTATATATGTCAGCAAGTAATTCACTGTCTTGATTATAGTTTCTGTTTCCAACCAGCCTCTCGTAGAGGCAGTGTAATCGTTCAAAGAGTTGTCCCACAATCTGAAAATATCATTAGTTCTCTCCGTATCTAAAAGTATCTTTATGACATAAATAAAGACAAAATCACCACTTAATGCAAACTTACGAGTTTAGACCAAACATCATTCATAATAAACTTGATAAATTACATCGAACATTTTTGAATTATCTTTACCTTTACTATCGTATTATTTGATCTACTCTTTTATTCTTCATTTTTTATTTGTTATGTTAACAAATCAGTGTTAACAGTAATGAAGTTTGATGGAGTACTTGCACAATACTGAATAATTTTAATGCTTGTGAATCGTTGACCGTTCTTCCTAGCTCTATGCCCAGCAATCACGAGGCGTCCATAAACAAAGAGAATGAAAAATCAAGTGTTCCTCTGAATCGTCTTCATCTGCAGATTTCAGTAGAGCTGACACGGCCGGCAGCGGCAGGCGGTAGCGGCGTCCTTGCGTTGGCCAGCCGGTGGGTCACCTCAGCACATGCTCTTTGCTGGCCGGCTGCTCTAGGCTCCAGCTCCCTGATACGTCTCAAACGTATCTATAATTTCTGATGTTCCATGTTGATATTATACCAATTGTTACATGTTTTACATACACTTCATAACATTTTTATGCATTTTCTAGGACTAACCTATTAACAAGATGCCACAGTGTCAGTTCCTATTTTCTGCTGTTTTTGTATTTCAGAAAAGCTGTTCTGGAAATATTCTCGGAATTGGACGAAACCTGGACAGGACCTCCTATTTTTCCAACACGTACACGAAGTCCGAAGTAGAGACGAAGGCGACCGAGGAGGGCGCCACACCCTAGGGCGGCGTGGCCCCCCTCCGACCGTGCCGTGGTGGGGTGTGGGCCCCTCGGGTCGCTCCAGCCGCCGCCCTTTCGCCTATTTATTCATCTTCACGGGAAAACCCTAGACACCCGAGCCTCCATCCACGAAAAGTTCCGTAGCCGCCGCCGTCGTCAACCCTAGCTCGGGAGGGTTCTGAATCTCTTCCCGGCACCCTGCCGGAGAGGGGAATCATCACCGGAGGGCTCTACATCACCATGCTTGCCTCCGGAGTGATGCGTGAGTAGTTCATCTTTGGACTACGGGTCCATAGCAGTAGCTAGATGGTTGTCTCTCCACTTTATGCTATCATGTTTAGATCTTGTGAGGTGCCTATCATGATCAAGATCATCTTATTGTAATGCTACATGTTGTGTTTGCTGGGATCCGATGAATATTGAATACTATGTCAAGTTGATTATCAATCTATCTTATATGTTATTTATGATCTTGCATGCTTTCCGTTACTAGTAGATGCTTTGGCCAAGTAGATGCTTGTAACTCCAAGAGTTAGTATTTATGCTAGATAGTGGGTTCATGCCTCCGGTAATCTGGGAGAGTGACAGCAACTTCTAAGATTGTGGATGTGCTGTTGCCATTAGGGATAAAATAACCGATGCTTAGCTTAAGGGTGTGCCGTTAGGTCTAATGCATTTGTTTACATTACGCACATTACTTAATGCGATTATCCATTGCTTGCAACTTAATACCAACGGGGAACTCGGTATGACAACCTGGAGGTGGATTATTAGTCATAGACGCTGTTGGATAACGGTCTATGTATTTTGTCGTAATGCCCACATGAATATCATAGTAATAATCATGTCATATATATGAATTGTCATGCGTTCAATATTTTGTCAATTGCCCAGCTGTAATTTGTTCACCCAGCATGTTAGTTATCTTTTATGGAGAGACACCACTAGTGAACTGTGGACCCCGGTCCATTCTTTTACACTGATAATACAACCAACTGCAATCATTGTTCCTTTTCATTCTCTGCAATTAAACACTATTTTCCACACCATACGTTTAATCCTTTGTTTTCAGCAAGCCACGAAGATTGACACCCTTCCTGCTTCGTTGGGACAAATTAGTTTGATTGTGTTGTGTGCAGGTTCCACGTCAACAGCCGAACTCCCTTCCACACGCAAGTACTTTTCTGGCACCGTTGACAACCTTCAGAAGCGCTTCTTGCTCCTACTGGATCTGATAACCTTGGTATCTTACTGAGTGAAACTTGCTGCTGCACTGCTTCATACCTTCCTCTTGGGGTCTCCCAACGAACGTGTGTCCCACGTCATCACTCCCCGCATCGTGTGGCTTGTCAATCTACGCCGTATCCTCCTCCGCTTCGCCCTACATGCCCCAGTTCTCCTTCATTGGCAATAATCTTTCAAAGTAGAGGACGTCTAGCACATCGTCGGACAGGGCAGTCGGGGAGGACGACCAGCGGCGGAAGCAGAGTCAGTGGCTACCGGGCGGGCGAGGCTTGGCGTCAGATTTTTCCGATAGGTCTTTGAACCTCTTTGGCGAAGGGAACTTGTCGTCCTCGTCGATCGGCCTCCAATTTTAGCGGCCATTTCGACTTTCGACTTCTCGGCCTATGGAGCGAACGAAGAGAGCACGTCGAGAGAGCGTACATAGCCCATGCGGGAGGACGGAGGGAGGCGCAGTTGAGTCCGCGGCCCGCCGTAGACGGGGAAGACAGGGATGCGTGGTGGAGGCCACGCTCGTTGGTACAGGCCAACGGCAGTCCGCCCGCGGGCTGAAGGGAGTCCGCTCAGTGCGACCATGCCGAGTTCACGGCCAGGGGCGCGCGGACAGCAGAGGGAGAGGGATGATCTGGGGAGGAGAGACAACGCCGTAGTAGGGGCTCACCCTGGGAGCCAGCCGGCTGGCGGATCCCCGCCTGTCTTGAGCCCCGACGGCTCCCAATGGAGCTTTTCTCCTCGAGCGGAGGCAGCGGAAGGGGATTTCTGAATAGAACCGTTACTTTGACTTAGCGGTGGCAGTTCAAGTAAATATGTGAAACTTCAGGCCCACTTAAGATGACGTACCACAAGAAGACTTAATGCTTTTATTATTTTATAGGTATAGATTTATTAACTTTAAAATAGAAATAATTTAGGATTGAATCAACGAATAACGCACGACCCCCTGTCGCCTACCCTAGGCGACTGAGCGAACCCTAGCCGCCAAGTCGCCGGCCTCCTTCGATGCCCCCTTCCGCCGCTGCTGCCACCGGCCCTTGCCGCGGTGACGGTGGCACTAGTTCACAAAGGGGAGCGGGACCCTTCGGTCGCAGGTGGCGCGGCGAAGCTCGGGATGCCGAGACGGCGGCCTCGGTCTGGAGGTGGTGGCGCGGCATGGTGTGGTCGCGGTAGCGCGCTAGGAGCTGGTGCGGGTGGCCCAAGCTATGTCGGCGGCCCTTGGTCGAGTGCGTCAGTGGATGTCGGGCCTCACGGTGGTACGCTGTGATGGGTGGTTGACGACTGTTGGGACCCCCAAGTGGAAGGTATGATGTAGTGCAACAACAAATTTCCCTCAGTGAAAAAACATTTATCGAACCAGTAGGAGAGCAAAGCATAGTAAAGTTTGAAGTGGACCTACACACAAAACACAAAGCTCTTTGTCCCCAACATTTCAGGAATGTTGTTAATCTTCCCCTTTCGCTAAACAAAGGATTAAACATATAGTGTGGAAGATAATTGCAAATAAGTAAAATATAAAACGGACCAGCGAGCAAGTAATGGTGGAAGGAAAGTAAGCGAGGTTGTAAACAATGTAAAAATAGGTGGACCGGGAGCTATAGTGGTGTCTCTTCTCAAACAAAAAACATTGTTGGGTAAACAAATTACAGCTACAAAAATGACAGAGGATCATGGCATTATGACAAAGAGTACAAGGCAAATTCATGCGGCGACCTCAGGCTTTGGTGTGGCAGTCGTGGCCTGCAGGCGGATGGCGGTGCAGTTTGGGCTGTTCGACATCCGGGTTGCGCGGCGCTACAACTCTCCTTCGGGCGGTGGATGTCGGGGCGGAGGCCCCAAAAAGTAGATGTCGGGGCGGAAGCCCAATAAGTTGGTGTCAGTTAATATCGCAGAGCGTGGTGGGGTGTTTGGAAATCGTGGCGGTCTTGGATTGCGGCGGTCCTCCGAGTGCTCGAGCTGCGAAGGACATGGGGTCTAGTAGTATGCTTCCCTCCTCCTTCTCCTTCTAGCGGCCTGTCCAACTCTTCATAGCTGGTTGGTTCTCTCCCCTTTGACGATGGTGGAGTCGATGGTGCAGTGCTTCGCGAGGCGTCTTCCATGCTCTTCTGGGAGCCTGTCGTGGCCTCCCCTCCCCCCTCCCGCGTTAAGCATCCCATGCTGGATCTGGCTTACTCATGTGTGGGTGCGGTAAGGGACTAAGGGCATGACGCGGCGGTGTTTTTTTTTGGTGACTTCCGTTTAGTTGTGTTGGTGTTTTTAGATTGTGTGTTTTTCGTGTGTCTCGTCGGTTTGTCGGTCGCCCTTGTATCTGGTTTTTGCCCAGTTTTCCAAAAAATTCAATTTTTTGGAATTTCAAACATTTGAAAATTCTTAAATTTTTGGAAAATGAAATCTCCCAGAAATCCGAGGTTTTAATTTTTTACAAAATTCACATAACAGAGAAGCACGTGATGGCGTCCACCGTTCCATAGGAGAGAAAAGAATTTAGAGAAGAAAACAGATGGGTGGACCTCGCATTTTTGTGCAACTCGGGATTTTTGATAGTGAGCTGAAAAAACATAGAAAATATTTGAGCCTCAAGGACATTTTGCAAAAAGACTCCTCAATTTCATCAAAATCAAACTGCCACCCAACTTTTCAATGCATTTTCATTGTGGTCGATCTCAATGTTTTGATGTGAGATATTGTAACATAGTTTAACTATAGTGTGGTTTTATGGACATATAATTGACATTTAAATCAGTTTTGTTGTTCAATTGATGTTTAACAAAGGTTTAATAGCGGATAAAAGAAAGTCTCAACCATTATAAAACCCCACCTCATACTTCTGTGCAATCATGAAACTGTGGTAAATAAAGCTTCATACCTCTCAGCCTTGGCCTGCGGCGCAAAGACAGCCTTGAGATCAGTAATTATCTCAAAGGCACTCATCTTCTCAAAGCGCTTCTGCAGATCAGCTTCCATGGCGTAGAGCATGCCACTCTGGACGAAGGAGGAGTCTTCCACCTTGGTTTGATAAGCCTTCTTCTCATCTTCGGTGGCGGTTTCTGTAGGAGCGTCACCTATGGCGGATTCGATCACGTAGCCGACCTTGTGGGGAGTGAGGAGGATCCTCAAGTTGCGGAACCAGGACATGAAGTTTGAGCCGTTGGTCTTAAGCTTCTCTTTCTCAAGGAACATGCCTAGGTTAAAGGTGGGGCGAGACATCTACAATGGAATTTGCAAAACATAAGACGTTTGTTCATAATAAAATACGGGTTCAAGTTTTTCAAAATAAAACTACTAGAACTCCCACTCAAGACGAGTATCCCTCGCATCGTCTTAGTGATTACACAACCCCCATCGATCAGGCAGATAGCATAACTTCAAAGGTAGACATCGTATATCGATCACATCACCGCATGTGACTCGTGCTCAACCTTTGGTACTTGTGTTCCGAGGCCATGTCTGTACATGCTAGGCTCGCCATAACACCCTCTGACGTATTCGCGCGTGCAACGTAGATTACATCCACTGTATGCGAACGAAGAGACGAGTGTAACCACAATGCGGCGTACCCCGTAACGTAGAACTTTATTGGTGGTTCACGACAGAGGGAGAACACTATTATCGGAATTTTGGGAGGGATCAACTTATATTACTACCGCCGTGTAACTAATATATAGACATATATATACATACACAATATAAGATGCTCACAATCTACATAACATCTAAAATGAAATGTAATGCGACATGATATGGTCTCCTCCGCGCCGATGGTCTCCTTGCGCCGACAGTTTATAAACAATTTAATAAACCTACCTTGACTATATCACATTGCCCCTGCAAAATAAAGTTAGACGCTTTCTACTTTATCTTTTGCATGTTTTACGTGGCTGCTAGGGCTTCCGCACAATAACCGTTTCTTACCTACGAAAACAATCACAACAGCGATAAGACAATTGTCTCTATTACACCCCTTTCAGTGCCCTCCATTGCAAATGATATATCAACTATTGTAGGAGATACAGACACCCACCAACCACATATACGGTACAAGCCGTATGTCAAGTGTGGAACCAGTCTCGCGTAAGAGTACGCGTAAAGTCGGTCCGGCCGCTTCATCCGACAATATCGCGATATGAATAAGTACACGCGAGAGGGTAACAAATGTAGAATCGATGCCCACATTCAACATGTGTTCTAACCGTACAGATATATCTACGCATAGATCGGCTCTGATACCACTGTTGGGGATCGTAGACAGAAAACAAAAAATTTCCTACCGACGATAACCATAAACTAGCCAGGATCTTTACTATGCAGATATACTAATACGGAGGAGATCAGAATACATACCCTTGTAGACCGAAAGCGGGATTACGTTCCCGCACAAACGTTGTCGGTGGAGACGACATCGCCGACCTCAGTGTCGTGTAGTGGAAGAAGACAGCTCCCAGCACCAAACAATGGTACCTCGCGGTTCCACACACGTACGGTGTGGATAACGACCTCCGGGCTCCAGATCCAGCAGAGCAGCGGTAGTGGAAGAGTGGATCTAGCAGCACGGCGGTGTGCGTATAGTAGAGAGACTTCCCTCCCCGTACGCAGCTCCAGAAACGGAACCACGCTCAAGGTAGGAGAGAAGAAGAGGGAGAATTGGTGTAACTTCCAGGCAAAGGGGTCCCCTATTTAAAGGAGAAGGAGGGAGGCCATCTCCCTTGGTTAGGCCATGTGGGACTAAACCCCACATGGCCATCCGCCGGCCAAGGGAGCCGCCGGCCACCTAGGTGGGCCCCATTCGGCCCACCTAGGGCGACTGGCCCTCCTCCCTCTTTTTTCTTCCTTTTTCCTTTTTGGGATTTTCCCCTAATGGCCTCTAAGGCCCATTTAGGTTTAATGCCTTTTAAAATTCGAATTTAATTAAATAAAAAATATATTTAATTACTAATAACACTTATTAATATTAAATACATATTATTTAATTCATTCGGACCCCGAAATATATTTCGTTGCCCTCCGATCTCCATCGGACATGTCCGGAACACTTCCGGAGTCTCCGGTTTCTTTTCTCTCTAAATCCAATCTAATCGTCAACCACCCTTAAGTGTGTTACCCCACGGTTCGGGATCACTCCAGACATGATCGAGACACGTTCTCCGATCAAGACTAACAGCGGGATCTGGATACCCATGATAGCCCCTGTGCGTCCACGAAAGTCTTTTTATCGTTTGAACCTTTAGACGTCCAGTCTCATCCTCTTGCCTATCGATACTAAGATTGTCCGAGCGTCGTTCTCCGGTATCACGATGGCCGAGCATGACCTCGTCACCGACAAATCTATCTTTACTCGTCTGTGATATTACATCCCCGTGACCTAGTCACATGCTTGCAAGCTCATTGATGTAATATCACCGAGTGGGCCTAGAGTATCTATCCTGCTATATGGATTGGCAATTCCCGCTCTTAATCACTCGCTTCTACTGCTTCTTTCCGATACCCGAAAGTGTCACCTTTATTGTCACGCTATATAAGACATGCGTTTGATGCGATCAGCCGCATCTTCCAGAAGCAGAGATTTGACATGATCTCACAGTCGAAGGTATGAACACTACGTTTCTATATTTTGGGTATGTCCATCAAATCATTCACCTAATGATATGACTCCGTTGTTAACTGACGCCATTGTCCATGATCAGAAAACCTTGATCATCTGTTATCCAACGAACTAGTTAATTAGAGGCTACTAGGGACCTGATTGTTTACATACCACACGTGTATTAATGTTTCCTCGTAATACAGTTATAGCATGGTATTAAAACGTATTATGAACAATTGAGATATGACAAATAAAATCACTTTATTAATTGCCTCTAGGGCATATCTCCAACATATTGTGGATCTAAGTTTGTCTCTACCATTCCTTTCTCTTCTCTGGCATTTCCCATTCCTACATGTTCTTTCTCTTGATACGAAGACCACTTTAATAGTGTCGCCTATTGCAACACAAATTTGGATGAAAAACATGAAAGGTAACAAATTGAATGCGCGGAATAGTGAGATTTAAAAGGCATGTGACAATCTCCTTATGTTTCAAATATTCGTTAAAATCGAGTTTTGTCCTATACTGGATATAAAAACACGACACAACCAAACATTCATAAAAGAACTCTATGAAAGTTTGTTAAGAGTGAGATGGCCATAGTGCCCCTATGTAAATATTGTAATTGTACTCTCTAACCATCTTCTAATATAAAAACAGTAGTTGTTTCACCCTACTGTTCAAGGTTCAAAAAAATGTCGGAGTGGTCGGTTAGCTGGTGATGACGGCGTCGTTGTGGCCGGAGCCCTTGCGTGAGCCTTGTTGCGGTGTGTGTGTCAAGTTTGTATTTGCTTTTTTTGTTGTGACATGGTCGTGATTTTCACCCGGTTTTACTTTTTAGGACAACTCCTTTTCTTCCACAAACAGATCAGCAAAAATTTATGCATACTAAAATCTCACAGATTGATCTCGAAACATGATTGATCCATTACATGTACATGCAAATCCAATATATATTGTGGATTTGTCTCTACCATTCCTTTCTCTTCCCGGGCATTTCCCATTCTTACATGTTCTTTCTGTTGATACGAAGACCACTTCAATAATGTCGCCCATTGCAACATAAATTTGGATGAAAAACATGAAAGGTAAAATATTAAATGTGTGGAACAGTGAGATTTTAAAGGCATGTGACCATCTCCTTCTATTTCAAATATTCGCCAAGGTCGAGTTTGTCTTATATTGGATATAAAACACGACACAACCGAACAATGGGGGTAGGAAGACGTTCGTCACACCAATGACTTACTGCATGGCGTCATAGTTGGAGTGGCCCGTTCTCGCGGGATATGCTGATGTCGTTATGACTAGGACATTGCGTGAGCTTGTTTGCGTGTGTGTGTGTGTCAAGTTTGTAGTTGCTCGTTTTGTTGTGTTCCTGTCGTGATTTTCGCCCGGTATTACCTTTTAGGGCAATTTTTTTCTTCAATAAATAAGAGCTCCGGTTTGCCGAAATAAATAAATACTCTGAGCTGTTTTCTCGAGAACCTTTTTTTTCCAGAGAATACTCTGAGCTGTTAAACTTCCTGTTATTGCCTGCGCCATCATTTATGCATAATATTGAAATCTCACCCATTGAACTCGAAACAAGATCGATCCATAGATTTTGTTTCTTGTCTATAGTATTTGCTCGAATGCATATAAAACCATCCACGAGCCACGACGCAGCAGCACTAATTCACGACCGATGACTGAGCGAACCGGTACGTACGTACGGAGGGAGAGCGAGGCGATCTTTGGGGCGATCGTGGCGGCGGCCTAGGGTTTCAACCCTAGCCGTCGCCGCCGGCGCCATTTGCAGCTTCATCGTCGCCGCCGGCGAAGATTTGACGGGTCCTCGCCTCCTCTAGTTGCCGTTCTGGCACTAGGAGGGGTGAGGACCTCGGACCTGCGCACGGCGCTATACGAAGGTCCTTAATGTTAGAGCTTGGTTTTGGTCGTCATCTTCTTCGTTAATGGAGATGGTATCGTCTGCAATAAGTGATCTTCCACGCTTCGTTCGACGGCGAGATATCCTTCCCGACGTCAATGGTGACTTTGGAAGATCAAATCTGTCTAGGTATGATTCTTCAGATCTTGCTTTGCCAGATCAATCTAGGATTGTTTCTCATGGTTGCCGCGAGGAGGTTTGTCCTCGCAATATCAATCCCGGTTACTACGTCTTCGGCAATGGTGATTCGTTCTCTCGGCTCCCAACGACGTCGACAAAGTGGTTCGGTTATTTGTCCCTGGAATATCAGTGGTGGTGCTCTTGCCGATGTTGCTTGATTAATTTAATGGCTGCGTGCGTGCACAAAGACTTGGCATTGCGGCTCAAAATTAAAAAGGGAGAACCTTCGGTGGTATTCACAGGTTTGTGGTTTGGTGTTTTCGGCGTTGTTCTACGGCTGCCTTCAGAAAAATACAAGATTGTGTCATGGATGAAGAAAGGGGTTGAAGATCTCATAGATTTGCTCGTCTCTTTTAGTTTTGTTTTTGTAATGGATGTAACCGTGTACTCTTTGCTGGTTTAATATAGGTGGAAAAATTCAAAAAAAAATCACGACCGATGACTGACTTTCCGACGGATCTGAGTGTAAACACGCTCCTCACGCTGATCTCTATCCTCGCGAGGACTCCCTGGCGTGTGCAAGTCAAGCGGGTACAACACGCGCGTGAGCGTAGCAGGACGGCACCCACGGCGAGGGGAGGGGTGCCAACGACCAACCCCCCGGACTCGTACGTACGGAGTAAACCGCATTTGATAGCGGCCGATACGTCCGCCGCGGCGGCTCAATAGGAGAGAGAAACCCAACTCGCCACACGCACGCGGCGCGGCCCGATCTTCAGAAAAAAAAACCAACGCTCGCCACCACGTCGATACAAAACGAGGCCTAGCTACGAGCCTACGACGGGCGAAGAAGAAGAGGAGAGAAGAGACGAGGAAAGTGTCGGGGGTGTGTGTGCTCTCCCTCGCGCCATTCCCCGGCCCACCGGATCTCGCCGCCGCCGACGGCGAACGCGCCCCTCCTTCGTGGCGCTGCTCTACCGCCCCACCCGATCGGCGTCCGTCGTGTCCCCCGCCCATGGTCCCGGCGCCGGCGTGGGGCACCCGGAGCGCGTGAGTTTGAGAGCGGCCACGGGGCGTGTAGATAGACTCGCCGGCGGCCATGGCGGACCTCGCTTCCACCTGCAAGGTAGGCGCCGCACAACCGCCCCGTCCTGCCCGCCAATTCGTCCCCCGATCTCCCCCGATTCCGCGACGAATTCCATGCGCTCCGTTGAAATTCGAGCTCCTCCTCGATCGCTTAACGACGACTGTGGCTGCTGCGGATGTTATCCATGGACATGGAATTGCCGGTTCCTTGGTTTTGGGTCTAGGAGGTTGCGGATTGATTGGTGCGAGTAGCTTCTAGTGGATGGACATTCTCGCTGTCAGGGTGTTGTTGAGTATGGGTGTTGAAGTCGAAGATCAGTGCTGATGCTCACCATGCATGGCAATTGGTTGCACATGTTCCTTCTTCTACTGTAATAGTGTAATGGTTGGGCTGTCTACATCCTCGACATGCTCTTGACCTCGTGTTGTTGTAGAGTTCGCCGGGTGTCTAAACATCAAGCTTCTAGCTGTGGATTCTGCGGGACTCTTAGCCCGTGCTTCCACCTGTATTTGTGGATGTTATCCTTTGCTCCACTCAGTGGTTTGTTCCAGCGTGGGGAATCATATCGTAGTTTCAAAGAGTGTTAGTCATAATGTTACTTTTATGTGCATCGTGGCTGATGAGAGCTTGCTAGTTTGGATACATGTATTAGGATTAGTCGTACCAGGCTTAATTCCACACACAAGTGTTTGAATCTCGATTTTGTACTGAAGTGTTCCAGGATTGGTAGTTTAGTTTCAGTTTCTAGTCGCTATGCATGGCAACTCTTTAAGTATTTTTTGTCGTTTAGGAGGTCGTGTATTAATTGGTGTGAGTAGCATCTAGTGGTGCATGGCCGTTCTCGCTGTCTGGGTATTGTCAACGGCGGGAGGTTAAAGTTGATGATCGGTGCGGATATAGCTATGCCATGACAGTTGGTTGTCACATTAATTTATTTCCTGTAATAATTCAGCTTTGTACATCCTCGATATTTCGATAGGCGGCTCTCGACGTCGTGTTGTTGCCGTGCCCGTGTCTAAAAAGGAAGCTTCTAGTGGTTGATTCAGGACTGTGGAACTCCTTAGCTTGCATTGTTCTCATTTCTCGAATCTTGGTTTGGTTCAGCGTGGGGAATCATATTGGAGTTCTGAGGACTGTTTTGTGTCATCATTGTCATAAAGTTAGTTGCTCTACACTGTGGACTGATGAGAAAATGACTTGCTAGTTTGGATCCATGTATTTCATTGCAATTACTAAAGTAGGATTTCTCGTACCGTGCTTAGCTCCACACACAAGTATCTATCTGTTAAGTGCTTGCATGTCCCAGGAGGTAGTTTGGTTTTAGTGTTTAGTCCATATATGTATGTTGTGCCAAATGAATTGCTTCTGCCACTTTAGGGTTGATCTTTACCATTGTTCTTACAGGATAAACTGGCATACTTTCGAATAAAGGAACTCAAAGATATTTTACATCAGCTCGGCCTACCAAAGCAAGGAAAGAAGCAGGTTGGCAAATGTTGTTGTTCTCTTATTTTAACGTGCACTTTATTTCTTTCCCTAAAAAAACGTGCACTTTATTTCACATTCTCTGTGTAGTCCATTTTGAACAATATGCACCTTCTCTGTGTAGTATATTTTGAACAATATGGTGACCACATGGTATGTAACTTACGTTGGCAGTAACACTGGGTTCATAACTTCATGTGCATACTTTGGTGATTCCAAAGGGCACTGTAAGGATGTCTTCGTGGGCAAACCAATGATATTACACATTCAAAAAGAATATCCGATAATACAAGATGCACATGCTAAAATACTCTATGCAGGCAAATTTGTGCAACATATATGTCCATTTGTGTTCTTGTAAAAAGAACTATTTTGATGCACATATAGTTGCTATATCACCCTTCATCTATTATCTTTTGTGTAGCATCCAGATGTGCATCAGATTCATGAACTCCTTAGAATTACAACTTAAAAGAATAGTCGATTCAAAAAATTTAAACCTCCCATGAGCACAGAATCCATATTATACAGAATGTCCTTTTAACAATGTTATCAGTCTTGTGTTTTCGTTACCTAATACAGTTTGCTAATCTGGTCCAGGATCTTATCGATAGGGTATTGGCACTGTTATCAGATGAGCAAGGTATGCATGTCTGTTGGTTGTGTCCTGATTGATTGCATTTTACACTTAAACAGGATAGCCTTACATTTTAAATTATGTTCAAACCAAAGATTTTGTTTCATGCACTGCTGTTCCATCGTAACCCGGGATTGATGCTTTCTTTGTTCCCCATTTATTATTTATTAAACCATTATCTTTTCTATTGGTAGATTGGCTGCTTAGCAGTTTGATTTCCTTCTTTTTTGTCTTGATGGTATCTCCATCTTCTTCTTGAATGTGCAATGATTTTCTACTTTCCTAAAGTACCTGTTAACACTTTGTTCTATCATCATGTTGCAGGTCAAAGGCATGGATGGGGAAGGAAAAATTCTTTTACGAAGGAGGCAGTTGCAAAAATTGTCGATGATATATACAGGTTAAATTTCATTGTTTTATCAAATTATCTCTGTAGCATAGTAGGCCAGATACTTGGGATGTTTTTTTTCTCTCCTTTTTGAGGTCTGTGTGCTTTCATTAGCAGGAAAATGCAAATCCAATCTGCTCCCGATCTAGCCACAAGGGGCCACAGTGGATCAGATTTCAACCCTTTCAGGCCTAAAGAGGAAGTCAACGACTCCCTCCAGCCAACGACTAAGGTCCGCTGCATTTGCGGTAGTACCTTGCTAAATGACAATATGATCAAGGTACTATAGTAGTTCCCCTCCCCCTCTCTTTTTTCCACACTTTCCATTGAAAAGACCACCGCAACATGAATCAGAGTTTTATAATTTGTTAACTTTGTCAGTTTGTTATACTGCTATTCCTTTTTGAGAATTTTATCCAATTATGTTTTTTTTTGCAGTGTGAGGGTGACCGATGTCATGTGTGGCAACATATGACCTGTGTGCTTGTCCCAGATAAGCCCACTGAGGGTGTTAGCCCTGAAGTTCCACCCCATTTCTACTGTGAATTGTGCCGATTGAGTCGGGCTGACCCGTATGTCTTGCCTCGCTTGCTATTTTGGTTTTGAGCTCAGTTCTATCTGATAACATGCTTATTGTGCAGTGCGTTAATTTTAATCATTATATCTGTCATTAGAACTTACAAACCTAATAATTCCAGTTGTAATTTTGAAAGTGATTAACATGCTCAGAGTGTACCTTCCATACAATTTTCTTAATTTAATTCAATAGCCTGTTATGGTAAATCAACCTGATCAATTTCTTCTTTGGTGTCTCATCAACCAGTAGTTATAGGTTAGTGTATGAGATAAATGCTGTTAACTTGCCATTTTATTTTCCTGGAGAATGGAGTATTTTTGGGAATGTAGTTGATCATGCGTCAAGACTTATGCACGTACTCATTTATCATCAAACTGCTATGCATATTCCGTTATTGTTCAAGTTGTCTGAGTTCCACATTGTGCTTACTAAACACCAACTTATTGTTGCTGGACCTGGAGGCACTGTAAGGTTTATTTCATGCTGGTACAAACATGAACTAATGTCAAACTAGGTTTTTGTATAATTGGAGTTACTTTGCTGGTACAACTCCGTGTAGTTTTATACAAGTACATATATGTGATTTCACTAGAATTATCAGAATCTTGAGTTAATTGTCCCCTTAAGGGTAGCGAACTTTGTAAATGTAATTAGGGCCTCTGAAATCTGAAACTCTAAATAGCATTGTAGGGGCTCATCTGTGTAGCATGCACTGTTTATGTAGAAAGCATCATTTAAGCTTAAGCGCTTTTACGGATATGATGTTTCTTAGGTTGATTCACCAGACTGGGGACATTAATTTTCAGCCTTCTAAATCTGCAGGTTTTGGGTCACTACAGGAAATCCATTACCCCTCTGAAATTCATGTCATCTGGTGTTGCAAATGATGGGTGAGTATAAGATGAAAACTTGGTACTAGTAATGCTTCAACTGATAATCGTTGTGTATTATATTATTCACAATGATTCCCTTCCCTCTTTCTGGAAGAAAACATGGGAGAGCACATTGGATGCTCACTATATTTGATTCGAATTTTAGGAGGGAAATGCACTGTAGATTGCATTGCTTTGTTTTTCTGCTCATGTTAGTCTATGTTCGGCTCTTAGTATAGACGGGAATAATTTCTTCCAATTGGTAACTGCTGTGATCTAACACATGATTTAGATAAGTGGGTTACTCCAGTTACTGACCTTTTGTTAGTCATTCCTCTTGAAGTCTGTTATTAAACTCAAACTTGCTCTCTCTTTTTGTTTCATAATATTGAAATGACAACTCATCAACACAAGGCTTATCAGTAAATTTCCGTGGCATGTTAGTTGAATCATTGTATATTACCCAAGGTAATATTATATAGGTGTACCTTTATTATAATTATAAGGTGATCTGTAATGTATAGCGACGTTCTTAGCACATTTAGTAGATATAAATATGATCTTAAAAGACTTGCTTTGCATTTTTGGTTTCATAATTTTTTTGTTACTACTGATTTGTGAACTTCGTATTAAATCCTCACATAGTCACTTATTTGTAGAACAAGTGTACTTCAAACCGTGGAGAAAAGTTTCCAACTTTCTCGAGCAGATAGGGAAACAGTTCAGAGATCAGAATATGATCTACAGGTATGCTCTCCTGAAAATCTTAGTTTTCCATGTCTGAATTGTTAGTGAACTCGTCTTCACTATTCTCAGTGTTAATTTACAACAGGGTAAGCACCTGTGGTAGAGGAACAGGACAGTGATGACTTGATGTAGAATGTCTCTAATTGAATGTGGGCACAGATCGGGGATGAATAGATAATAGCCAGTCATGGGAAATACCACAGCAGGACTTTAAGGATTTTGCTCAATGCATGTTTTGCTTGATTAAAAAAATGTAAATGCTAGCATCTGAATGTATGACATAGATTGAACCCTGATAAATAATTTATACAAGAACCATACTCACCAACAATAAGCATCCACACTGGAGAGCTTTGAGCCATTTGGGTTAGACTAGTACGCAAATTCTTCCCAGAACACAAACTAACCATATGAATCTAATTTCTAACAAGCAAATAGTGCCCATGAACAGTACACTTGAAACTACAGCACCCTTGTCATTCGCTTTAATTTACCATGACCCGGAACTGCTATGCCTTTACACACCTGAATTCTGAATGAAGTACTCCTATTTTAGAGATAATTCTATGTTTCAACCCCCTGAGTACTATGGAAGAAATATGGCTTTATGTCTAAGTTGTAAGGCATCTAAAATATATCAGTATCATCGAATTTACACTTGCATCAATAGCAAATGCACTATTCCTTGTATCGGACGCTGAAAGAAAACCTATGGAAAAGGGGATATCCATATTTTATTATGTTCACTAGCCAACTGTTCATTTTTGCATCTATTGAGATTTTCATTTTTACCATATACAAATGCTTGTCTTGTATGTGCAGACTACTGTTCTCAGTTGTTAGTTTGCAGATGTACTCTGAGACTAGATTATGTATGTTCTGTTGTACTGTCTTATTAACCCGAGAGTGTGTTTTGGACAGATTTGGTGCATTCTTATGAATGACAAAGTTCAGTTCAGGATGCAGTGGCCCCAGTATGCAGAACTGGAAGTGAATGGTACTGCTGGCAATTTTTATATTATAACTAGGTTTATGTCGAATATCTGAATTTCATATCAGCTTCAATTTCTTATATTCTGTACACTTCTCTAACATCTGTGTTATATCTGAGCTGCTGTAGCCTTGTAAGTTGTATTGTACTGATAGTTTCGGAGCTAAGGAATTATCAGTGTGAAAGTTAGTGTCTTTTCTCTATTCAGGTATTCCTGTACGTGTAGTGACCAGACCAGGTTCTCAGTTACTAGGAATAAATGGACGGGATGATGGGCCACTGGTGAGTTCATTCTTATTCTGTCCCATTGGTAGAAGCAGGATGCTGTTAAAAAACTAGATTTTGTCTTTGGGGATGGGCCATCCCTCGCATGACTCCCCGTTTGCAATCTTATCCTTGCTTCTTGTAAAATGTTTAACCCTAAGGTGCTACAGTTGGACCCAACAATCATTATCTGAAGGTGCTACATTTGGACCCAATGAGCACTGTATGCTAGAGCCACTCACATTAAGCTTCCAACATGGGACTAAACCCGCCATCACATACTCCACTTGCACTAACGCTAGTCAGGCTGCATGATTCGACCCCCTCTGGTGTAACCTTTGTGACGTGGATACACTTTTGTACTCAACTTCTGAATAAAAGGGTTAAACCTTTGTGCCATGGATACACTTTTGTACTCAACTTCTGAATAAAAGGGTTAAACCTGGAGCCCTGCAGGTTCTTTGTTCAGATCCAGCAAGCATTGTATGGTAGCACGGTCAACACAGCTTCGCTTGTGCAGTCTAACACGAGCAGTGCTGGGTGTTATTTCACAAGAAGCTGGGTTGACGGCCATATTTTCCTTGGACCATATTAGTTTATGTTATATTCTGTCATGTTTCACTAATCACTATGAGTAGGCTTGTACACTTTTGACGCTCCTTGAACATCCATGATAGCTTTTGGTCAGAAGTGCTAATAGTTTTTGATCCAGCATCATAGAAAGTACTATAACTGATTTACATACAGATACTAGGAAATTGTTACTGTAAAATGAACAATTGTTAATGCAGAAGGAGCTGTGCAATGACTATAATGTTATGTCCCACACAAGAATTTAGCTGCATTCACTCTGACAGCACTGCAAGGCATAGCTTATGTTGCATTAATCACTGTCAAATTTCATGAATAAACCTGTCCAATTGGGTAGTCTAGGTACAGTAAAGCACATCCAGTTTCATGTTGGTGTTGGAACCAAATCACTTAGCTCCCTTCCAATGAGGTTGTGCTTCGCACACACACCTAGCTCACTCTCTTACACAGTCACACCAGGAACATATGAAGCTCTATGTATCTTCTCATATCATACAAGCTTGGGTTTTCTTACAGGGGGTACATCCTTATATAGCCTAGCTAGGTCGGTACTGTTCACTGAACAGTAGGTCGGTTACTGTACTCTAGAAGGTACTACAGGACTGCAGACTTACTAGGACTCCTACATACTCTAGATACTTCCTAACATCTACTAGGACTCTTACATACTCTAGATACTTCCTGACTAAGCTAGAAACATAATGCATATAGATATGACAAGATTACTTCTAACAGTTGGGACTATTCGAGTATACATTGTCGACAGATAGAGATTGGATACATAGTTCAGGTGCATAAAGAATGTTTCTACATCCACTCTTTAGTCTTTAGACAACAGTTCTGATTTCCACACTTTTACTTCTATTCTGCGTCCCAAGTTCTTTGCATTATTTGAACTTGACATCCTCATTTTCTTGTTAATTTGCAGATAACCACGTGCAGTAGAGAAGGCACTAATAAAATTTGCTTACGAAGGGTTGATACTCGAACATTTTGCTTCGGAGTGCGAGTTGCTAGGAGGAGGACTGTTCCTCAGGTTTTGGCTCGTCATTTCAATCAATATTGTAAAGTTTAAATGCTTGGTAGGACGTGCTGTTTCCATGTTCACTTATCTCTCAGTTGCCTTTGTTGATTTGACTAGACTATAACCTCCTTTTAAAGATAAACTTAACTCGGTACTATCGCAAAGATGTACAGTTGAATAATACCATCACATGTGAGGCAGACAAGTGAGCCATCGGGCCACATGTCAGTGACACATCGATGGTCTTTTCAAAATTGAGTTATCTTTGCGATGGACTGTCCATTGATAACCGAGAATGACATACATAATTTGAAATAGGAAGTTCTACCACAAGTCTGAACCACATTTTTTGTCTTTTCACTTACTTCTTTACTTTCCGAAATCTTCTAGATTATGCTTTGACCATTACTTTTTGTAACGACTGTCTCCATTACTTTTTGGTTTTTAAACATTAAGATGCACTGACCTACCTCATTTTCAAATTACAAGCCATAATTTCTACTACCTCCGATCCATAATAAGTGTCTCGCAGTTTTGAACTAACCCCAGTTCAAGACCGCGACACTAATCTTGGATCGGAGGGAGTATTTAGTATCATTAACACAAGGGTTTGACTAAGCCTGCTCATCGACGGTTTTGCCGGGTTCGGACAGTTTTTGGAACCCACCAAAATGTCAGGCGGTTACTCGGTTGGTTTAGATGGTTTACACTCGATTCCGATGCCCGGGTGAGCCGCTCCCCCATTATCTATGTGCAGAAGATTCCTCTCTCTGATGCACGTTCAACGTAAGTCACCTCCCCTCCATCACTGATTCGCTGTCGTCGTCGTCGTCCCCCCCCCCCCCCCCCCCCCCACCACCATGAGGAGCTCCGGTGGACATCTTCTACCTCCAGCGTAGTTCTACTAGATCTGCCACCACGGAATTTGCCGATGTCGTAGTTGAGGAGGTGCGACCTAGACGCTGGATCACATCATCGCAAGGCTCTGCTCCGGGAGCACTCCATGGCGAGTTCAGGCTGCATGGACACGCACTGCATCGACGTCCGCACCCACGCCCCGTGCTGTGTAGCCGCAAGTCCTTCGTGATGTTGAGCGTGTGGTTCAGGATCGGCTAGCTCTCCATACTTTGCACTTTGCCACGCCTGCGTTGCACCACGCCTCCGGTCAGGATCAACAACAACTTCGTGCAGCTCTTGGCCATGGCACCAGCGGTAGAACAGTAGAGAAGAGACGGGCTCTACGGTTTCAACCCAGCCTTACCCATGACCCGTGCAAATCCCGCGAGCAGTTTAGTACGAGTTGGTTTGACGAGGTTGATCGGGTTAGACCCGACCCGTGCTCAGGTTGAGGTTTGACCGATAGTTACTCTACTAATATATAATTTTTGTAACATAAATTTGATGGTCATTTGATTCATATTGAAAGTACTTATGAATATAGCTTCGTAATCATATAACCCCTGTATTAATTGATTAACTGTTGATCAAAGCATTGTCTTAACAAAACTAAACACACCTTTATAATGTTAAAATGGAGAGAGTACTAATGGATCTTGTTAAATATATGTTCTTGATAATTTGTTTTATAGCCCATCTAGATAGTTTAGAATCTAGATCAAACTATGGAATGTTTGACAGCTTCGTAATCATATAACCCTGTATTAATTGATTAACTGTTGATCAAAGCATTGTCTTAACAAAACTAAACACACCTTTATAATGTTAAAATGGAGAGAGTACTAATGGATCTTGTTAAATATATGTTCTTGATAATTTGTTTTATAGCCCATCTAGATAGTTTAGAATCTAGATCAAACTATGGAATCCATGCTTTCAAACATTCCATAGTTTGATCTAGATTCTAAACTATCTAGATGGGCTATAAAACAAATTATCAAGAACATATATTTAACAAGATCCATTAGTACTCTCTCCATTTTAACATTATAAAGGTGTGTTTAGTTTGTTAAGACAATGCTTTGATCAACAGTTAATCAATTAATACAGGGGTTATATGATTACGAAGCTATATTCATAAGTACTTTCAATATGAATCAAATGACCATCAAATTTATGTTACAAAAATTATAAACATTCCAGAGTTTGATGTCCTGGAATGCTGGTAGAATAGCGATGATAAATGTCTGAATGAGTTGTTGATGTCCTGGAATGCTGGTAGAGTAGCGATGATTAATGTTTTAGCATCTTGAACTGCTCACTACTTTTAGTTTGAATGAGTTGTTGCATTAACTTTCTGTTTGAGATTAGTTGATATGCATTATGTCTTGACATATTACAGCCTTTCTTGGTTGAAAGGGGGACATATATCAGTAGTATGTTATTCTTGTATATAATGTAGGAAATGGAATAGCTAAATGCTTTCAGTCTGTCGTTTGGGTTGTTTCGTGCCTGTACAACCACCAGTTTTATAGCTTTCCAATGCTGGTTTTGTTGCTTCCATTAACACTATTATTGGTATCCAGGTTTTAAATTTGGTCCCAAAGGAAGCTGAAGGTGAGTCTTTTGAGGGTGCTCTTACTCGTGTTCGGCGCTGTCTCGGAGGTGGAGATACTGCAGACAATGCTGATAGTGACAGTGACTTGGAAGTGGTTGCTGAGTCCGTTACAGTCAACCTTCGTTGCCCTGTGAGTGTTCTTGCGTGCAACTGTTATTATGATTCGTTGGCCGACTCAGCATATATCTTCAGTATTGTATGCTTGCATCGTGGTTAGTAATTACATTATGTCAGTTTGCTAATATTTTTTGCTCAGTTAGCTGAGTAGTGTTAGGACATGTATATTAGATACTATTGCTGCATCTTTCAGATGCAAAAAGAATTGACCATAATGTGTATTTTTTTGTACAATATGGTTGTGGCTACTGTTAGCTAAGGGTGATTATGGTTTATACCCAGATCACCCTACTAGTGCCAAATGTCCGTCCTTGTTTGAATTATTACATTTTTTGGCATGCCTATGTGTCCCATGTCCACCTTCAGTGCTTTTTTTTGCCAATCTTGGACAACCAGTTTTTCTGTTGTATGCAAGATTTGAAACGAATTATATGTATTTTCAGAATAGTGGATCCAGAATGAAGACTGCTGGAAGGTTCAAGCCATGCATTCACATGGGTTGTTTTGATCTTGACACTTTTGTGGAACTGAACAGCGGTCCCGCAAGGTTAGATTTTGCCCCTATTAGTGCACATCAACACATTGTGTATGTGCATCCAGGAATGTGTATTGTTTCTTTTATTATTTTCTTTTTTGGTGTGATTAGTATGTAGAATATTCTTCTTCCGTATATAGTTATTTTCTGCAAGGTGGAAGCCCACATTTTGACATCAAAATGGTTTGGTATGTCTTGTAATCTCTCTGATTGCTCTGTTCTTACTTCCGTGCAGTGGCAGTGCCCAATATGTTTAAAAACTACTCTATTGAGAACTTGAGGATTGATCCTTACTTCAATCGGATTACTTCTCTGGTAGGCCTTCATTGTACCTTCACATCTATTTTGTGTTGGATCTTATTGCTTTCGTTGATATTTTTCTTTGTGACGCAGTTGCGCGATTGCAGCGAAGATGTCAATGAGATTGATATAAAGCCTGATGGATCTTGGCGTGTAAAGGGTGATGTATCTACTAGAGAATTATCTCTGTGGCATATGCCTGATGGCACCCTTTGTGAAGATGTGAAACCTGGTGTTGAAAACTTCAATGAACTCAAGATAGAAGGTACTTCTGAAGGACATAATAGTTTAAAAATCGGAATGAAGAGAAAAAATGGAATTTGGGAAGTTAGTAACAAAGTAGACGACAAGAAGCCTTCTGTGGTAGGAAACCACACCCAGAATGTTATTACTTTCCGAGCTCCTAACACTTTTCCTGTGAGCAATAGTCCAACTGGGAGTTACAGAGACGGGGAGGATACAAGTGTGAACCAAGAGGGCAGTATGCCTATCGATTTGTCATTGAACAATGGTCATGAGTTCGACAGTTTTCCTCTCAATTTTGCCCACACACATAATACAGAGGATACAGCACAACAACAGCATAATGTTGGAGATGTCATTGTTCTTAGTGATTCTGATGAAGAGAATGATAACATCATTTGTCCACCAACTGTCTATGACAATACTACTGCACATGACAGTGGTTTTCCTTTTGCCACCAATGGGGCTGGATTTACTGGAAGATACCAGGAAGATGCTGGTGTTGGTACTAGCAGCCTTGGTTTATTAAGCAACAATGCCGATGATTTTGAGATGAATAATTGGCAAATGCATTCTTATCCTCAACCGGAGCAAGGCTTCCAGTTTTTTGGGAATGATAGCGATACTGCCCATACTTCCGTTGGTTTGCATAGTTCCTTCAGCATTCCACCAAATGACTATTCCCTTGATTGTAATGTTGGCTTAGAGGAGGCTTCTGTAGCTCATGATCTTCCAGTTTGCCGTAATAGTAGTGAACTGCATGGAAGCTTGGTTGATAACCCATTGGCTTTCGGTGGTGACGATCCTTCTTTGCAACTTTTTCTTCCAAGTCAGCCTTCTTCTGTTCCCCTTCATGAAGAACCGAGTGAGCGCTTGAATGCATCAAATGGGCTTCAGTCTGATGATTGGATCTCTCTTACACTTGCGGCTGGTGGAGGTGGTAATGAAGAGTCTGCACCTGCTAATGGTTTAAATTTGCAGCAACAAATTCAGTCAAATGAGGCAGAAGTAGAACCATTACTTGATGCTGGTAAGTCTACCTTCTATGTATTTGAATTCCTTCGGCTTGTGCACCATTTTAGAAGCTCCAGACTGCAGAGCATAGAGCTCTTGTAAAGCTGCAAATAATAAACTGCTCAGTGGTTACTATGATGCTAATCTTACACGTAACACACTTGAGCAACAACTTGGTCCTCTTGTCTCACTTCTCTGTCTGTCCTTGGATTTCTATGAGATAGACCAAAAGTTCTTTCCATATGTCTTTTTTCTGCGAAAAAGTCCACCGATCTATTAATAATCATCAACAGCCATACAAAGTTTCCTAAAAGTAATACAAATTATAAATAGGTCATTGGACCACCTAGCGACAACTACAAGCACTAGAGCGAGCCGAAGGCGCGCGCCGGCCTCACCCCTCCCTCATCGGAGCAAGGCAAAGCTTGGTGTAGTATAGCTTGTTGTAGTAGACATACGGAAAGCTAAGATCCCAAAGGACCAACGCACAAGAGGAGCAACCATCGCCAAAGATGAGAACTGTAGATCGGAATAGACAGACCTTTAACCACACCAACGAACATGAAAACGGACGGGATCACAGGAGATCCGCCAGACACAACTCTACGTGCCCTCCGCCTGCACTAGTCGCACCACCGGATGGGGATAGGGCGGGGATGACCTTATTCTAACCCGGGATTTCGCCGCCGCCTCACCAACCCGAGGAAGACCTAGAGATCAACTAAAACAAGAACTAGAAACCTCCCGCCGGCGCGAGGCTAGGATCCGCTGCCCCTCCAAGGCCTGAAAGGCCATCGAAGGCAGGGTGGACCGCCGGCGGAGGTGCTGAAAACCCTAGCAGCCTGGGGATGTCCTTTTTCTCCTCTCATGTTTCTCACATACCGTTTCGGTTCTTTTCATATATGTTACTTCAGCAAAATTATATAATCCTAGTTTCTTAAGAGAGGGTCTACGTTTGTGCTAGAGTTGTTATGCTGAACTTGTGAAACTGAAATAGTCACCAAAAAATTTCTTCGTAGAAAAAGGTGGATGCTTACAGAAGTGTTATCTGCGATGTATGTTCCTCTGATAGGAGATTATCACTTACGATGGTTATAGGAGCTGTAAAGAAATATTTTATACTCTGTTTAACCTTTTTGTAGTATGAAGTGGTCTTGATTTTGAGATTTGTGATCTTCTAGCCTTTGCTCGCTATTATTTGTTGCTCTATATTCCCATCCGTATCATCATGTATTCTTCAACATACCATAATTGCAACATTTTAATTGGTTCGTGTCATTGTCATAATTATTTTCCCTGATTATGCAGCTTCTGCGCTCCCGAGCACAAACAACGACAGACATAACACTGCTAAGTTAAATACAAGAAGGATTGAAAAAATATTTTCTCATCCTCGCCAGCCTCGGTCTCGATCTGTCAGGCCTAGACTTTGTTTATCAATAGATACTGATTCGGAGTAGCTTGGAAATCTAAATGGGATAGCTGACTTTGCATCGGCAACCCTTCCAGACATCCTGATTTTTAACTGAGGGTTATGAGGTTATTCTGGTTGATGTAAAGAGAAACACAATAGATTGCTTTGTTGCCTCACCTGGTCTACAACTTCCAAGTGTTTCACAAGGGATCTGCATAGAGGACTCTGATGGTGAGCTTAACCAATCAATCATCTCTTTCTGTAGTGTACAACTTCTTCGACAAGCAGTCCTTGTAGATTTTTCTGTGTGATAGAAGTTCCAATAAAAATCAATAAATAGAAAAAAATCTGCTGCCATTTTTTTTTACATTAGTGTAACATGAAGTGGATGATATTCTTCCAAAGATATTTTATGCTTGCGTTTGCTTCTGAATTTTATACGCAAAACCTGTTAGGTTATTTCTTGATTTTTGAAGTTTAGCTGGTAGCTTGGTTGGCACACACAAAGAAGGCATTGTCAATGTTTTCTAATCTTGGATTGCCCTACCAAAACCGTGTAGCTTCCGACAGCAACTTGGTTGCCATCTAAGCGTTGTGATTATTATGGGAAGTAATTCAGATTTCATGTATTTAGTAACTATCAGATCTTTGTCATCTGAGCGGTATGATTTGAGCATTGCATATAATTGGTTATGTTATTGTGATCTAGTCAGAAGGCCATAGGGCAAAATAGCACCAGAGATGCCATGTAGTTTTTCTATTAAATTATTTAAATGACTTTATCTATTTATCTGTTCACAAAATTTTATTAGTGGTGACTTATGTATTTCTTTGTCTGCTAGGTTGGTATAGAAATTTTCTAACTGGGAATCAAGTTAATGTGGCTACCGGAGCAGTTTGTACATTTCTTTTTGACTTTCTTTACTGGAGAGATGGAATAGGGAGGAGGCCGTCCTGGATGCAAGACTATACATATGTGGATGTTTGTGTGTACCATCATTGTATTTAGGGTTTGGGGCACTAACTTAGATGTTTATTGCCATGCTGTTCGATGGAGAATAAATTATCCCTGGAGTGGCTGTCAATAAGCAGAGCCCTCCAGTTTTACTCATCTGTTGATTCATCTGTGCTTTGCGAAGCATAGCAAGCGATTGGTGTTGTATTTTTTCGGAGTTCCCCATGTCTTTGTAACCTCAGTTTAAACCGGAGTTTTGGTAAGCACAGGATTCTGCGGGTTAACAGTCTTGTGCCAACAGGACAGGTGATGTTTCACCTTCGCCTCTACCGGTAAGTATGACCTACCTATTAAGTTTTGTCATTTGAGTTCCGGCATCGTGATATGGTTCTCTAGAGCAGGCCTGTCAATTTTCCAGTTTGATATTTTACATAAGTTGTAGACCTGCCTTGTATTCAGCCGAAGAGTTTTGCTATTGTGGTTTTCTGTGACCTGGTTCAGTTGTATGATCAAGTTAGTGTCAACTGTCAACTTTCAGCACTTGTAACTTGGTCCTGTATAAACAGTGCGTGCTCCTGGCAGCAGGCCATGGGCAACACCAATTTTTGGATTTTCTCCTTGTCGTGTGCTGTATGGAGACGGATACGGATGTATGCATTTATCGCTCCAGTTATGTTACTTCCACGAGTACTAAGTTAACTGATAACTGATCTATAAGACTACAACTACAGCGGCCACACTGAATACATTTTTCCCCTCAGATCTCTGTTACATGTTGGATATTGCAACACCTGAAAGGGTCGGCAAACCAAAAGTTGTATGAAATATGGGTAGAAGCAGGAGAACAAGGGTATATACGTTACTAGAGATCAGAGAGGCCAAGAATCTTTCAAGTCACAAAGGTTATTTTAGGGAGTGGCTTCGTGAAGGTTCTCTCTGAATTGGTGCTGGAGCCTACGGGCGTTGATGTTTTGTGAAGCCTTGATAATAGAAAAAAGATCCTTGCATGTCTACCTCCATCCATGTTGAACAACACTTGTAGATCTCGAGATGACAGCCATCACTTGCCTCTTGAGCTGATGCAATAGGACAATACTGATTACTCTACTGATCAACTATCTAAAAAATCAACACTTGGGCAGGCATGTACTAGTACTATGCTCCCTCCTTTGCACTCGCTGAACCTGCAGGTCAACTTGTGCACCCTCCGTGCACGTGTCCACGACGCATGGTCGGTCCGCTGCATTATGAAGTACTAGAAGATTCCCCGTCATGTTATCTAAGTCAAACCTCTTATTTATCTCTCTGATTTTGTACTTACGTTTTTCCTGCAGTGTAGATTGTTTAGAGAGCGTGTAGCTAGTAGCTACAGTCACTATCCGGAGCAGAAGCGTCACAGATTATCTTTTACCTTATCTACGAGCTGTAGCTATCACCAAAACAAGATGGCTGCTACTCGCAATTTCCTCGGCACAAACAACGTCTTTTTGCTGCTCAAACATGGACTCGCTTGCTACTAATTTCTCGCCAGTGGTAGTGCTGTTGCCGTACGCAGGTAATTTAACCTGAGTTAATCTCATTCATGGCACTGTCAAATCGTACAAATTCTGTTACCATGTGTTTTTGTATACTAGTACTTGCTTGGTACAGGCACTGCATCAGACTACTGGTTGAATTAATAGAGGGATCATGGTTACGCTAATGATAGTATAGTAGACAAATAGTACATACAGTACTAGTGGCGCCAGGAGAGGATTCACAGCGTGATTGAAACATTTCTTACAAGCATCTGAGGCAAGGAGATTGCATCTACCCACCGTTCTAAAACTGATTAACAATTAACAGCGACAGCTCTTACTAGCAGTATACGGGAAACAGCCTGGGTCCCCACTACTCACTACTCAGTGTCAGTGACCGGCCAAGGCCACCGGAGCGGCGGACACCGGCGACAGAGGCGGCGCGTGCCTCCGGCGACCGCTCCCGCCGTGGGCCCAGAAGCACCCCGAGGATGCTGCGTCTGCACCGATCCCGGCCGCCATCTTCGCTGCTGCTGTCGTTGCCGGCTCCGACTTGCACCGCGGCAGCACCAGCGGCCGCGCCGACGAGCACCTCAACTCCTCTGCCTCTTCATCCTCATCGTACTCGTCGTCGTCGTCGTCCGCCTGCTCTGCAGCACGCACCTCTTCTTGTTGTTGCTCCTGCGAGACGCTCGCAACCATCTCTTGCCACTCCTCGTCCTCCATTTCCACCGCCACCATCTCCGGCTTGCGCGGAGAGGGAGACGCCCGAGCTGGTGGCTTCGCCTCCGTTTCCACCGCCATCATCTCCGGCTTGCGCGGAGAGGGAGACGCCCGAGCTGGTGGCGTCGCCTCCCTTTCCACCGCCATCATCTCCGGCTTGCGCGGGGAGGGAGACGCCCGAGCTGACGCCGTCGAGGCGATTTCCACCGCGAAATCGACCGTCTCCTGGACCGGCGACGGCGCGGAGGCCGCGGCGGCGAACCGGGCGGTGAGCGGGGAACAGCGGTTCTGCGGCGCCGAGCGGCAGCGCATGAGGAGGAGCGCGTTCTTGGGCGGCGTCGTGGTTGCCGAAGACAGGAGCTCCGCCTCCTCTTCGTTCTCCTGCTTCTTGTCAACGTTGATGCCCTGCTCCTCCGCCTCGTCTGGCTCCACCGAGCAGAAGACCCCCACTCCTACCCCCATCTCCTCCTCGTCGTCCACCTCCTCTTCGGCGCGCTCGCTCCTCGGACCCGGCGCCTTCGGCGCCGCGGCGACGGCCACGTCCCTGCTGCTGAACACCCACGGCGACCGGCGGGTCCGCTCCGAGACCGGGGACGTTGCCTTGTGCTTTCGCCCGCTCCGGTCGAAGCCGAACAGCCCGCCGCAGAGAAACGCCTTCTTGAGGCAGCGGCAGTACCCCCAGGTCTTCTCCGGCGCGGACGCCTTGGCCGGCGCCGCCGCCCCCTTCTTCTTGCCCTTGCCCTTGCGCATCCGCACCTGGCCAATGCACGTCACCTTGGGCGACGACGGCTCCCCGTCGCCCCCCGCCGGCGCGCGGCTCCTGCCACGGGACACGAACATGGGCGACGTGGCCGGTGCGCGCCGGGACCGCGCCCCGCGCCGGCTCTTGCTGAGCAGCAGCCGAGCCAGCCCCGGTGGCGCCGGCAGCTTCTGCTGCTTATCCGCCCGCCCCGGGCTCGCCGCCGGCTGCTTCATCCCGCTGTGCGCACGGATCAGAGGAGCTAGTGGAGAAAGGCTGGCGAGCGAGAGAGTGTCGCTCTCGCGTCTCGCCTGGGAAGCGGTGGGGCTTATAGATGAGCTGTGGCGCGGGTGCGTAGTCAAGAAGCCACCACTTGCGATTAGTGTGTGCTTCTCACTGATGAATGAAACCTGCCTGCTCAGTGAGGCCAGCGTGTCTATCTTTTTTTCAAACCACGACATGTCCTATAATCTGAGATGTGGGCATTTATTACAGTTTCGTGGGCTTGTCCCTTTCGTGGGACCCACGCTCGATCTTTCAGCTCTGACATCTCCTCCTCCTCTGATTCATCATCGTCGTGGAAGGAAGAGTGGTGAACGTGACTGGTGAGGGACGGACGGATGTGATTTGAGCACTGATTCTTTTGCCCCTCTCCTTTGCCTTCCCTGCCGTCCTTTGCTTTCTTGATTTCATCGTCGCAGCCTGACAACAAAGCAGAGCTCCTTTCATTTCACATCCATCCGTCAAGTTCATTCATCCATCTCTGGTGTCTCGGGCTTGCTGCTCCAAACCAAATGCTACTTGCACCACCGTACTGGACCGCAGCACACGTTATTTGTAATCTAAATATCGTGTGAATTTTCACTTGAGGGATTTTGGAGCATTCTAATCCATAGAATTTTTTTTCTATGGAATGCCTTTGGATGATAGGATTGAGCCCACCAAATTTGTAAGGAATTCATTCCTACGTCTCCTAGTATTTCATAGGAATCTCAACATGAGTTCAAACACAATTTTATTTTCCTTCGCAAAGTCCAATGCACTCACACTCTATCTCTATCTACTCCGTCCTCATTCCATCCAAAAATAAAATTGTGTTTATTTCCAATTTTGGCTATTGCTTAAATGAGTTATCTTAATAGTTGTTTGGATTTCTTTTGCCTTGAATTCAGAGACTCATTTTGTCGATTCAGTGTGAATAACTTGCACGTCATACTGAGATTTATCATGGAGATATATCTTATTATAAGCATAGAAATATACAACATAATCTTGAGATATTCATTATTCATATGTAGAATATTGAAGATTTTAGAGATGGCGAAGTATCCAGTGAAAACCATGATTAGGTGAAAACCTGAAAACTACTGTGCTAGACCACCGGATGGTTAATCAACGGAACAGATCCAAAGTGGACTCCCGATCAGCAATTTAACACCCTTTTGCACTTAACCCCCTCTATTAGGCACGATCAGGTTTTGGGCTAGTTATCTTCTACCCAGCCCAGCGCCGCCGCCTTGGTAAATCCGCACGGAGATGTCCTCGTGCCGGCGAGCTCCGCGGAAACTCGGAAGAAGCGGAAGGAGGATCTTTTGCCTCGACCCCACGCGATGGCGATTTGGCGCCGTGGCGCTGCCCCGATTCGACGGGGAATCGTCGGTTCCCCCACGTGACAGTGGCTTGTCGGACTACGGCGACGCCGTACTCGCCAGACACAAACTTCCCCCAGACGGCGTCAGCCGCGCCGCTGCTCCGACGTAACGTCGGATTCGCTTCCGCGATGCTGCCCACGCGACATCCACCCGGCGGCCGGCGCTGGCCAATGCGACATCGACTCGGCGGCCGCGGCTCTGGCCAACGCGACGACGCGTGCGTGCCAGCTTGTAGGGCGACATTTAAGCTTTGGTTTTGTAGGCTGTAGCGTCATCTTATTTCTGAACTTCTAAGGTGTCGCAGTTTGCTGCTATACTGAATGTAGTGCAGACAATCTGTGTTGTAGTCTCTGGGGTCTGTTCCAATTCGGTGAAAACTACAATCTGGCCTGAGTCTTTGAATCTATAATCTATCACGGTTCTGTGAAAATGTTATCTCCGAGACTCATTTATTGAATTGGCTGTGTGAAAATTCTCTGTTGTAATTTGGATTGAGCTGAGCCAAGTTGAGCACCTGACCATAGCTCATGTATACGGCAGCAAGGGAATTTGTATTACTGGTATATGTAATTATGTATGCAGTATGCTGTTGATCTGAGCACCTGACAATAGCTCTTGAATGCTTGAGTTTGGTCAAAATGAGATGATACATGGAGCAAAACAGAGAGGAAAAAGAAGCCTTATATAACTCTGTGCTGATACGTAATTTCATCATGTGAACGGCAGTACTGGCAATTAAGAAGAAGTTTTCTAACCGTATCAATTAACTTGACTGAATCTTCATACCTGGACATTACACAAAACTGACAGAGACTAACACACACTCGATATTTCCCAACAGATTGAATCAATGGATTGAAAAAATCAATCAACATGGAAGGCATTTTGTGATCACCAGTGCAAGACTCTGTAGAGGCAGGAGCGCTGGAAGGGATGTAGCGGCAAGGGCGTCGAGTACGACGGCCGGCGGCGACAAATGGTCTGAAGTGAGAGGCAGGTCCATGAGAGGGGATGGCGCGGCAAGGACCTCGTGCATGAGAGCCGGTGGCGACGGGTCTGAACGGAGAATCTCCATTGCGTCCGGCGGAGGGCCAGGGATCACGGCCGGCCGGCGGGCGGCGGCAGCATGTTACATGAGGGCCAGGGATCATGGGCCTCATGATCGTGCGTAATAGAGGGGGTTAAGTGCAAAAGGGTGTTACGTTGTTGATCGGGAGTTCCACTTTGAATCTATTCCGTCCATTAACCATCCGATGGTCTAGTACAGTAGTTTTCAGGTTTTCACCCAATCATGGTTTTCACTGGATACTTCGCCTTTAGAGATTGCCTTAATAATTGGAAGACATATCATGTTTTTTTTTTGCAGTTTATTGTCTTACTTAGCTGGCATTGATTTTATCGATGGTGAGTTGACAGGGACATCTGGGCGACAAAGATCACTAATACCGAGTTGCGGAAAAGATGTGTGTGATGGCTTCTTGATGACTTGATGATATGCTAAATCTAGTGAGGAATATTCAAAAGACTTTATCGACAAATTGTGGAAGGTTTTTTTAATGTAGAGATTTTTCATTGGTATGTTTTCAGGTTTTACTTATATTCAAATATTTTCATATTTTTATTGCACCAAGTGATTATGAATCATACATAGTGATAATGTCTCAACCGCTATCTCAGTCTTTGTATCATTTTTTTGAGTTCACCCTTTCTATTTTTTTCGTCCTTTGCCGTTGTTTGGAATGATGTAATTATGCATAAATAATTGGAATAGACAACTCGATTCGCGTAAAATCAGGGAGAAATCCTCGTGCCCCCGCAGGCCTTATATACAAATTCATATCCATAACGAGTATGCATGGTATAGATAGCATGGGCTACATGGTGCCCGTTTTTGCAAAAAATCGAAACCGACATTTTTAAGTTTCCGAAAATCGAGAAAAAATTCGCGGATGTAGATATTGTCGAGATATACAATCGTGCAAATTTTCAACTTCAAATTTGTTGATTTTGGGTTGCACAAAAAAAGACAAATGGGTGGATCTGGGTGGTGAATAATACCTAGTTTCAAAATTTTGAAAATTTCCCCGATTTGTCTTTTTTTGTACGGCCCAAAATACAACAAATTTGAAGGTAAAATTTTCACGCATGTAGATCTCGACCATTTGTGATTTGTTTCGCGATTTTTAGAAACTCAAAAATGTCATTTTCGATTTTTTCAAAAAGGGGCTCAATGTAGCCCGGGTTTCACAAATCCACTCTCTGCATTTGTTGGCATAACATCAACACAACGTTTCGAAAACAACACCATTAGAAAAACAAATGGATTTATATTTTTAATGCACTAAGTGATTATGAATCATATATAGTGTTAATGTCTCAACCGCTATCTCAGTCTTGTATCTTTTTTTGAGTTCGCCCTTTCTATTTTTTCGTCCTTTGTCGCTGTTTGGAATGATGTAATTATGCATAAATACTTGGAATATACAACTTGATTCGCGTAAAATCAGGGAGAAATCCTCATGCCACCGCAGGCCTTATATATAAAATACATAGATGCCACTAACTAAAACTATATATACAAATTCTTATTCATAACGAGTATGTATGGTAGATAGCATGGGCTACATGGTGCCCTTTTTGTAAAAATTCGAACCCGACATTTTTAAGTTTCCAAAAATCGAGAAAAAAAATGTGCTGATGTAGATATAGTCGATATATACAATCATGCAAATTTTCAACTTCAAATTCGTTGTATTTTATGCTAAACAAAAAAGACAAATGGGTGGTGAACAATACCCTGTTTCAAAATTTTGAAAATATTCCTGATTTATCTTTTTTATACAGCCCAAAATACAACGAATTGAATCTAAAATTTTGCACGCTTGTAGATCTCGACCATTTGTGATTTGTTTCACGATTTTTAGAAACAAAAAAAAAATGTCATTTTGATTTTTTTTTAAAAGGGGCTCCATGTTGCCCGGGTTTCACAAATCCGCTCTCTGCATTTGTTGGCATAACATCAACACAAAGGTTAGAAAACAATACCATTAGAAAAACAAATGGCTTTGTTGCGTCCAAAGCTTTAATCGCCTTGATTACCATTTTCTCTTTCTTTCTTCAAAGAAATGTATGAACCAAATCATGCTTCTTTTGGTGTTCACATAGCGAATAGATTTCCTTCTTTTGGCATTCAACTAGTGTGTATAAAACTTTGGAATAGACAAGTCAATTCACATAAAATCCGGGAGATATCCTTGTCACATTTAGCAACATAAAACTTGAGCAAAAACTGTTAGACGAAAACAGTACCATTATGAACTGAGGGTTCACGTAGCGAATTGTACTTCCTTCGATTTGACGGAGGCATGGAGGTGTAAAATAAAGGGGGCATTGCACGAGTGGTGAATCAGCCATGGCAGCTTTAGTTCCATCCATCGATTCACATCTCTCTCTCTCTCCATTGTTAATTACTGTAGGCAAGGCTCTGCTAACCTTTTGGTTATGCAGAACCAGAAGACGTGTGCGTGCGTGCGCTTCTGTCGAGACCAGAGATGCCACTGATTGTTTAATGATGCGCTGTCAGGGCGAGCGAGGTGCCTGCGCCGTGCGTTGCCATGTGGAGCATCTGTGCGCATGTGGATCCCGATCTGAGTTTTTTTCTTTCTTTCTCTTTGCGTTGAATGATGCGCAAGTTGGCAAGTCCATACCTTCCTCGGCAAGTTATATATTGAAGAGACTAGAGAGCTCGGAGAATCTTCGTTTGAATTTGGGATTGAGAATGTTTTGAGAAGATGGAGGTATAGGAGAGGTAAAGAGACTACTGCATTTTGGAGTAAATTTGGCCCGCCGACGTGTTTGTTCAAAATGGCAGGTTCAATGCAGTGCAATGTGGCTACGATTTTTGTTCCATTTAATTCGATGTGGGGATGTGCCAAGACATGGTTCGTGTCATGAGGACTTGAGGGATGAGCGAAATCAAAAAGACCGACCAGAAATTTGGGTAGCAAATTTTAAGAACCGAAATTTGTTCGGTAAGTTCGGTCATTAGTTTTCAGAAACCGTCGAATTGACCGAACTTTGCGTGAGAGCACCCTACCAGCAGTCTCCATTCTTCACGATGTCACCCAACGACCGGCCCTAGCAAAATATTCTTCAGGATGTTAGCCGGTGACCCATCCCAGACACATCCTACTATAGGTGCTCCTTCCTTGAAGAATGACACAAACCGCTACTCTCCACATGCCTTGCTACCAATGAATCGCGTGAAGTGCGTAAATTTGGAGTACTACATTGGGATAATACTTTTTGTTTGGTACATTCCTGCAAGTTGATAATAATACATGTATTGAAATGTCCAATTATGATTAAAAAGCTGCCAAACTTTTGACTGAACATTGTATTTGTGCTAACAACATCTACCATACTATTCGGTCATGACCGAACCTGAAGCCAAATTATCGGGTACCCAAATTTGTCGGTAGTAAAATAGACGAGTATGTTGGTCTTCATTTTTGAAAGATCGAATTTAAAATGGACTAAAATACAACGATCAAACTTTTTCTCATGACCAAACGCCCACCCCTAGTGTCATCCGAATGAAATCTAACATTCGTTTCGTCGCTTTAAATTCCATGTTTCTCAAATCGGCAACTATAGTTTCCTGACAAGAAAAAATGTTAATTAAAATATCCAAGATAGCTCGGGCTAAAAAAAATTGCGTTTCCATTGTCAAACTATTCTGACATTTCACCTGGATTTATTCTAGGATTGTTTCGGGAATATTCTATGTTAAGTGACGTGTCGTCTACAACGAAGCTTTTGTACAGCTAATTCTTTTGAAGGTGCTCATAGAGGTAGAGTGTGAGTGCGTTCATAGAGTTGAGTGTAGTTTTTTCTTGTGAACTTTTGTACTGTGTTTCTAAAAAAATGTTCTGACATTATTGACACATGTACATGCATGTGCACATATACTTTTGTCGTGAACAAAGATTTTTTGTTTGGCCTATGTAAAAGAACAACTTTATGCTCAAGAAACCACTTTTGAATAATATTTATGATTACTTTTTCCAGAGCACTGTTAGGAATAAGCAACTTGTATTCCATGGGGGCCAAAGGCCACAATATATAGTACATGTACAGGTGACAAATATGCAGGAAACCCCTCATACAACGGGGAAACTATACAGGTATACATGGACACATAATATAACTCTAACACCCCCCCTCAAACTCATGGTGGATCCACAACACTGAGTTTGGAGAGATAAAATCCATGATGCGCTCTAGTCTGGGCCTTCGTGAAGAAATCCGCCAACTGCAACTCGGAAGGCACATACTGAAGAGCAATAACCTGATCCTGCACACTAGCGCGTACAAAAGAAGCATCAACACCAATATGCTTGGTAAGCTCGTGCTTCACCGGATCACGCGCAATACTGATAGCACCTGTACTGTCTGACAAGAGGGTAGTAGGTGTTGTAACAGGAACACCAAAATCCTCTAATAACCATCGTAACCAAGTCACCTCAGCCGTCAAAAGAGCCATAGCCCGCAACTCTGCCTCCGCACTCGAACGTGACACTGCAGTCTGTTTCTTCGTCTTCCAGGCAATGAGAGAACCACCAAGAAAAACACAGTAAGCAGAAAGTGAACGGCGATCCGAAGGATCACTAGCCCACGTAGCATCCGAATAGGCCTGGAGCTGTAACGAGCTGGAACGGGGAAAGAAGAGACGGTGTGACATCGTGCCACGAAGATATCGTAGAACACGAAGAAGGTGACTATAGTGAACAGAAGTGGGAGCAGAAACAAACTGACTCAGAATATGGACAGGATAGGAGATATCCGGACGAGTGACTGCAAGATAGACAAGACTCCCAACAAGATGACGATAACGCGTGGGATCAGATAAGGGATCACCATCAGAAGCACGAAGGTGAACATTGAGCTCCATAGGAGTCTCAACAATACGCTCATCACTAAGAGCAGCACGAGCAAGAAGATCCTGGATATACTTTTCTTGAGATATAAAGAAACCATCAGAGGTGGAAGAAACCTCAATCCCAAGAAAATAACGAAGAGGACCAAGATCCGACATAAGAAACTGCTCACTCAGACGTGCCTTGACAAAGGCAATATACTCCGGGTCGTCACCAGTGATGATCATGTCATCAACATACAGAAGAAGAAGAGTGCGACCACGAGGAGAGAGTGAACAAACACGCAGGATCATGAGCACTGGAGAGAAACCAGCAGCTGTGACCACAGAAGCAAAGCGCTCAAACCATGCACGAGGGGCTTGCTTAAGGCCATAGAGAGAGCGACGAAGACGGCAGACCATGCCATCTGTAACAGAATACCCAGGTGGTGGTTGCATATAAACCTCCTCACGCAACTCACCATTAAGAAAGGCATTCTTAACATCAAGCTGAGACACGACCAATGGCGAACAGATGCCACGGCAAGAAGAGTCCGAACAGTGGTCATGTGAGCCACAGGAGCAAAAGTCTCATCATAATCACGGCCATGCTCCTGCTGAAAACCACGAGCGACCAGACGAGCTTTGTAACGCTCAAGAGTCCCATCAGAGCGGGTCTTAACCTTATAGACCCACTTACAGGTGATAGGACGAACACGAGGAGGAAGAGGGACGATCTCCCACGTACCAGTGCGCTCAAGCGCAGCAATCTCCTCAGCCATGGCAAGCTGCCATTCAGGATGAACAACAGCCTCACGATACGTAGTCGGCTCTGGGACAGCCGAAACACTGTAGGTAGCGGATTATAGAAATCAGGTGAAGGACAAGGCCGAGTACGAAGAGAGTAAGTCGGCTGAGACGGTGCACCAGAAGTAGAGGGTGCATCAGATGACTCGGTCACAACACGTGGACGACGAGTATAATAAAAGGAAAAGTAGGATGAGAAGGAGCAACAGGAGAAGACGGACGGGGAGGGTGAAGAAGGCGGCGACGAAGGAGGAGAAGAAGGCGCGACGAAGGAGGAGAAGAAGGCATCGGAGTAGACGGCACCGGATCAGGGGAGGAGGAGGAATATGAGGGACATCGGGAGGAGAATCAGGAAAAGTAAGAAAAGAGAGATCCTCCACAGTAGAGGTCGAGGAGGTCGAGCGTGGAAAGAAAGGACGAGACTCGTCAAACGTCACGTCCCGGGAAATACGCATCCGACGAGCCACGGGATCCCAACATCGATAGCCCTTATGCTCATCACTATATCCGAGAAAAACACACTCAACAGACTGAGCGGTTAGTTTGGTGCGTTCACGAGGAGCGAGGAGAACATAGCAAACACAACCAAACAGACGCAACATGGAATAGTCAGGAGAGCGATCACATAGTCGCTCGAGAGGAATACCACCCTGAAGGGCGGCAGAAGGCTGAATGTTAATGAGATAGACCGAGGTAGAGACAGCCTCAGCCCAGAAATGTGGCGGGAGAGAAGAAGCGATCATCATCGCACGAGCAGTCTCTAGAAGATGACGATGCTTACGCTCAGCAACGCCATTCTGAGCATGTGCACCGGGACAAGAGAACTGAGCGAGAGTGCCCTGCTCAGCAAGAACACCACGCAAATGCTTGGAGATATACTCACCAGCAGAATCAGCACGGAACACACGAATAGGTGTAGAGAACTGAGTGTGAACCATGGCAGCAAAACGCTTATAGATAGAGAGAACCTCACTACGAGAGGACATAAAGTAAATCCAAGTGTATCGTGAGTAATCATCTATAAAATAATATAGTAGCGATGACCCCCTTTCGAAGCGAAGGGAGCCGGACCCCAAACATCTGAATGAACGAGATCAAAAGGACGCTCGGACACAGAGTCACTATGAGGATATGGTAGCTGAATCTGCTTACCAAGCCTACAACCCAGACAATCCAAAGAAGCGTTTCCGGAGACAGACCCCAGAACACCACGATGAACTAGAGACGAGAGACGAGAACCACATAAATGGCCAAGACGATGATGCCACTGCTGAAAAGAGCTGGTGGCTGCGGCAACCTGGGTCGAGAGACTGGCGGCGGTGGCAGCGGAAGGAAGACGAAGCCAGTCAAGCTCCCATAGACCATCATGGCGTCGGGGGCCAGCACCAAGCAAAGCGCCCGTACAACGATCCTGAACAGAACAGGAATCAAAGTCTAGAGTGACCCTACAACGAGAATCGACAATCTGACTACCAGAGAAAAGCTGCATGGTGAGTCGAGGAATATGAGCGACAGAAGGAACATGAAACGCGGGACTGCTAAGAGTGCCTCGACTAGCAACGGGGATGGGAGTACCATCGGCAGTACGAACAGAGACAGGAGACTCGACAGGTCGAATAGAGCTCAAGGCGGAAGAATCGTAAGTCATATGAAAAGATGCTCCAGTATCAAGAATCCAAGGGGATGTACCTGAATGAGAAGAAGGTGGTCTCTCGGTGCCAGAAAAGTCAGTCGCAGAACCAGCAGAACCTGTCGGTGAAGAGTCCCAAGTAGCAAGCAGGCATCGGAGTTGCGCGATCTCACGCGCAGTGAAAGACGCCACTGAAGAGGTCGAGGTAGATGCGTCAGCCAAGGAGGACCAATCATCACAATACGTGGTCGCCACATGGGGAGTCGAAGGAGAGCGGTCACAAGTGCGTGCACACGCCACGCGAGGAGTCGAAGAAAAGCAGCCAGAACCATGTGCAGAAGCCGCGAGAGTCGACGTAGAGCGGCGAGTCGACATAGATGGAGTCGACGTAGAGCGGCCACAACAGCGGGCAGAAGCCCCGATAGTCGGCGTAGAGCGGCCATAACTGCGGGCAGAAGCCGCGAGAGTCGACGGAGAGCGGCGAGTCGATATAGACGGAGTCGACATAGAGCGGCCATAACCTCGGACAGAAGCCGAGAGAGTCGACGTAGAGCGGCGAGTCGACATAGACGGAGTCGACGTAGAGCGGCCATAACTGCGGGCAGAAGCCGCGAGAGTCGACGTAGAGCGGCATGCAGACGTCATCGAGGGAGACGACGAAATAGGCAACAAGGACCCCGGAGCAGCACCGAGCAAAGACGGAAGCTCGGGACAGCCTAGAACGGGATCAGCAGCAGACAGCGACATCGTGGAACGAGATCAGATCGTCTTTTTTTTTTTTTTTTTTTTTTTTGACCTTTTTTTTTTTGACTTTTTTTTTTTTTTTTTAACTCTCACGGGCCAAACCAATCTGGCCCAGTAACCAGCAAGCGAACCAGCAGGTCAACTCTCACGGAACGATCAGATCGAGCAGCGTACCAGCAGCGTACCAGATCGAGCAGCTACCAGATCGATCGCGACGGCAGCCAGCGCGGGATTGACTTCTCGCTGAGGGGAGGGACGGAGCTGGCCGGGCTAGCGCGGGAGCGTGCGCGTGGACGGGGGCGCCCAAGGACGGACGGCTGCACGGGAAGCAGAGGAACGGCGGACGGCGGCGGCGGCCCGAGGTGACGGGCGACGGCCGACGGCCGACGGAGAGCGGCCGGAAATCCAGAGGCGACGGGCGACGGCCGACGCGAGGCAGCGGTCGGAATCGAGCACGACGGCGGCGCGACGAGAGGATCACAGCACGAGTTGCGCGTGCTAAAAAAAAAGACCTAGGTCTGATACCATGTTAGGAATAAGCAACTTGTATTCCATGGGGGCCAAAGGCCACAATATATAGTACATGTACAGGTGACAAATATGCAGGAAACCCCTCATACAACGGGGAAACTATACAGGTATACATGGACACATAATATAACTCTAACAAGCACATGATATGTCTATTTTTCATGAAACTGTGCATGCAAATAAAGAGCATGAATATACACAATGTAAAAAAAAAAATATCAAATTATGTACTTCGTCTGATTCATATAAAGTGCCATAGTTTTGAACTAACCCCAGTTCAAAATTACGACACTTATTTTGGATGGGAGAGAGTAATTTCTTTAGAAGATTTTACTAATCACCTATGGATCTGTGGGGACCCCGGACTAGCTGTCCGAAATACCCGATTATGCTTAACACAACGATCCCGTGATCAGTCTGTCGTTGCACATAATCCGAATTGGATACCAAAGTTTACATCCATTACAGTACCGAATAAAAAGTCTTACATAAATGGTCATTTAGACCAAGTTCTTACATAGGTGCCTTCAAGGGCCAAACCAAAATATCAGCGGAAGCTACGGCGTAGTAGACATCATATTCTAACGATGACGACCCGACAGGCAGCTGACTTGTGGAGATCCTTAGTTCGCGTAGAAGTCGCCATACTCCTGCTCGGCGTAGTGCTCCTCCTCGTAGTCTGGCTAGGACAATAGCCAGGGACGAAACCAATATGAGTACATTTGAATGTACTCGCAAACTACCCCAACATGAGTATGCACTAACTTTATTTTAACTTACCACTTTTAATTGTTTTAAAACATCTCTATATCTTTATTGAAAAAGGTAAGAAGAGTTTTATAACTGTTTTTAAAAGAAATCACCATCTCCTTTGTTTCTCCAAACCCTTTCTTTTCCGGACCAGGCTCACCATGGTCCAATTAGTCCCACAACTCATACCACTCCATTTGGTATAGTTATATCATGCCATCACCAATTCATTTTATTTTAAACTTAAAAGCTTTTCCAAAAATTTGCACAAGATCTTAGGACAGCTCCCAATTGTCCATATCCGGGGACCCGGCTATTCGAATAGTTTTGACCCTCTGCAGAGGTAGCACGCTTTTTATCCCACACCCATCCGGTAACTCATCGTGTCAGCCACGTCCCGCCATACAGGTGTATGCGAAGTTGAGCCACCGACCCTAGCCTCTCCTTTGCTCATGCTAGTATAGGATCCTACCCATATGATAATTCCCACCAACACTCAGTCCGGTCCCCGTCGGCAACCCTAAGTGTGAGGACTCATATGTTTTTCCCGGCGACCACATTTATGAAGTCTTCAATCCTCCTCCTTATCTTTCCATAGAGTTTGAGCGAGGACCCAGGTCAGGGGAGTTCACAAACCATCCCCTCATGCATAACGGAGTCATCTCCGTCGATGAGGTATCCCATACTAATAAGAGCAAATTATATGACTAAGCCCCGTTCCCATATGGGGGTAAGTGTGGTCGCACAGATTAAGATTGGTTGTCATAGTACTAGGATACTGTGCATTTTTCATAAACATTCCCATTTTTCCATTTCTCCACTTTAACACCGACATCTCGGCATTCCATAACCACACAAGTATTTCCAAAGGAGTTTGAATAAACAACATTGTTTTCCATCCTAAAGTTTCATAACTACTACATAGGGTGGCAAAATAATTTCCATACACTTTTGGAAAAGGTTTTGTAAACCATTGGTTTTAAGAGTAAATCATTTGATCAAAGTAGATGCATATATATTTAGGTGCAAGCTCGAGAGTAGCTTGCCTTGCTCGGCAAAGGGGACTTGATCTTGATCTTCTGGTTCAACAAATTCCCCCTCCTCGATATCTCCGGCAACGTTCTCGTCTAATCGATAAACAAACAAATACAAGCAATCACTAAAACTACTCAAACAACATCACATCATCACAGTATCACAATCCTAAATGCTCTAAATAGCCACTGGATACAACAAACAATACAATTTAATTTCAAAACAATTGAATTAAACATTAATTGTTTAAGTCCAAATTATGGCAGAAACTTGTTAAACATGTTTAATTCCACAACTTGAGTTCTGTTGGTCACAAAAATACAAACTAAATTTCTATAGAAAGCTACTGATGTGTAGAAGACAACCCAATTTGAATTGGATCATTTGGAGTTACCAAACTCCCTACACATTGGTTTGAATCCAGTACCTTAATAATCAAGTTTTGGTTACCAAATATGTTCTGTTGTTCCAAAAATTAAATCCTTTTAGGGGTAAGTAAACATTGCTATATGTGAGTTAACAAAATTGGTCCTAACTCATTTGGATCAACCAATAAACATATTTGTTTGTTTTTGTCCAGAAGGGTTTATCTTAAAGTCAACAATTAATATTGCTTAAATAATTCTACCAAAATTAGGGGAGCTAATACAAGGCAGTACTAAGCTAGCAAAATTGGTTTGGAATTATTTGGACTAGCAGAGTATCAGAAACAAACAAGTTTAGATTTTGAACCTTCTGTGGCATTTTCAATAATTCTTTTTAACTATTTATTTAAATGACATGAGACCAATTGGTTGGTTAAACAATTTCATAAGCTTTCCAGAACAATTGAGTTTGATTTATTTGGATTCCTAAATCTCAAGTTATTGATTTTACAAATTGGGTCCAGTACTGAAATTCTTCTGAAATTAAAAATAGAAAAGGTGCTCAGTGTGGATAATGTTGAGAAATCTGACTAGTGGGGCCCTTCTGTCAGTGACTCAGTGAACGGTTGGAAATTAATAAAATGCTGACGGGTGGGGCCAGCCCGTCAGCCGCTCATCTAAATGAAGCGTTACGCGGCCGTTGGATCTAGATCCAACGGCGCACGTTCAAAGGCCACGGCGGCGACCATAAAATGGCGGCGCCGCCGCGCCGGCGGCACGGTGGTAGACGGTTCCTCACCTAGAGGGCTCGGGAGGACTCGGTGATGATGCGAGACGACGGCGGAGGCTCGGGCGAACGTCCTGGCTGAGTCCTACTTGCTGGGACGGCGTGAAACGTCGACGGCGAGCCGCTGAACTTCCACGGCCACGGCAGCGGTCTCCGGCGGTGTCCTGGCGGCGTCTCTGTGCACAAAACAGAGGGGCAAAAGGCTCGGGTGAGTGCGGGGAGTACGGGGATCAAGGTGGTGTGGTCAGTGGAGGAAGGGGAGCAGTAACACGGCACGGCCGTGTCGGCGGCCACCTTCGGATGCGGCGGAGCGTCGAGGAAGCTCACGGGCAGCCGGAGCTTCGAGGGCGGGCTCCGCCCTCCTGGCGGTGCACTGAGGAGTGGAGAGAGTGAGAGGGGTCGGGATGGAGTGGAGGGAGTGCACGGTGCGGGTGGGGTATTTATCGGCCGAGGTCGGTCCACGGTGGGTCGGGTGCAGGAGAGCTCCAGAGGGGCGGAGAGGCCGGTGCGGTGTCTGGGGGGTCCGGGATGGAGCTAGGGCTCGCGGCGTAGAGGATCGCGTGGCGAGGTGCGGTGAGCTGGGCCAATTTTGGCCGGCGCCGTCCGTTCGTCCACGGCGGAGGAATGGGGGACAGCGGCGTTAAGGCGAGGGGAGAGGGTCTCCTCTGCCCGCAGAGGTTGCAGTGGCTCGGGGGCGAGGGAGAGCGCGGGCAAGGGGGCCCTGGGGGGCCTGGGAACGGCGACGTCGAGCAAGGCGCCACGGCGACGGCGACAGTGAGCTAGGGGAGGTAGACGACGACGGTTTTGCAAAAACCCCCCTGGCTCCTGTGCACTGCTTCTTTTCCTTCTTCTTTCTCTTATTTACTTTTCAGTCCTTCTGTTTAATTGCAGTAGCATTTCTTGATTTATTTGAGGCACTAAATCAATTTATAAAAATTTGGCAAAATTTGTGGAGCCTTCCCATAAGGTGCAGAAGCTCCACAAAAATTGGCATAAAATAATAAAATGTTTTGAAACATTTTCTTTTATAGTGTTTTAATTAAGGCATTTTAATTTATTTTTACTTTGTTTACTTTTGAATTTTTAAAACTAATTTGAAAATACTATTTGAGAGAGATAAGTAGTAAGAATGAAATGGGAGGGTTTGCAATACCACTCCACTAAATTTTGTTGGAAACAAAATGAGATCCTCACTTGGAGAATTTGTGTGGCACTTGCCACATTTATTTTTCTTGTTTTGCTTTTAATTTAATCTTCTTATTTTCTTTATGTTTTCAATTAGAGCAAGCAACACACAAACAAGAAGAAATAAACAACACAAGCAAGAATAAGAGATCAACACATATAATTTAACAAAAGTTTTTGTTGGCTCCCATTTTTGGAATTAATAATACTTGTTAATAATTTTTGGGATGTTACAGGATCATACGTTACCAGCACCAACGCGGCCCTTCAAAAGAAAATATCTTTCATTGATAATTTATGATTGTAGTTTGATGAGTACAAACATACGATCGATGCTAAAGTTTTAAGAACAAAACTACTCCCTCCGTTCCAAATTACTTGACTTGGTTTTGTCCAAATACGGATGTATCTATACTTGTTTAGTGTCTAGATACATACATATTTAGACAAACCCAAGTCAAGTAATTTGGAACGGAGGGAGTATGATGCTATATGGCGTGAGCCGGGGCAAATTTGACGAATTTGACCCTTTTTCAAATTTATTTCACAAAATGGACCAAATTTCAAATCAATTCACGGATCTAACCCTTTCTCACGGCGCCCGCCCCCGGGGCGCCGTGCTATACACCACAACGCCGCGGTCCGGGGCGCCGTAGACCGCGCCACGTCGGCATAGCCGGGCCCGCATGCCGAAAGTACGGCACCCCGGCCAGGGCGCCGTACTACTGACCATGGCGCCCCGGGTTAGGGCGCCGTGCGACTTGAAGTCATTGCCCGCGGCGCCGGCCTGCCCTCACGCTTGTGTTTCTTCCTCCTCGAGCCCGAAGCTCTATCTCTCCCCAGCTTACTGCTCCTACTCCATTTCCACTCAAATCCCGCCGAATCGGAGGGATTTATCCGTGGAATTCGTTTCCCCTGTGTTCTCGACGGTAAACTCCTTTGTTCCCCTCAATTTTGGCCAACACAAATTTTGGCATTTTGTTGTATTGTGCAAATTCGTGGAAACCCTAGAAATTTAGGTGGGGTGCAAAATCTTTAGCTCGGTGTTGATATTTTGGCCATAGGCTTTAGGATTTGTCTGCCATGTTTATGGGTTATGACTTGTATGCCATGGCTAGTGATTTTGTAGGGCCAAACCCTAACCCTAACCCTAGAAAATGTAATGCCATGGTTATGGTTTCTATGAAAAGTGGTATGCCTAGTTCGTAAAATGTAATATGAATTGTCGTTGCCATGTTTATGATATAGTTTTGTTTATCTTTAGATGTCGAGAATCGTGAATGTTCATCATGTGGACTTCACGGCTTTCTCGAAAGGAGTTGTTGATGACCTCGACACGGAGGAGGTAGTCATTGTGTTTGACACTAGTAGTCCTACCCTAGCCGATGTTGTGGAGAAGGTCCGAAGTGAGTTGAATTGGATGGACAGAAATGATGTAGTTCATTTGAAAGGAAGATACAATGTTGGGTTTGATCATTACATTCGTTGGAAGTTGATGACTCTCGACTCCGAGATTCGTTGGCAAGCTTATATGGAGGTTGTCTTTGCCTCACAAGACAAATCTCTAGAGCTATTTGCCGCGAAGAAGGTTGGTGCTCGATTGGACATTGACTTGAATCGGCCTAGCGGTGCTAGTAGCCCGGTTCAACATGAAGAACAACATGAGCCCGTTTTGTATGAAACTACAATGAGCCAACCTCCATTGAGCCAACCTACAAGCCAACCTCCATTGGACCAACCCTATGGGCCGGAAGTATGTAAACAATTAGAGGAACGTTGGCAAGCTCGTAAAAAGGAGGCCTTGGATGATGATGCCGACAATGAAGAGACCGAGGTTGATGAAACAGAAGGTGATTCTGCCGAGGGTGATCAGGCGGAAGCTTATCTTAAAAATCATGATATTGGAGATGTCGAGGCAAATTGCTATGAAGAGGACATGGATCAGACTATTCCATATGGTCGATCTTATGCATTGGACTCCGACGATGAAGGCCCGGATGAAGAAGTTGACGAGGACGGGTTGACGGCTAAGGAAGCCAAAGCATTTATGAGCGCATATGGCCGGGATCATCGGACATCGCTGTTTCGTGATCTAAGCCTTGCGGATGAGGCTATTGTTGATGGTGGGACAACAAAAATACTAGGCCCAAGGCCATATTCCCAAAAAGATATTGACCTACACGAGCACGGGGTTAGCAGTGGAACCATATTCCAATGCTTAGAAGAACTCCAAACTTGGCTTAAGGAGTATGCGGTGAAGCATCATCGACCATTTCTTGTGAGACACTCAAACATCAAGGTTCGCTACACGGTCAGATGTGAGAACTATAATAAATGTCCATGGATTGTCCGCGCAAGGCCAATCAAAGGAGGGGACCAATGGAAGATTACAAATAGTGTGTTTTCACACACATGTGGTGGAAAGGATATAGACAAGGAAAAAGTAAATAACGATCACCGTCAATTGACCTCAGAGTTCATCGGTCACAAAATAATGGGCAGTGTGAAGATCTTACCGACAAAACCTATTAAGGCCGTGATAGAGTATGTGAAGAAGCTATTCCATTACACACTGAAGTATGGGAAGGCATGGAAGGCCAAGCAAGTCGCCTTTAGGATTTTGTATGGTGATTGGGAAGAGTCATACAACCGCATTGGCATGGTGTTGGGAGCCATGGCGGCAACAAACCGGGGAATGTATTATGTGGTTGAGCCGAAAGGCACGGAAACTAGGACATATGAAGGTCAAACCGTCCGGGTTTTTGGGCGTGCATTCTGGACATTCGAGCCATGCATTAGGGCATTTCAACATTGTAGACCGGTTTTGTCCGTGGATGGCACATTCCTCACCGGTAAGTTCAAGGGCACAATCATGGTCGCTATAGCGCATGATGGTGGAGACAGATTGGTGCCTTTGGCCTTTGCTTTGGTGTCTGCGGAGAACAATGATAACTGGGGGTGGTTCCTAGGTCTAGTGAGGACCAAAGTTGTTGGACCAGGAAAAGAGATTTGCATCATCTCGGACCGCCACCATGGGATACTAAACGCGGTGGAGATTGAAATTCCAGGATATGGTCGTGTGCACCATCGGTGGTGCATGAGACATTTTGTCTCAAACTTCTACAGGGCATGTGGAAGTAAGGAATTATCTGATGAACTCCAAGATTGTTGTCTCGCCTTCACCGCTCGTCATTTCAAGAAATTGTATGACAAAATATTCCGCCTTGCAACCCCCGGGGGTAAAGAGTTCCTACATAGGAACTTGAAGGATAGAAACAAGTGGTCGCATGCTTATGACTCTCAAGGCATGAGGTACGGTGACATGACAAGCAACATGGCTGAATGTTTCAACAAAGTGCTGAAGGGTGTGCGTGCGTTGCCAGTGTCAGCAATTCTCGAATATACCTTCATGAAAATGAATGAATACTTCTTGAAATGGAGTGAGGTAACGGCCAAGCAAATAGCTGGGGATAACAAAAGAGAAAAGAAATATGAATATCCACCGAAGATCGACAAGTGGATGACATACCAGAAAAGGAAGGCTGACACGCTAGAGGTACAAGAATTTGAAAACACAGAGTTGGTTTATGAAGTCCACGAGGCCCGAGGAATCACTCAAGGTGGTGTCCAATATGGAGGATGTTCGTTCAAGGTTTATCTGACACAAGGCGAGTGTTCATGCGCGAGACCAACCGTGTTCCATCTCCCTTGCTCACACATGTTGGCGGCGGCACGAGTTAGAAAAGTGGGTTATGAAATGTCAAGTAATATTAGGATGCACGAGCATACTATTGAGGCTGTTAAGGCCACCTGGGCTGCGAGGTTCCAACCCTTTCTAGACCCATCGGTTTGGCCCGTTTATGAAGGACTCCCTCTATACCCCGATCTGGCTACAAAGGTGGATAAAGTTGGAAGACGGCCTACAAAGCGTTTCAAAAATGACATGGACGATTGGGGTGGTGGTTACCACCGCGAATGGGGCAACAAAATTTTGTAGAGCCTACACAAGAACAGTACGTGAGTGGTAGTAGTAGGAGAAAGAAATCAAAGGGAAATGATGGTGGAAGTACAAGTCAACCAGTTGGAGATGCAAGCCAACGAGGTTGTGCTGGCAACGGGAGCGGGCATGGTCGTGGCCTACCAAGTGATGGTGGCATACCAAATGATGGCAATGGAGAGGGCATGGTCGTGGAATACCAAGTGGTGGTAGCAATGGGAGGGGCCATGGTCGTGGCATACCAAGTGGTGGTGGCATGCCAAATGTTGGCAATGTAAGCGGGCATGGTGCTGGGATACCAACTGGTGTACCAAGTGGTAGTGGTGGTGGTGGTGGAGAACATGTTGACGCAAGTGTTGGTGTTTACCGACGTGGTTTCCCATTTTTGTTAGGATTTCCACCAGGACGTAGAGGTAGATTTAGAGGGAGAGGTAGGGCGTAAATAAGGTAATAGCTTCCATTTGTTACTTTTCTGTTGAGTTTCTTATTTCGAAATAATGTCCATTTTTCTCCCAACTAAAAGATCATACTTGCAATTTTGTAGGAATGGACTGTTCTGATCTGGACGCGAAGCCGATGGCATGGCAGCAGAGCGTCGACGTTGCCGTAGGGCACGAGGCGCCGAAATGTTGGTGCGGTGACATTTGCAAGATGAAGCAGTCCAGCGATTGGGACGAGACGAGAGGCCGGAGGTTCTGGATGTGTCCCAACTATGCTTGGGACAAGCCCAAGCCAATAAAAAGTAAACCCAAGTCAACAAAAAGCAAGCGGAAGCCTCCAAAAATATGGAGCGCCCGCAGGTACATGACTCCTCTTCAACAAAGAACTTACCTCTATTTTATGCAACTTCTAACTCATTACTTTGTTTGTAGTCACCTCTGCCTATTTGCAAGTACTACCGGTGGATAGACTTGGAGCAAAGTTGGCTCTACAAGAGTGAGGTGGATAATATGGTCAACAAATCATGGGAGCGTTTCTGGGAGAAAGATCGTGAGGAGGAGCGGGCCAAAAAGGAGATGGAGCAAGCTGAAAGGGACGCAATGAAGGCTGAGGAGGAAAAGAAGCTCCGCGAGAAGGAGAGACATGAAAAGACTGAAAAGGCTCTTATTGCAAGATTGGCGTGGGAGGCGGAACAAGGTGAACGTGCAAGGGCGAGGAATGAAGAAGATGAGAGAATGCACGAGAGGGCTTGCCGTGCACGAGAGGAGGAACAAGCGGAACAAGACCCGGCGAAGCGAAAGGGAAAGTATCCCCGTTGGACTCAATAGAGTTGTCAACTTTATTTGTCAAGAACCTTTAGTGAAGCAAAGAAACTATCCGAACAAGCCCTTATGGCTAGAGTTGTCAACTGTATTGCTTCCATGTCCCTATTGTGTACTCGCCCTTATGGCTTGATGATGTATCTCGCAAACTTTTTATTTCTTGTTTTTTAACATCTGTTTGGTGTCATTCATTCCTCACGAAAATTCCAGCAAACATAGCTTTTCTCTGGAGGTTTCATCAGTTCGGCAGCACGACGCCCTAGCCCAGGGCGCTATACTAGTGACCACGGCGCCCCCACCTAGGCGCCGTGCACCTGGACCATCGGATGTCTGCTCTACCTCTGGGCGACTTTCGTGAGCTAACAGAGCACACCCGGAGGGAGCCCCGGACAAAGCTAGCACGGCGCCCCGGTACAGGGCGTCATGATGAGCACTACGGCGCCCTACACTGGGGCGCCGTGCTATCTTTGTCCGGGGTTCCCTCCGGGTGTGCTCTGTTAGCTCACGGAAGTCGCCCAGACGTAGACCAGACATCCGATGGTCCCCAGGTGCACGGCGCCCTAGGTCGGGGCGCCGTTCTTAATAGTATAGCGCCCTATATTTGGGCGCCGTACATCTGTTTGCTGCTGTTTCTTACCGGGCATTGCTGTACCGCAAGATTACGCAACACATTACAGGAACATATCACACAAATTAGTACTCTAACTCATTTCATACCATCGCCCTACATTACACAAATAAAACGACAGATGAATAGTTTGTAGCATTACATGAATAAAAGGACACACTAATAGTCTCTAACTCATACTACTCTGAACTAGACTCGGACGTCGCACCCTCGTCATCATCGTCGGCATCATCATCTCCCATACCAAAAGGCGGGGAATACCAACGAAACCATCGAAGTCATCTTCGTTGAGAGGTGGCATGTCGAAATCGTCGACGTCACTTTCATTGAGGATGCCTGTTGTATCATGTGGAACATTGTTGAAGCCACGTTGGATACGGTCATCTCGAAACTCTCGTAAATGCTTTTTCTGAAGTTTATGCATCTTATGGCCCCGCACATTTGTTGCCTTGCACATGGACCACAAATTAGTGAAATAGTTGAGTAGCCCTCTTGTATTCCGCTTTGCCCCACTTGATGATTCACCCATTGCGATTTTCCGTGACCGAGTAGGAGAGTTGGTGTTGGACTCCTTGCGCTTGACCATAGGTTGGTACGGACGATGAGTAACATTTTCCGGAAACAAATCCACAAGGACTGGAGTCTGTTTGTATGGAGGCTGATTCTTCACATACTTGATGAAGGCGTAGATGTATGGTCCATAGCATAGAGATCGGCGGTTTATGACCACCTGTCTCATCGTCTCGTACATCCATTGCATCAGATCTATCTCACCATCATAATGACGAGCTTGGTACAAGAGCTGGATCACATGACCCCGGACCTTGCCAAAATCGCCGGCCTTTGGACAAATGGTGACATTGAGTAGCTTCATTAAATAGTAGTATTTTTCCCTCAACCCAACGATATCACCAACCTTCTTGTAGCCTTTTGGATATATACTCCTAAGGCAGTTCTTACTTGGCGGAACACCTCTCCCATAGCACTGAAGACCCTTTCCCGCCTCACATTGTTCTTCATAGTGCATGGCCTTGACAAAGTCGATGAAGGGGGCACTGAACATGTCATTGCCAGTCATCCACTTCAATTTTTCGGCGGGTCATCCACAAAGAAAATGGTTGCATAAAACTGTTTGACCACCTCCACATTGTAATCTTGTTTGAATTTCATGATGTTCTCAACACCCATGTTCTGACATATCCACCTAACATTGGCAAATTGATGCTCATTTTCTTGAATGTACTCAAAGTCCACGTACTTCTGTTCCACAACCTCCTTGCTCTTCTTTTCAATGACAAAATTATATATGTCATATTGTTGTCTACTCCAAAAACGTCCATCACCAACATTCTCTTTTGTAGACACGTACGGATCCACGTTCATTCTCGTCTCAATCCATTCTTTCTGACACATGGTGACGAAATCGTTACCCTTTTTTCCTTTCCTTTCAGAGGTTTTGCTTTTTTTGGAGCGAGCTTCGACGGGCTCGGAGAATTGGCCGCACGCTTCCTACCCATTCTTCCCCAATTTCAAACTTGTCCTACAAAAGTATTGCGAGAAATCAACTTAAATAAATGCAAGACAAAACATATAGCAACTCATGCTAGCACGTACATAAATCATGAGACAAATCATCAGAAGCATAGTAGGTTCGTAAAATTCAATAGGATACAAGGTTCATGAGGATACAAATTCAAGGATACAAGGTTCACGAGGATACAAGGTTCATGAGGATACAAATGTGAGGCATAATTGAAAGTTCAACATCTGGGAGCACAAGGTCGCTTCCCCTTCCTGTTCCTCTAAAGCTCAAAGGCTTGAGCAAGGTCGCTTCCCCTTCCTCTTCCTCTCATGTTCTTCTTCCTCTTCCTTTTCCCTTGCACGACGAGCCTCACGAAGCACCTTCTCATTGAATAGCCTTTTCTCCATGTCTCTCCTTGCATTCTCCACACGACGCCACTTGCGCCAATTCTCTTCGAACACAAGTTTAGCTCGCTTGTTGCTCGCCAATCTTTCAGCCTCGAGCCTGTCCTCATATGCTCGATGCTCACGGCGCAGCTTTTCATTCTCCTTTCTCCGAGCTACTTCCTCCTCTTCTTTCTTCTTCCTCTCCATGGCAGCTTCCTTCTCTCTAACCTTCCTCGCAGCTTCCTCCCACCACCCCGGGCTGCCACCTACATCCTCTACGTCATCCCCCCACTTCTTTGTTGCCTTGTTGGGTTGAGATGCGGCCATAGCACTAGGGGGTTACCGAAAATTAGCCAATTGAAAACCTAATCAAATTTCTAGGGTTTCCCGATTTCGAATGGATGCGAATGATTTAACCAACAAAAAGAGGGGAAAAAGAGGGAATACCTTCAAAACTTGAATGGGAGGCTAAATCCAGGAAAATAGGGATCGAATCCGAACTCTTTTGAGAGGGATTTGAGACCAGCGGCGACAGGCGGGGAGCTGTTCTTCCGGAGAAAAGGAAAGTGAGGCTGGATGCGTGGTCGCGCGAGGCTGGGTACTAGCAGGGCGGCACGGAGCCCCAGGGTGGGGCGTCGTGTATCTGCCAGAACGGCGCCGTGGTGCTGGACTGGGAAAAATCCTAGATTTCTAAGTCCCAGAACAGTGCTGGACTGGGAAAAATCCCAGATTTCAGCTCCATCGCCGTGTTTCTGATCAACCATGTTCAAATAAACCGAAAAAACTCTAACATGACAATCTAAGGAATGCAACTATTGCATCTAAACTTGGTCCAACAGAATTAAGAGCCAGTACTGAAGATCAACAGTTCAAACAGTTCAACGATTTCAACTACGAGTTCAAACAGATCAACAAGTCCCAGATCATCTAAGTTCAAACTACAATTTCAACTGAAGATCATGCTAGTGGACACGGATAAGACGAATACTACAAGTTCGTAACATCAAGTTCATGGAAGTTTGACTTCAGTTGTTCTTCTTCTTCTTCCTAACGGCCAGCTTCTTGGTAGGTTTCCTCTTCCCTTGATCTTCATACAAAGAGGGAGAAAATGTCGGCTCTCTTCTTGGTATGCCTCTGTCCTTCAAACCGAAACTACAAGGAGTGGGCTGACTAGACGGAGGTGCATCGGGGAACTGCGAGGTGTTGACCTCCTCTCGATCTTCGTCCTCATCGTCTGCCCCCTCGTCCTGAACAGAGGCTTCTGCACTGCTTGAAGAGGCGCCATGGGGACGGCTTGACTGCTTGAAGAGGCGCCATGGGGACGGCTTGAAGAAGCTCGGTTCAAGCCACAGCTACCAGGTGAGGCACGTGCACCGCCTTATGAGGAGCCCGACCGTGTAACAATGGTGTCGTCGGTACGACAACCGAGAAGAGCACCTAAGCCACGTGCCCAAGCCTTCATGTGCTGTAGGATAACAAAAAAGTGGCGTTACACTTTTGAGCATGCACAATATAAAAGGAGAGAAAAATTCAGGCAAGAAACTTCCCACCAGTTAAAAGGAGAGAAAAATTCAGGCAAGAAATTTCCCACCAGTTAAAACCCATGTCAAGTAAATATAGAAGCCAAGTTATGTCTCTTAAAATTGAGTTAGGGAATCAGGATCAAATTCTAGTTGTGTCTGAAAGGAAACAAATAAAAAATAATGTATATTTTGAATGAAAACGCTCAAGAAAAAAACTTAAACTGAATGATGTTGCATCCAAACTTATTTAATTATTATTCATCTACATCTGGTCATACTGATAGTATTATTGATAGTATTATTCAAATGTACCCATCAGAGTACTGTATTCATCTGGGCATCCAAACTTACTTAAACCGACAAAGCACAAGGGTGATATTTATCAACTATCACTAAGTAATCATGCTATAATACATCTACATCTGGTCATACTGATAGTATTATTCAAATGTACCCATCAGAGTACTATATGGCTTGGTTCTTGCTTGAATTTTGTTTTATACAAAATCTCTGAATTAATAAAAATCATTTACCGGAAAATAAGATCAGCAAACATGTGTCTCTTTTGTTAGAAAATATCAGTTGTCATGTTAGATAGCATGTCAAGGAATAGCTAGAGCAAGTCAAGGATAACAAAATGGAATTGTTCGTATATAAAAGGACTTACACTTTTGAGCATGCACAATATAAAAGGGCAAAATGGAACTTTTGTATACTTGTATGTCATACCTCAGCGAAAACTCTAAGTGCCTCGTAAGATTCTCCATGATCCGGAGGGTGTCGGAGTGCATGCCCAACCTCGTTCACATGATTTGACAACTCGGTTTGCTGTCAAGTCGGTGAACAATATTGGCTAGAATGCATGTTCGTATATATCAACAATGCAATATAGGTCCGGCGCACTGATACATCAAAGGTATAGAACCAAAAACTTACCACAAAGTTGATCACCGGAGCTAGGTCTTGATGTCTACCCTGCTGGATGAGCCTATTGTACTCAAGATTAGCCAAGTGGTCGAAGGGGGGATTGGCTGCCGCCAAGATGTCCTCGCTACGGAAAGCCGAAGTGTTGAGCTTAAGACGAGTATTTGCCTTAAGCCAGGCGAGATACTCGTTGAATGCTCTATCATCATGAGGTGCTGGGACACGGAGACGCCCATGGACTCTCTCATGCTCAAGTCTAGCAACCATGTCATTGAACACGTTGATGTGGCTCATATGCTTCTTTGGCCAATTCTTTTCACCTTTCGTCCTCTGTTTGTCCAACCTACATGGCAAAATCCATACATGTTAGTACTATCAACACAACTACATAACGATGGAGTAAGCAATACATAGCACTTATCCATGCAGCTCCTGGCTTGTATCGATATAATCTGGCGGGGTAGTTTGATAAAATCCAAATTGTCTCATAACCCGGTTTGGCAGGTGTCACTCGACTGCATAGAAACAAATCATAGGGCAAACCATATGCCACAGATGTTGTTCCGCTAGACACGCCGGGTTCAAAACGAACCGGTGCTCGATTGAGCCTATCCGACCTGGCGGTCCATATGGCTCCCAGGTCACCTGTGCCAAGATCTAAATTAGCAAGCTACTTACTGATAGCTAAAATTGAAAGGAAAGTAGCAAAGATAGTTGTAGCTTACATATTCAGCCTTCAATGTATCCAACTCGTTGATGTAGTGGATATACATTTTCTGGGAGGTACCAAAATCACGGTTAACATGGTCCCAAGCATAGACCATTGTAGGTAGGTGAAAGTTGTCCTTGTGATCGTCCCATACGCCATAATTGTCATCGTGAGGTGGTCTCCCTACAGGCAAATGCTCCCAACTCCAGATGGATAAGAGCAACATACAACCACCGATATTGCATTCTTGAACACCGTCACCCCTACGGCACGCCTCGTCCAACTGCACACACAAGATGATAAGGTAGAATTAGATACATGTAATTCTGCTAAGAATGCAATACCGTAAAAATCCATGCACGTTTTCGTTTACCTGTCGATACAAATAAGCTAGTGTGGCCGTACCCCAACTCCATTTGTACTCCCAAACAGCAAACAACTGAAGCCACATAAAAGGGGCGTTCCTCCCACTGCTGTCCGCAAATAGAACACGGCTGACAACGTACCACAAGTATGCCCGGGCATGCTGCTGAACCCCTTCAGAATCCTCGTCCAACTCAGGTGGGCACACCGCAAAATGCTTGGCAATCCAAGAAAAGGAGGCACCGGCGGATGCACCTTTCTTCGGCTCCGGTGCCTTCCCGAGTAAGCAAGCCATAATCCCTTCCTATCCAGCAGTATCGGTGCTCCGGCACACGGGATCCCCACCAATGGGAAGTGCCAAGATCATTGAAACATCTTGCAAAGTGACGGTCATTTCCCCGCACGGCAAGTGAAAGGTATGTGTCTCAGGACGCCACCGGTCAACCAGTGCGGTGAGAGCACACGGGTTCATCTTCGGCATCCCACGAGAAACGATCTGTACCAAAGGGAGAAGCCCAGTCTTCCGGATGTACTTCGTGTATCACTCGTCATACTGCATCTTCGGGTGCTTTGCACTCACCGGACCCTCAACTCGAGAGCTCCGCAAGTGCAGGTGGGGGAAAAGCACTCCTTCATCCGCCAAATAATGGGCACGGTGATACTTGTCATATCCATCTTGTAGAAGAGAATACTCCGACATCCTGCAAAAAAAATATACAAGCATTGTCATATATCAATAATTCAACATACACAAATAAGCTAGTGTACTAACTATACAAGCATCCTGTATAGTTCAAAACCTACAAGCATTACCATAAATTATATCCATTAGTAGGCTACAACTATCTAGTACTACACAAATTTATCTAGTACTACAAATCAAATATCTAGTACAAATATATCACCTACAATACATAAATAAGCTACTGTACTGCTATATAGTGACATTAACAGTGAGATGAGCTAGCTAATGTCGACTACACAGATTTATCTAGTACTACACAAATCAAATATCTAGTACTGCTATATCACCAATCTAGTCTAAGTGAGCTGAGCTAAGTGAAACTAAGATCCAGTCTTCTACGTCTAGGCTAGCAGCCGGAGGAACCTACACAAATAAGGCTGGGGAAATACCTTGAGGCTGCAAGCGGAGGCACGAGGTCGGCGGTCAGCGGAGCCTTCAGACGAGACGGGAGCGGGACCTCCGTCAGCGAAGCTCCATGGCGGGCACCGGGGAGGTTGCGGCGACGACCACGGAGGGAGGGGTCACGGCGACGGGCACGAAGGGGGGGACGATGGCCGCGGGCAACGGAGGGAGGGGACGATGGCGACGGAGGGAGAGGTCGCGGCACCGGGCACGGAGGTGGGGACGATGGCGGCGGCGGACGTCGGCGATGTCCAAGGAGATGAGCGAGGTCGATTTGATCTGTGGATTGGAACTGCTGGCGGCCCGATCTAGTCTAACCCTAAGTCAGCATACGGCGCCCTAACCCGGGGCGCCATGGTCAGTAGTACGGCGCCCTGGCCCGGGGCGCCGTACTTTTGGCATGCGGGCCCGACTATGCCGACGTGGCGCAGTATACGGCGCCCCGGACCGCGGCGTTGTGGTGTCTAGCACGGCGCCCCGGGGGCGGGCGCCGTGAGAAAGGGTTAGATCCGTGAATTGATTTGAAATTTGATCCATTTTGTGAAATAAATTTGAAAAAGGGTCAAATTCGTCAAATTTGCCTGAGCCAGAGGGGTCACCATGGATGGGCGGGCCACGAATTCCAGATGATCCAACAACATTATCGTACTGGTCAGTAAAACTAGTACTACTACCACCGAAGTGTTATCGGGTACATAAATGCAGATGCATGCACGCTTCGAGATTTAATAATTCTGTACGTGCATGGGCCAAGGGCCAGTACGTTCTGCTGGGCTACTAGCGAGGCAATGTCACGAGCTGCCTCTGACATGCAATACGGCACCACCACCACCACAACACCCTTTATTTCTACAACCTTTTCCTTGTGTTGCATCGGTTTGGATCTTTGGTAGACTAGGGAGCTCATGTTCCTTCACACGATTTCAGCTTTCTTCCGGTGAGAGAGGACCTCCCATGAGAACCCTAGCTAGTAGAGTCACCACACTGTGGTGTTCCTTTGCATAATTGCATGGCAACGCACTTGAATGTTCGCCCCCTTTTCGTGTGTGATGACATAAAAGAAATCTACTAGGGCAATCAGGCCTGTGAGATTCAGTATATCTGCTATATATCCAAAGTAAACGACGCACATGTATATATACACTGCGATAGTACAATCACTGATCGTGGACTGTAGAGGGTGGTGGGACAGGTCAAAATAGATGTGTGGGCCTTTGTTGTGTTGGACAAGACTAAAGCAAGCAACAACACGCCAACATGCATTATCCAAATTTCATCTTCTTGTCTGACAAAAGCACCAAATACTTTTAATTGGAGAAATAGTTATGAAAATCCATTTGAGGCCAAAAGTTTGACTGCTATGCTTTAACAAGAAATTCTTAATTTTTAACTGACAACACCACAATCTATATATTCACTGCGACCCAATAAAAGTTCGGCAACGCCAACAGCCTCCAGAGAACATCCCTGAATTTGTACATAGCACCTATGAATTAGTCGTCCGTTCTCACAATATTTATGTCGTCCAAATCAATGCATGCACCGTAAGACTTGATAGGCGTAGTAGGATGGTTTCTATGAAAATGGCCTGATTACCAAAGTCGGTCAACTGTGCAGTATTGGATCCTGATGTCCTTTTTCGGCTAGAACTAGTTCTTGCCTGAAGATGTCACTATCTGAGAAGACGAGCACCCATTTCATAAGAGTAAAATTAATAATACAACCAACAATCGGTTCTATATAGTTGCCAAGTTACGTATGGCCAAAAAAAGTGTCAAACGCCAGACCCGAAGGGATAAGTGACCGCTACAGTAACTGAGAGAGGAGAAAGCGAGGCGACCGAGTTTCGCCGTCGAATCCGCCGCTTCCCTCCGTCTCCGGCGCCGGCGCGGCGTCGTGAGGCGGAGGGAAGCTTTGGATCTCGTCCGGGCGAGTAGTCTAGTACTAGTTAATCTAGTTTTCGTCCACTATATCGGCGTCATCGAGCTGGAGGCGGTGGCGGCGGTGGTGGAAAATAAGGTCTCCCCTCCCTTCTCCGGTCCGGCGAGGTTCTCGCCGGGGAGGTCGTGGAGTTCTGTCCCCCTTCGTGCTCGTCACGGCGGCGCCGGCGAGTGCTTCTTTTGGGGTTCCTGTCCTCCGTCCCTGCTGTCGCGGCGTCGTCGTCTTCTCCTGTGGCGACGTGGGACTATGAGGTATGTGCTGGAGATTGCGGTGGTGTCTGCTGGCTTCCGGCGCAGGGTTGCCGGAGTTTGTGTGGCGGAATGGAGGAGGTGGTGGTTTGGCCGTGCTCGTTCAATGAGCTAGATCTCGTCGCTGTGCTTCGGGTGGATCTTGCGGTCGCCTACATGAGTGGAGCTGCGCCTCATTCCAGGTTCGGCGGTGGTCGGCTTCTTCTCCGGCGTCTTCGGCGGTGGAGCAGAGGTGGCAGACCGGCGGCGTGTTCAGCGGAGGATCCTGGGGACCAAGTTGTAATTTCCTTTTTTCTATGGTCTTTTCTGCTGTTGTGCTGGGGCTTGGGACCCACTTGCCGTGTACTGTGTGTTGTATTCCTTGTTGTATCTCGGTGAATACATGCAGTATACTAAGTTCAAAAAAAAATTTACGTATGGCCAATCTGATAGCTCATTAATATGTGCCCGGCTTATTTTCTCACAAGGACATTACAGGAAAACGTGTAGTTCCGTCGGCAAACACGCTTTCTGTCGACGGTTTTCCCCTGCGTCGGCAACAAAAGTCGTCAGCAACAAAGAGGTAACAGACGGCTCCGTTTGACGGCGTTGGCAGAGTTGCTGACGGCTAGCCGTCAGCATACTAGTTGCAGGTTTTGAATACTGGACGTGCAATTTTATTTTTCCAAGCGGAAATATATAAGCCGACGGCTCCTACCGTCGGCATACAGCTACCGCTGTTAAACTTTCGTCGGGTGAACAAACGGGACATCCACGTGCCACCTATATGTCGACGGCCTTGTCTACACCAATGGTCACCCTCGGCAAAAGTTTGGTGTATGTCGACGGCTGCGCGGAAAGGGCCGTCGGCATAGCCATGATATGCCGTCGGTATCTGTTTGCGGACGGCCATTATAAGAGCCGTCGGGATATGCTCTATATGCCGACGACCTCGATAAAAGCCGTCGGCAACAAGATAGCCATCGGAAACTGGGCCTTTTCCTGTAGTGAGAGTGGTGTGTGGTGGTGATCCTCTCACGTAGTCCCTTTTTGAGATATTGTGTTGTCATATACGATGCTATATTGCTCCATTTTTTAATACATAAATCCATATTATGCATTCCTTTCTCTTATGGTTGCTACTTGCTACAACTATTGATGCAAATTTGGAGGCAATACAATCCACTTTGGTTACCAGGTGCAAAGTATGTTGTTTAATTGTGTGATATGTCAATTAGAACTCTTTGCAATGAATTACCACTAGAGACACTGGTTTGTGCTACAAAAAAATTGAATCACTGGTCTATGCAACAATGATCTCAAGAGTACTATAGAAATAGGTTTTCACTCCGCTTTATAAATAAAGCCACACCGGCCAAACCAATACAATGACCTCAAGAGTTACCAGCTTGTGTAATTTTCTAAGCTCTTACGTTGCACTGATGTGTTGTTGACCTCCAGAACTCATGCGTCGTCAGCTTAATATATGCACCAACGAATTTCTCAATTAAATAGAAATGAACATTCAGCCTGTTGCTCGATGGAAAAAATCTAGATCTCACGAGAGAGATGAGAAATTGAAGAATTTGAGCTCCGAACTGGATGAAATTTTGCACAGAGAGGAGATGACGTGGCGACAACGCTCGAGGGTGGCTTGGCTACAAGGAGGAGACAGGAATACTAGCTTCTTCCACAAAAAAGCATCCTGGAGGTAAAAGAAAAACTTGATCAAAAAACTTAAAGCCAATGATGGATCGACCAAGGAGAGATTGAAAACATGGCTTCTGATTTTTCCAAAAACCTGTACACTGAGAGCAGTACGGGTAGGTCGGATGGTGTTCTAAACTTCTTACACCAACCCATCACGGATGATATCAATTCACAGCTTTGTGCGGCCTTCTCTGACAAGGAGATCAGTGACGCCCTTTTTCAGATAGGGCCTATCAAAGCTCCTGGGCTGGATGGGCTGCCCGGCAGGTTCTTCCAGAGGAACTGGTTGGTGCTAAAGGAGGAGGTGATTGCTGCGGTCAGGAACTTCGCAATGCACCGGAGAGTCTCTCAGACTTTAGACCGATCAGCCTATGCAATGTCTTGTATAAGATCATCTCCAAGTGCTCGGTGAACAGAATGAGACCGTTGCTCGATGGAATCATCTCTGAATCTTAAAGTGCATTCATCCCGGGGAGATTGATTACCGACAATGCTTCCATTGCTTTTGAAGGCTTCCACAAAATTCAGCATAGCAAAAACCCGAAGAACAACCACTGTGCCGTTAAGCTGGACCTATCTAAAGCATATGACAGGGTCAGTTGGGAGTTTCTTGAGAAAACCCTTACTCATTTGGGTTTCTGCAAAACTTTTCTGTCCGCTTTTCTGTCAGAGTCAATGGGAAAACTCTGGAGCCCTTCACTCCTTCGAGAGGCCTAAGACAGGGCGATCCCCTAAGCCCCTATTTGTTCCTGTTCGTGGGGGAAATCCTTTCCTGTATTCTCAAGGCCAAGACCGCGGAGGGAGCTATCACTCCCATCAAAGTGGCTAGAGGGGCACCTGGTATTTCGAATCTGATGTTCGCTGATGATTGCCTTCTCTTCTTCAAAGCTACGCATGAGGAGGCAGCAACAGTACTTGATGCCCTTGGTCTTTTCGAGAGTGGCACTGGACAACTTCTGAACCCCAACAAGTGTTCTCTGCTGTTTAGCAAGTGTTGCCCGACTGAGATGCAGAAAAAGATCAAAGACACACTTTCTATCCAAAGTTCCACGTTTGAGGAGAAATACCTTGGACTTCCCACTCCTGAAGGCAGAATGAAAATGTCACAATTTCAGCCAATTATGAAAAGATTCTCGAAGAAACTCTCAAATTGGGCCGAGAAATTCATGTCCCATGGTGCTAAAGATACTCTCATCAAGTCAGTTGCTCAAGCCATCCCTATCTATTCTATGAGTGTCTTTAAGATGTCAGCTGGATTCTGTGACCAGTATGAGAAGATGATCCGTGATTTCTGGTGGGGAGATGAACAGGGGCATAGAAAGGTGCATTGGCTCGCGTGGGATCAACTGGTGAAACCCAAAGGCAAGGGGGGGCCTTGGCTTCAGAGATGTGAGCCTCTTTAACCAGGCGCTGCTTGCTAGACAAGCATGGAGGCTCATCCAAAACCCTACCAGTCTCTGCGCAAGGGTGTTGAAGGCCAAGTATTTCCCCAATGGAAACATCCTCGACACCGTGTTCGCCTCGGATGCGTCTCTGTCGTGGCGTGGTCTGGAATTTGGGCTACAGCTTCTGAAACAAGGGATCATCCATCAGGTGGGGGATGGCAGGAAAGTGTGAGACCTGCCGCCGGAATCTAGTTTCAGGAACACGGGGCGCGACTGGATCCAACACCTGCTCCAGTTCTCGTCTGACATTGTTCGTGCTAGGACCCTGCTCCTGTTGTGGAGGGCTTGGCACCTCAGGAACGACATCGTGCATGAGGAGGGGAAGGCGAAAGTGTTGGACTCTGTCATCTTCCTTCAGGACCTCATGCGAGACATGGATCCTGGTCGCTCTCAGATGCATGACCCTAAAGGTAAGCAGCCGGCCGTGTCGGCCGCTCCGTCGCCAAAAGACAAGGTGGTGACTCGCTGGGTGGCTCCGCCACAGGGGTGGGCTAAACTCAATTCCGATGGCTCACTCCGACGAGCCGGCGAGTCGGGGGGCACCGGTGCGGTGATCAGAGACTACCAGGGTACAGTTATCGCTGCTGCCGGAGAGCCGATTCTCAGGTGCTTGGACGCTGATGAATCTGAGGCCAGGGCCGTTCTGCTTGGCCTCCGCCTGCTCGCTTGACTCGTCCACTGTGGTTGCCGCCCTGACCTCGAGCGAGACAGATAGGTCCATAAACTGGGATGTGATCGAAGAGGCTAAGACCCTGATCCGGAGATTGGATGAAGCTGTGGTTGTCCACGTCAGGCGTGAAGCCAATGGGGTTGCTGATGGCATCGCAAAAATGGCCAGATCAGCGAGCGAGTGGTTCCTGATTCAAACCCCGCCAAGGCACATTGGAGAGCTCATTCTTTCCGACATTCATGATGATCCTGCGTGATCTCTTTTAGCTCTCCTTCTTTCTCAAAAAAAAAAGGAACATTCAGCCTGTTGCGTACCTTTTCGTTCATGATTTTCCACATTCTCTATTTGCCCATTCGCGATGGCCAAATTTAATTTGTCATGTTTTTAGGAGAATATTTAATCTCGTCAAGAAAGAACTCACTATGTCAGGGCATGCACACCATTAGAGGCTAGATTTTTCTCACCACGACGTGGAATGAGTGTGGAGTATCAAACATGTACTCTGTCACGCTTTGGAACGGAGGGAGTATGTTGTAACGCTGTCACGCTTCCTTTAACGTGACTAGCACGGTTTGTCGTTGTAACAATATTAGATTGACTAGAGTTTGTTAGCTAGTTGTTAGACCTAGATTTGTATCTATCCTAACCTGACCGTGAGCTTATATCTAACTATATGAAAGATGGGCAATTCCTCGGCCTCACAGCGATCGGCCACTGTTCCTGGCAACAGTAGTTACTGTAGCTAGGAACAGTGTTGAACAGTACTCGGATCTGCGCCGTCCAATTTCAATCCGACGGCTCAAACAACATCTCCGCGACACAATTGCAAAAAGGCACCTCACAAATCCAGAGCGTGCTCCGCGATCCACGACTTTACGAAGCAATGGACCTAACTGCAAATTACCGAAAACCCAGGGCCCTTTCAGCAAAACCATCGGCAGATTCCCCCTCCTCTCGCGCGATCCGGAATTCGCCGGCGATTTCGCCGCTGCGCCGACGCGCCGCGCGGCCGCCATGCTCCTCCCCGCCCGACTCCAACCACACTCTGAACTCTGCCGCCTCGCCATCTCCTTCCTCGCCGGAAACCGCGCGCTGGACCGCACGCGTCGCGCCGGATTTTTCGCCGGCGTGGTCGCCGCCCTCCGCCACATCTCCACGCCGCCAGCCACAGCTCCGGCGCGGAGCGGCGCCGCCGCCTGCGGGCGCCCTGGCTTTGCGCGCGTCCGCGTCGCTCACGCTCGCGCCCTAGAACGCCGCGCCGCGACGCTGGCATACTGCACGCCGCCGCGCCAGTGGCAGACCAGTCCATCGCTGACGTCATTGCGACGTCAACGTGGGACCTGTCTATCAGATTCTTTTCTTTTTCCCCAGCAAATTCCACAAAATACAAAAAAAACTTATAAATGGGTCCCACTATTTTGCACAAAATTCAGAAAGTGGAAAATATATTACAAATTGAATGACTTTAAATTTACACACGCAAAAAAAAATGAAAACATAGCAAAATAGTAAAAAAAAAAGAATTCAAAACTTAATATTTTCCCAATTTGAACAATTTTCTAAGCCTCACCATCTTCATAACATAACCTTTTTAAGAGTTCCAGTAATTTCCAAAATTTTAACAACTTCCGAGCGTGGACATTTCCAAATTTCAAATGCAACCATATTGAAGCATTTTAATGCATGTTCTAAATCTGATAATTTCAAAAAAAAAGTTAAATCCTTCAAATCTAACCATTTCACAAACGTCAACAACATTTAAATCTTACTAACTTCCCAAATTGAAATAGGCAGCAAAATTAGCTAGACTTTTCTTATATATTGAGTTAATTGTATTGAATCTCGAACATATCAATATGTATCAAACATTCGTGTATACTTCCCCTAAGCAACATAATCATGTTTTCCTTTATTTATTTTTAACAATATGTTTTATCTGCATCGTGCAGTCCTGATATTTAAATCTCATATACGATATAGTATTCTTAACTATAAATATGAGTACCATTTTAGTTGTTTTAAGCCAACATCAAACAAAATAGTAACTGCAATTTATTCGCTACAATTTTTAAAAATTTCTCGACCACATAGGCACTTCCAACACAATTTTTTAAACATAATTTCTCAACAGTAATTTTAAAAGTCACTTATCTATCGAGAACAAATTTCCAATTATAATTTGCAAATTTTGCACCACAAGCGCGGCGTGACGACGCGCCAAAATTCAACTAGTATAAAGAGAAAGGCCGGCCATGTTTGAGCTGTGCGATTCACCACAATTACTTCTTCGTTGTTTGTTATGGTATCAGGGCTGCGTAGCCATGTTGCGCAATAAGGAACGATGCTGGTTTCGGTCAAACCTGGCGTGTAAGCGCTGACAAAATTCAGACCAGGTAGCACGATGAATTCTCCGGCGTGCAGATTCCAACCAACGAGCCACATCACCATCAAAACGTGCAGAACCATCCATTGATTCTCAAGAGTGCCCCAATCCTGAAGATAGTCCTCACATCTGTCCTGCCAGAGGCGAGGATTCGTTCAACGAATCGAGTCATTTCAACCCGAGGCCCAATTCCATACCGAACATCAAGGCAGTATCCGTAGCTACTGCATCATGATACCGAGGAAGCAAAGATGTCGATGGGTCAACCTCTTGCCGGAGGAGGGACATATGTATCATACCCCTTCCCCCGGTATAGCTTGTCGACGCAGGGCCCGGACGAGCATTTGGTGGCGACATGAGGGCCACCTGACGCCAATGTGTCGCAAGCGCTAGTGAAGTGGTAGGCGGATAATGATTGGAGTGACTGTCGTCACTCGCAGGGGATCCAACTCGTCCACGATCGGCCATCCGCACCAAAATTGAACTCATCGTGCAGATCGTTGATGGCGGAGTCCAATTTCATGGTGATGAACTTGTTTAGTTTGTCGGCGAAGGAATCCAGGTTACAATCCAGCAGCTCATTGAGCTCGCCATGGATGAGATCGTAGATGACGCGCGATTCCAGCGGCAGATCCGACATAGCCGCTTGACGCCGTAGTAATTTGAACTTTGTCGCGAAGCGATGATGGGGAGAAGCGCCAGGATCAGTTGACTCTGATGCCGAATGTAAGGAGAGTGCTACTAATCTATAGTGTGTTGCGAGGAACAGAGAGATCAAGTGAAATATTCTTGGCGGTGGCCGTTCCGCCCCTCCTCACTCCGCCACCAATCCATATTCATGTTCATTCTTAATCCAGATCCAAGCCAATCATCTTGGTACAAGCCAGCGAGTAGTTATAGCCACGCAACACACACGCCACTGCGGGCTAGCAGTTTCCTCTGTCGCTCTCCCCTTAGTGGAGGCCCATCTGCTTCGTAGGCCTTGCCCGGATTGTTGAAAATGTTCTGTTGTCGGGTAGTACTGTTGACGGATAAGCACGAGGGCGTAGTCAGGGACGTGGGCAAGTGCTTGCAGTCCGTCTAACCCGATTCACAAGACTGGCCTCACCTGTAGCTGGTGAGGTGCTGACACGTCTGGAAGTATTGTGTTGCGCCCATTCATGATACCACCCATTCCCAAACCAAGTTGCATATATGCTGGCTGAGACTGATGCAAACAACTACCAGCTCTACAGGGCAAGTTAAGCTAGCGACTCAAATATTGGGCACAAGAGCTAGCATTTATACACAGACCAATGCAAGTGCCAGTTAAGTGATCTTGATGTAGCCAGCTAAGAAGTAGTACTCTCACACAATACATGAATAGCTCTGGCATGACAAATTCATTCAAGTCATTGTAATGAATTGATCTTGAGCTGATTTACCTGCAGGGCTGCAGCTACATATGGCCGTAAACTTGCCCATTTGGCGAGGTAAGGTCATCTCCAGCTCGAGCACTTGAATTTTCCTAAATTGATGCGACACATTTTGCCGGCTTCTTGCTAGCAGTCCAGTAATGGTAAATGATCAACGAACTGGTCAGGTCAGTCTTTCGGTTCCGGCATAGGCAAATCAATCCTGAGAGTAAAAATGACGGCTTTGTGCCTTCATTTAGAAACGGATTAAACACACATGTACAACAGAAAAACACCTAGCTAGCTAGACAACTAAAGAACATCAGGCTTCTATGTACGGTGGATCGTCCAACTCAAAGCATCTGAATCAACAAGATGTCTTCGGCTTCTCTCGATTCTTTCTTTGTTCTTGGTTCCAGGGACGGAGGAAGGGGGGACGAGCAGGGGCGTCGCCCCCCCCCCCCCCCCCCGCCAGCTGATTTCCTTTATAAACTCCTTTAAACTCATGCTTATAATTAGCAGTTCTAACCCATTTCGCCCCCTCCAACTTGATTCTGCCCCCTCCAATACTAAATGCTGGCTCCGTCCCTGTCCAGATAGGTCCGAGATCGACTGGTTCTTGATTTCCATGGCCGATCTTGAAACTCACAAAAGCTTTTCTTGTTTTCTTTGAAAAACTAGCCCCCTGTAGGCTGTAGAACGTACGAGGAGAACATTTGGGCCACACAGAGGCACCAGCAGACGTGTATAGCTTTGTAAGCTCAGTCGATTCAAGAAACAAATATTACAAGTAGCTCATTGATCAAAGAAAATGCTGAGCGACAGAATTTGTAATGCATGATCGTATTTGTTTTTTTTAAGCATTCAAATTTGTTTGTTTGTTCTTCTCATTTTGATGTTGTTTCCGACTTTTCGTCCGCCCGCCTGAACTTGATACTGTCGGGGATCAATTGCTCAGCCCTTGTGCAGACAGTGGTTCTTGATTCTTGATAGTGATTCTTGTAGTCTATATCAACTGATCTTGATTTCGTCGCCAATCTTGAAAAACGCAGGCAAGCTAAGCTAGCTGCTCCAATATTGGGCACAATAGCTAGCAAACTTACATTTGTTACTTCATATATCTACACAGACCGTCAGACCGATGCAAGTGCAGTTAAGTGTTTGCCATCCTTCTTTTGGGGTGGTCCAAAGGAGATTAACGGTGGTCAATGCTTGGTGGCATGGGACAATGTTTGCAAACCTCTTTGTTTTGGAGGTATGGGGAATAAAAATCTGCCTCTGCAAGGAATTGCTTTTTTTTGAGTTTTAAAGCGGTCGTATCCGTCGTACGATTAGATAAAATAGAATGTTATTTACAGAATTTGGAAGTTTTAAACAAGATACTACCTAAGGTACAACATGGGTGTGGGCATAAGCCCTCTGCTGAATTTCCTCCCGCACAAGGAAGGCCACCATCTCAGGTAACAAAGCAGTGTTCCGAAACACCCGCCGGTTCCGCTCCTTCCATACCCCCCACAAAGTGTAGATGAAAGCTCCGCTTGCTTCCCGCCTCTTTTCCTTTTGGATGCTCGAGATCATTCCGTCCCACCAAGAGTTGATGGTATGACCCAAGACGGGAGGGATGACACCGATCATCCCGCCCCATTCAAAGATCTTGTCTCGGACAACCTTCGTGTAGCTGCAGTCAAGTAGCAGGTGTTGTACCGTTTCCTGGTGGATGTTGCAGAGTTTGCAAATAGGGTCATTTGGCCATCCCCTAAGCGCCAAGTTGTCCGCCGTAAGGATTTTTCCCGTGCAGCGCTAACCAAGCGAAAAACCGACACTTCGGCTGAGCCTGCGCCCTCTAGACCTTGGCCGTCTTGAAAAGTGGACATGCCCCGGCGAACTGACACCGATACGCCGAGGCGGTAGTATAGGAGCCTGATGTCGTCCACCGCCAAGTGATCGTGTCCGGGCACAAGAGCTCGCAACATCTATTCGCTATTTTATAGACCAATGCAAGAGCCATTTAAGTGGTCTAGTGTAGCCAGAAAGTGGTAGTAGTACTCTCGCACACATCACATTTACAGAAGTATCTCTGAAATCACTAACTCATTCAAGTAAAGGTACTGGTTTGAGCGATTTACCAACAGCTGATCTTCTGTGGTCATCAGCCATAAAGATGCCCATTGGGCAAAGGTAAAGTTATGGCCAACTCAAGCACATGAAACTCACAGCTAGTGATAGATGATCAACAAGTCTGGCCAGTCTTCTGTGCATGCAAATTAATCCTAAGAGTAAAAGTTGCGAATTGATCCTGACATTACAAATGCTAGGTCTATGCCTTCAGTTAGAAATGGATTAAAGTTCACGATTGTACCGGAGTTCACACTTGCTGTAGGAGAGTAACCTAGGTCTGTTTGGTTACTCGCATCGTTTTTGAGCCTACTATCTTCGTGGCTCACTTGGGTTTGACTCGAGACAAACATGGTTTGAGTCATGTTGTGCAGCTTGTTTGGTTGTCTACACATCGTTTTTCTTTTTTGCTTATTTATTTCGCATTTTCGTGTTTGGTTGCCTGTGTTGCTTCTGCACGTGAGCTATTCTCACCTCCTAGTATACATGGTGAAGCTTACCTCTCGTGATCGGTTTCATGGCGAACGGCGGCGACAAGTGCAGTATCTACTGCTGTGACAGTGCAGTTCATGGTGGCGAACGGGGGCAACAAGCGCAATAGATACTGCCATGACATTGCAGTCATGGTGACGAACATCAGCAGCGACATGCGCAACAGATATTGCCATGACAATGCAGTTCAAGGCGGCGAACGGTAGCGACAAGCGCAATAGCTACTGCCGTGACAGTGCAGTTCATGGCGGCAAACATCGACGATATACGCAACAACTACTACGATGATAGTGCAGTTCATGTCGTGCAGTTCATGTCGGCGAAAGGCGGCGACGGAGGTTGAAGAACTTTGTACACTTACACTCTAAACATGTATAATGTTCAGTACAAGATTTGCTCGTATACAACCGTTGAAATAGAAAACTTACAACACGAAAGTTGTGCGAAACGTTGAGATGAAACTACACGTTAAAGAAATTTTTGAACGGTCGACCGAGTGCGACGAATTTGACAAAATTTATCCAAAAATGGTACAAACTTCGGTCAAAAATTAAGAAGTTAGAACCTACTCGTCGATACGAACATATCTCATGTTTAAATATTTCGAATCAAAGTATATTTATGTGTATTAGAGGGGATTATACGCAGGAGTATAAAGGAAGAAGTTGAGAAAGGCGAGAGGAAGGTATCTGGGCCTCTGGGCTCTCCTCACCCTGGCTCTCCCTACTCAGATTGGCTCTGCCTACTCACCCTGCCTCAACGTGTTTTTTAGTTAGTTTAAGATAGACCTTCGAAAATATCAAGAATTGGGTGATGCATAGTTAGTCCCGAGGGGGCTACTTTTGAACCAGCAGATCGGCTCACTCTACCATCTTTGGGTGATTTTTTTGCAGCAGTCTTGTGATCCAAAATCAATTGTGTGATATATGCTGGTATTTCTGTTTGACGTGATTGGAATTTCCCTGTTGGTCATGTGCATTAGATGTGTATTAATTGAAGGAGGAACTCTGGAGGATAAACCAAGGACATGAGATGCTAACCATCTGTCTATGAAGGGATTTTTTGCAAGTCAGAGGTTGATAACCATGTCATACTATGATGTCTGTAACAATGTTGACAATGCTCTATTATTTGCATTACTGCCGCAATTTGTGTTGCTCTGCATATTCATTTACTATATGATCTGAAACAATAGCTTCACTCATTTCTAGATCCATTGTATTTGAAATGTGATTTGTAAGAGTGCAAACCATCTGTATCCTGCTGGAATTGCTGGCATGTGGTTGATCGCTGAGTTTTGGCCGTCGATCAGTAAATCGATGGTTCAAATGTATTGCAATTTGCAGAAACTGCCCGCGACCAGTTTCCCGAGCTTCTCCGAATCGGCATATCTCTTCGCCCCCGTTTTATGCTCTATTTACGCCTGTATGCCACACTCCTGTCCCGAAGGAAGCGACCCGCGTCGCTCGCTCGTTCTCCTCCCTAACGAAAAAGAGAAAACGAATCGTCTCTTCGGCGCTCGCTCGTCCTCTTCCGCAACTCGCATCTCTAACATCTCTAATCCCCCTAGGATTGCTGGCCTGTGCTTCATCCACGTTTTGGGCCCACAGGCCAGTGACCCAGTTTGTTAGCTCGTTTACTTTAGTTGCATACACTCCTTCACTGCACATGGGCCAAGTTTGTTTGGGCCTGCATGTCGATGTGAGCGTGTGCGCGTGTGTGGGTGCATTCGCGGTGTCGTTTGTCTGTGGAGCTGCCCAGGTCGGTTCGGCGATTGGTGGAGAGTGGAGACGCATATGGGACAGGTGTTTGTTTCTTTTCCTTCTCTATGCGTCTAGATTGGCCGCGCTTCGGTTCTCGTTTCTGGTCGGCTCGGTTGCTGCGCCACCGCCTCTGGTTCTTGCCTCCAGCGTCCTCTATTCTTGTTTTCTAATGTGTTTTTCCTGCTTTTCTCCCCTAATCTCGCGCCTTCTGTTTTTCAGGTCTGCATGCCAACATTCGTGAACTTGGAGCGCGACGGGTGCTTTGGATCTGTGCCGGTGGCGGCGGGCACGCCGGCCGTGCTTCTGGTGCGAAGGTTGCTTCTGATTCTGCGCTTTCTTTCCCTTACTCCGCATTTTAGCATCTTTCTTTCGCTCTGGCAGCGAGGTAATGGCCGCCGACGCGCGGGTATTCGGACGAGATGGCGGCGCAAGAGACGCAGGCGCAACGGGCCCTTACCCTAGCCTGTCGCCGGTGTTGCCCCTGCGATAGAAACATGGCCTCCTCTCGCCCCCGCCGCCTGCGACGCGCCCTTCCCGCGCCCGCCCCCGGCAGTGCAGTTTCCTGGGCTTGGGGCGACCCCGCGACGGCGCGGCAGGAGACGGTGGCCGAAGGAGTCGGCGGTACAGGCGTCCAGCTTCGCCAACTCGGGGGGGGGGGGGGGGGGGGGCGACGCGGCGGGGTGGTGATCGTTGTGGACACCAACGCGGTCATCTTCGGCGGTGTCGCACTCCCCGCCGCCGCGGGCCGCCTGGTCACCGTGCCAGAGGTGCAGAAGCGGCCACGCGCCGGCGCCTTGTGCTCCTGCCGACACCGGTGGAGACCGTCGAGCCCGCCCCTGAGTTCCTCAAGAAAGATTGACACCAATTTGCTTTGCAATTTCTGAATTAATCTGCAGAGACCGGAGCCAAAAAAACCCCAATACTCGCAACCCCCTCCGCCTCCCTTTTCCACCTTCCTTCCCTTCGCGGCCATTGCTGCCGCCTCGCCTTCATCCTCCTCTGAACCCGGACTCGCCGCCTCCGTCGCGGAGGGGCCACGCGCACCATGGTAAGAATCTCTTCCTGCGCTTCTCCTCTCTACCGTGGTTGGGGGTTTGCCTTTTCTGCTCCCGTCCTGACCATCCTGCGATTTTGGTTCGAACCTGCGCCCATCTCCCGTTGTTGGACCGTAGTAGGCTGCGTCCTTTTGCTTTCTTGCAGGGAAATTGGTGGTTCCGAGGAATAGATTTCGTACCAAAGGACTGCCTTTTTCAGAGAAAGAAAGATTTAAGGTTGTAGACTCAACTGCAGCCCCCTTGAGTTGTTCAGGCTGGGTGCTGATTGATGTTGCGGTTCTTGCAAAATTAGGACACATATGGAATGGATTTGCCTGATGAAGGATCACATCCACTATTTGATAACAAAAAAATCAAACATTTTATTTCCGATAATCCAATACCAACCATAACTTGTGTCGATATATAGAATTTGTCATATGGAGTTCAGTATCATTGGTAACTTAATAGGAAAGAAAGGATCCGCCCATGTTATTTATTGCTTTGCTGGTGTTTGTAGTTGGAAATTAGACCTTTAGAACTCCAGTAGCAACAACGGTCATACTTATGGCACCGTATGAGTAGAACTTTGGAAAACAAGTAGCTCTTGTGGTTTAGTCACTGCTTAATAACCTTATGTTTTGATTTTTCTTGGTGTTACTTGAAGTAACCTTTGAGGTCATTAGGCTATACATATGGACCAGCAAGTGGTTTAAGAGGGTGGTAAAATATCAAGCTGGTTGTAGATCTTTGGGGGCAAACATGTGGCATTACTGGGCTGCTTGATGCTATCGTTGTTTGTTTTTTCCTGCTACAATATGGTGACATTTCGCAGCAAGTAGCCTAAAGCTAGCCTGGTACAGGGTAGAATCAGGCCTTAAGGCCCTTAACTATCAATTTTTTTCTTATCTAACAATCACATAGTAATAGGAGGAGAGACTGACTTGTACATCATCATTGTTTGCAGTTACCAAGTTCGCCAGGGAAAAAGGTGACCTCTCCAAACAGTGTCAGATGTTGATATGAAGATTATCGCTCTAGCTTACATGTTGGAGGCTGAGGTCCACGGGACCAGCCATTTGCGGGACCTCCACTGCATGGTGTCAGCGTCTGGAGCTTGAAAGAGGCCCCACTGCTAGGCTGGGGCTCTAATGTGCCTAACCCGGCAGAGTGGGAAACCTTGGATAAGATGTCTCAAGCACAGGGGGATCTTAATTCTCGAATACTTCCACTGAAGGATCTTGAGAACAAACAAATCCTAACAAGTGAGACCAGCAATATTCTGAGACACTAGGGATGAAGAGTTTCAGCCTTCAAGGAAAGATGCATGTATACCTTGGAAGATGATGAGAATAATGAAGGTTGGTTGCCTGCTGTTAGCCGCACCACACACTGGAAATATCTACGGAGGAAGGCGAGAGGCGTGATGCCCTCAAGGGACCTGAACAAGGTTTTGACACAATTTCTGTTGCTACAGCAGTTGATAACGATAATGACTTGTCTGAGAATTGTTTGGATCCAGTGGATTCCCCTTTTGTTTCTCCTGAGAAAGAACGAGGTCAAATACTTATAGCTTGGAATATGAGGAAGAGCTTCAACCAAAATTGTTGACGAGAATGGGTTGGCAATGCCGATACTGTTGAAGGGAGAGATGCTACTGATGCATGCGCTGAACAATTGGATAACTTAGATATAAAAAGTGAGACCGGGGAATGCCTTGAGGCATCTTTTGTAGATGATGAGAGCAGTGATTTGAGTTGGGCACTGAGGTCTTTATCTGAATCTACTGTAGCATGTATTACAAGTGATTATGCCATGCAAAATGTCATCATGCAGATTGGTCTCCGTCTCTTGGCACCAGGCGGCATGCAAATACGTCAGTTGCATAGGTATTTGCATTTAACATTTTTGAACTTCTTTGGCTACTCAACAAGCATTTAGAGTTGTATTCTAATTATAGAAGAAGCTTGTGTACTCTTATCTGTCTCTCATGTGTTGATGCTGACTGGACAGATGGGTTCTGAGGTGCCATGCTTGCTAAAGATGAAAGAGATTGGAAAAATATTTTGTCCAGAGTGTGGCAATGGTGGCACCTTGCGGAAGGTTTCACTAACGGTCGGCGAAACTGGGAAGACTATGGCTTCACGACGCCCCCGTGTTACACTCCGAGGAACAAAAGTGAGTGTGGCAACTTTACACGTTAATTCTGGGTTTTCCAGATTGCCTAGATCTTCTCTTGTTCTCTCACTTATTTGTTGTGTGACAATTGTGGTTGATTGTTTTCTGTATGGTCTGCTGTTCTCCAAGAAGTTTCTGAAAATACATATGGGACAATGTTATCATACATATTTTGTTTCCATGACGGTCAGAGGTGTAACAGTGAAAAATTGTGTTCTTTGAAATAAATAGTGATGAATAACCAGAACTCAGCTAGGAACTTCTCGACAATTCCGTATGCATGGCTTTGATATTAGAACCTTCGATCTTTCTTTGGTGAAACAGACTGTAGTTTCTTCTACTGTGATTGTTTTCCTTGTGGGCTTTCATGTTAATTTCATGACTTGGTCTTGAATACTTGGGTTGAAAAATTTCCATGTGCCCACCTGACCTTTGCTGAGTTGATTCATACAGTGATGTAGACAATATTGTAACTAATTGCATATTTGCTTTCCAGTTTTATATCCCAATGCCCCAAGGGGAAGAGATGCCCTAATCAATAATCCCATTTTACGTGAAGACCGACTTCCCTCCAAGGTTCTGCATCCTAGATCAAAGAAGTCAAGCAAGCTGGTTAGCGCCCCAGCTATTATTATATGATCGCAGTAACAAGTTAATTCTATACTATCATAGTATCTCTGTTACCTCTTCTATACTACCATACATATTATCTCAGTTGTAACGTTTTGCATCCTTCCTTCTGTTATAGCGTTGTTTGGAATACTTCAGTTTGTTATGGTTCGTGTAATATAGAGGAACAACTCTTATAATTGTTACTGTTTCCTATAGGGTGATGATTTCCTGGGCGTCGAGGACATATTCATGCACAGCGGCGAGAAGAAAGTGGAGCTGAGAAACGGAATCCAAACGACAACCACTTTTCTCGCAAGAAGAACTAAGTTCAATCACATTTTCTGCCCTTCTGTTCTTTTGTCATCCATTGCATTTTAAGTCTTTGGTTCCTGGGATATGAGAAATTCTCAAACGTTTTGATACCTTCGTGTGCACCCCCGGGAAAATCATGCATCTCTGGAAGACTCCAGTCAGGTAAAAAATCAGCTTCTCAAGCTAGAACCTCTGAAACAAGATGTTCCACGAATGGTGATATGTAAATATATACCCAGGTGCATGTGAAGTTGTGAACTAATTAATTAATACGGTTTTGTATGTCCTATATATGTTGAATTACTTGCTCAGCTATATTTCCTTGCCCGCTTTCCAAGTATATTGTCACTTTGAATAACTTTGTCTTTGTACAAGTTCCAATCCGACTGAATTTTCTGATCAAAACCAGAAGTTGGATAAGACCGTTCTATACATGCTATGTGCATTTATATAGATTGGTTCTGGTGCCCCATTACCTATCTATATTCTGCCTATTTTAAACACTGAATTCTTGCTGTGTAGTTTGGGTTGGCGGCGGATGTCACATATCTAAGGGCAACACTGTTTGCTTCATATTATTTATGTGAAGACCAATTGTAAATTGTCTCTCGACATGCTTCGTGTGATGTTTGTGTGCAGGATGTTTGATTCTGGTCGAGCCAAATGTTATCATTTAAAATTACAGTCAAGAAGGTTTAACTGTTTTATCTTGTTTATCTCGTGCATGTTGTTGTCATGACCTTTCATAAACGGCATCACCTGCATCCATGCATGCTACCTGCAACTCAGATGTGCACGATGTAGTAATGACATGGCGTAGCATGCCTCTTTTTGTTGCCATGCAAGTCCACTATACAATAACAATAGAGTCTTAATGCTCAGATTTGTAATAGCTCCCTTATGTTATGAGTGAACCATGTAGAGCTCAAATTTCTTCAACTGTATGTTTGTCTGTTTGTTTTTGAACTTTAATTCAAGTGCATTTTGTTGGAAAATGGTCTCGCTGTTGCTTGGGGAGTGAGGTTGAGATATTCATTTCTAATATATTCACATATGGTTTTCATAGTATGTTTTCAAAATCACATGCTTGCTTTGGAATCAATTGTAGCTCTATCACAAGAGCAAGTGATATAAATTAATAGCGCCCAGTTCATATCTGATGCCAATTTTTTAATACGCAAAGAGTACGAATGATGGGTCCAATAGCACGTGAGATGTCATCATGTAGCGGTTTAACGGGCGCAGCAAAGTGCGCCAAATCCTTCTAGTCCAATCCCGCTGGAATTGCTGGCCTGTGGTTGATCGCTGAGTTTTGGCTGTTGATCAGTAAATCGATTGCTGCGCCAAATCCTTCTAGTCCAATCCCGCTGGAATTGCTGGCCTGTGGTTGATCGCTGAGTTTTGGCTGTTGATCAGTAAATCGATGGTTCAAATGTATTGCAATTTGCAGAAACTGCTCGCGACCAGTTTCCCGAGCTTCTCCGAATCGACATATCTCTTCGCCCCCGTTTTATGCTCTATTTACGCCTGTATGCCACGCTCCTGTCCCGAAGGAAGCGACCCGCGTCGCTCGCTCGTTCTCCTCCCGAACGAAAAAGAGAAAACGAATCGTCTCTTCGGCGCTCGCTCGTCCTCTTCCCAACTCGCACGAACTATCAGATTCTACAACTTGTACTCTCAGGAGAGAATTCAAAAAAAAAAAAAACTCGCACGAACTAGGGTTCCACCCGCCGCCGCCGCCGGCCTCGCCGCCGCCCACTCCACCGCCTGCCCCCCCGTCGCCACTCCACCTGCCCACCCCGACCTGCTACGGTCCTATCGGTCCGTCGGCCTTCCGACCGCCCGCCCCGGCCTGCTCCTCTGGGCCGGCCACGGAGCTTGGCTGCGAGCACGTCGTCGTCCAGCAGCTTGACGACGACCACCTGCTCGCCCAGGAACTCGTGGAAGACCACCGGCTCGCCGCGCTCCTCCATCTTGCCCGCGGCCGCCGAGTTCCAGCTTGTCAATTCTCTTTTTTCTGGGCGAAACATTGGATTCAGGGCATGGCAGGGTCGATTCCATCTGCGCTTTTGTCACCGTCCTTCTTTTTACCGCAGCTTGGTTGCCGCCGGTCACCTGGCGCCGGACAGCTTTCTGGATGGTCATCTGCCGCTGAGTCTGCTGCCCAAGATCTGCAGCGCCTGGAAGTCCTTGCACGATGTCCACAATATCAGCACTGCCGCTGAGCTTCCCGCCTCATTTGCTGCCAGCCTACCTGAAGCTCCAAGAACAATACACCTCTACATTGGTAAGAACTAAGGACGCCAATATTTTCAGAGGTTGGCATGAGTAGATAGCCATATATAAACATCTAATAGCCACCATATCACTGCTAAACTATCAATCTTAATGTAGAGTAAGGCTTGGGTCTTAAGTATTGAGTATGAACAAATTCCTGTTTCTGAACCTTAATATGCAGTATGATTACATAGTGTTGGTCATGCTTTATGTAGCCAAATGTTAAATACTAAAAATAAAAAGATTTTGGCAGTGGTACAATAGATGGATTTGTTTGAATGCTCGGCTAATCCTACTGGTTGCAGAGGAAGAAAATGGTAGGAAGGCCATTGTAGAGAAGTGGGAGCCGCACTGGGAAACATGTAGACTGATTTTGTGATCTCATCTCCATGTTTTTTCTTAGATATTAATTTTTTCTGATGACACAGTTTCCTATTTTCTGGTGCCACAAGATTATACTGTGTTTTTTAACTCTTCCCTTTTGATTATATTACCTATTTTGTTAGCTATCACTGAACCAACATTGGCAGCTGGTGGATTTTATTATTAATTATCCTCTCTGTTAGACAGCATGTCTTGCAATTTGCATATTCCCTAAATTTCCTTGGGCTTTGTCATTAGACCAGGAGATCGATAAGGAACAAACTGGTAGTGCATTTTAGCAGTAACTTTTTCTTCTAGGAGTAAACTGATAAAACACTTTTGGAAGTAATCTTTAACTTCTGAAATCAGCTTCCATGTGACCAAAGACAGTGGTAAAGCTGCGTAATAGCTGTGATGTCTAGCAACATCACATTTTATTTGCCAGCATAGGACGCTTGCTGTACAAATGATAAATTTAGTTGAAGTAGTAGCTAACCATTCTCGGTATTACTTCTTGGAAATAAAATTAATAGATAAAGATAATAGAATATAAGCCTAATTGACCTGACTGAGTACTGTTGTATCATCTCATGCACAGCTCTTCTATAGATACCTACTTTGCCTCATCTAAATAAACGGTTGTCTGAATGAACTGTCATTTTCTCCCTGCTATATGAATGGGCAGCACTCCTGCCGGCTTTTCGAAAAAAGAATGAACTGTCATTTTCATCTTTAGAAAGCTCTTTTTTTCTCTCTTCTAGGATAACATAACATTCAACATCACATTTTATTTTCCAGCATAGGACGCTTGCTGTACAAATGATAAATTTAGTTGAAGTGGTAGCTAACCATTCTCGGTTATCACTTCTTGGAAATAAAGTTAATAGATAAAGAAAATAGAATATAAGCCTAATTGACCTGACTGCCATAAACTAGACTACTATTGTATCATCTGATGTGCAGTTCATCTATAGAGACCTACTTTGCCTCATCTTACGGTTGTCTGAATGAACATTCATTTTCATCTTTAGGAAGCTTTCTTTCTTTCTCTTTTCTAGGATAACATAACCTTTTTTACAGGAATACCACACCTTTTTGTAATATGATGCTAACACACAGAGACACCAGGGGTGCAAGGTTGTTTCGTTTTCTTTCAAGTGTATACCTTCACGTTATGTCCCTGGAATATTCCGTGCACATAATAACCACAACACGTCTCTTATTTGAGGACAAATGATGAACCTGATAGGAGAGATTGAAGTACCTATTGTTGCATGTTCATTGTTCAGTTGGCCTCATAGTTTTTATATGCCTAATTCTTTACGTAATGAAATCCCCACTTAAACCATATATATTCGAAAACATAACAGAGTATGCAAGTGTTACTCCTCTGGTTTGACTCGGCTTCTCCTATATGTGAACATAACTTTCTGCCCTGTGCTACCTGCCAGTGCTTATCTGATGATATTTCCATTTAAACCATAGCATCTCTTGGTTTATTCTGCCTATAGCACAAAAATTACTTTCATTCACCATCCATTACTTAACTACTTCTAATGCTTAGCCATGCATTCTAACAATATTACCATTCTAGACACTGAAAAAATGGTTATGTTTTTCAGTCCTTAAATGGTGTTACCAGTGATAATACATGCAAGACAGTTTTGGTCTCAGTCCATTTCAGGAGAGGTTGTCTCAAAAGAAGCCTGAACTGGTGGCGGTAAGGTTAAATGGACAAGCTATTGTTCTGTAGTCGGATGGAAAAATCCATGAAGTCTACTTCCGTGTTATTTTTTCCAGATTCTTATTGGTGGTTATGGTCTCAGTCCATTTCAGGAAAGGTTGTCTCAAAAGAAGCCTGAACTTGTGGCTGTGAGGTTAAATGGACAAGCTATTGTTGTGCAGTCGGATGGTAAAATCCATTAAGTCTACTCCCCTCTTATTTTTGCCACATGCTTATTGGTTAATATTGTCACTTTTTACGCGTTTTTCAAATGTTGGCAAGAAATGCATATGTTATGTACAAACATTTCATATAGTTCCATTGTTTTACAGTTGTCGTTGTCTTTGATGCTTTATAATCAAAAGAATTCGCCAATGTTGCTGACGTGATAACATTGGTTTACATAATAGTACCATGATGTGTGTGGGAAACCAGTTGTCAGTTGAACAATATATAGTTCTATAAAAAAGAACGTAAGAAGTGTCACTCGCGAGCCGACTCGCCACATATACACAGGCGCGGCAAAGCGCGCCTTACACTTCTAGTAAGTGACAATATGGACCTACTGAACCTCCTAATGCCCCCATTTCGATCATTTTGCAAAGCCTTTGTGCAAATAACTCTTGACCACCATGTTGAACCCTGATATGCTACCTCTATGATTAACAGCTTCTCAAAGTGTCTATTACCTTTCTATATAGCTCATATTCCTGCAGGGGATATTAATTGTCTTCTTATTAATCTGTACAAATCAAGAGGATTATGGGGGAAATATTTTTTAGAATTAACAGGAAAAATCTTTTTAATAATCTGTACAAAATGTGACAACCACGGGTAATGAAATATTAAAAGAACCAACAAGTGTTGTGGGGCAAGCCGCGCCGTTTGCCTGTATAAATTTGTTTTCAAATCTATGTGCTATGATCAAATACATATGGATATAAACTATATTTTTAATAATCTGTATAAATTTTGATAACCACGGGCAAATAACTAAAAGAAGCTACAAGTGTCGTCTGGTGAGCCGCGCCCTTCGAATCTAGTTGCTTGATATTCGCATGCATTGCATGTGATGTACACATGAGCACCGGGTTATTTTTGTCATGATGTGTACTAGTGTACAGTTCTAGTCCATCCTACTTCCGAATACTGGCAGTGGCGATCACAATGTTTGTTGAAAAATTAAATTAAAGTATTGTGAATGGAGGGAATAACACCTTCGGGCCGAAGCTAACATAACACTTCTGCACCTAAACATTGGCGGTGCGTGAAACATTTCTCCACCTTAAATCTGACAGGCAATGGAAAGACAACTGCAGCCATAATTATTTAAAAAAAAGCATGGTTACTGTCCACGTGATGGAAAATCGTGCGTCAGTATGGAATTCCGGTTCCTACCCGCAACGGGCGATCACAATCTTGACTACAAACGTAATTAAAGTATTACGCAGAGAAGAGGACCGAAGCATGAGAAAGTAGGTGGTGTTTTGGCTTGTAGGATTAGATACTCTCATTATAAAAAAATTAAAATATTTTAAAAAGTAAAAAAACTCTGAAAAAAATTTGGACATACATCCGCATATTTATGCTCGCACAAAAAAATCATGAAAAAAACACTTTTTTGTGCGTTGTGTAAAACAGGCAAATTTTGTTGCTACAAAACGACTTATCCCTCGACATATATTTTTGACACAACCCATAAGATTATGTCCTGGTTTATGAAATTTTGTGCGTGAGCATAGATTGTTGGTATGTTCACTCGAATTTTTTTCAAAAAAAAATTAACATCTTGAAACACGATTTTGAATAGTGGGAGCAAATGCTCCTCACAGTCTAAATGGATTTCCGACCGAAGCATAACACAGTCTCTTCCCACTCATCAAACAGTGAAGCAGGCGATGTCAGTACCTAATATACTATTCCTCGATAATTTCAATGTCTGAAAGATCAACCGACGTGAACTCCCCCTCCAGCGAGAAGATTATGTTGGCAGCTTTGACAATCTTCTTCTGTGGAATCTGTCTGATCTTGAGCAGGTCGTCGTCAGTCAGCTCCCAGTCGAAGATCTCGAGGTTCTGTTTGAGCCTCTCCTTGCTGAAGCTCTTGAAGATTGGGGTCGCTCCTTGTTCATAGATCCACCTCAACGCTACCTGCAGGAGAAGAAGGGATCTGATTACGAGGAATCTGCTGAGGAACGCGCTGCCTTGGATGCCCAACAAGTGGAGTTATGCAAGATGCTGATCGTGAATCTCGCTGGGGTTTAGAGTCGTTGGTGGCTCTGGTCGTGTTCCGTTTTTAGTAGATCCTTGTCCTGGTGGTGTTAGAAAACTTTGTAGTATGTTTTTGGCTTTCGCCTTCCCGTACCTGGTAAACATGCTTTTGTGTGGCCTGGAGATGTAAAACTGTGTTCGATGGTTTCAATAAGAAATCGGGGTAGAACCCTTTTATCTAAAAAAGAAGGGATCTGACGATCCGTCACTGTCATTTGGATAGCAAGCATGCTCTTGGATTTGCGTGGCGAAGCGTCTCCAGCCGTCGACGTGTGTCGCGAGGAGAAAAGAGGCGTCCATGGCGTGCCCAACCTATCCAGCTGCAGCTATCTATCGGTGTGTACGTACCTGTGCGACGCTCTTTCATCTAGCCTTCACGATCTCTGCGAGCACCTCGGATTCCAGCACGGCGCTGCCGGCACCGGACCAGTTCTGCCCACCCAATGGCGAGTACGCCGCGACGTGGATGCCCTTCTCTGCGCAGTACTCCCTCAGCGTTCTCTGTTGCCAGAACGGGTTCATTTCCACCTGCACATCGCACGAAGAGTTCTTCCAGTGAATATCGACTTGCAAGAATTTCAGATCAGTTGTCAGAAGTTGCTGACGCCGACAACCTTGGCGAGCCCTAGGCGGTGGCACTCCTCCATCTCCGGCCACATGCCCTCGAAGTCAAACGGCACGGCGTCCTCCCGCTTGGCCGGGAACACCCCTGGCCCGGGTTTCAAGCTGACTGGCCCGTGAATCAGGTACAGGTTCACGTACTCCACCTGCAAATTCCTGACAGATCGACATGACCAAGATCAAGAAATTGACTGGCCGTGTAGGCAAAATTGATCGGGTGCACGAGACTCTTACTTGAGCCTTTCCCGGAGGGAAGGGAGGACGAGGTGCGGGTGGCACTGCGTGCACCAGAGCTTAGACGTGATGAAGACCTCCTCCCGGGACGCTACCAGGCCGCGCCGCACGGCCTCGGCCATGGCCTCGCCAAGTGGCCGCTCCGACCCATACATGGAGGCCGTGTCGAAGTGGCGGAAGCCGACCTCCATGGCAGCCAGCGGGAACTTGACCGTGCTCATACCAATCGCCCGCATGGGCCTCGCGTTGCCGGACAGCAGCGCCACCACCGCCACCGCCGTTGCCGAGGCCATGTGTCGTCTCTATAGACAACCTGCGTCGTACTGACGGCGTGGTTCGGAATCGAGATTGTCTTACGGTCGCAGAGCAGGATGAACGACCTTCTTTATTCTGTTTTTTTTCCTTCCAACAATCACAAAGAGGCGGCTTTTGTTTCTTCAGGCGGTTTCTGGAATGGAATCCTCATGGGGACAGATTCGTGTTTAAATCAACTTTATGTGTTTTCGGATCTTAGCTAAGAAATGACAAGTGACTTAACCCTGAGTTGGCAGCCGATGTTGAGACAAGCACACCAGTACACCACAACAACAAAGTGTATGACACACATGACAAAACGTATAGTCGCAGAAACTATGGCCCATGGGTGTTGATTTCACATTTGAAATTACCGTTCCAGGGAATGTGTCACACGTCCTACTTTGGAGTACTGGCAGCAGTGATCACGATATTTTTATTGACAATCTGAATCAAAATAGTGTACGCTAGTTTAGTGTAACGGTAACTCGTGCCTATGCCTCAACAATTTCCATGTCTGCAAGGTCAACTGACGTGAACTCGCCCTCGGACGAGAACAAATCTGTAGCTCTGCTTGTCTTCTTTTGAGCAATCTGGCTGATCTTGAGCAGGTCGTCATCAGTCAGCTCCCAATCGAAGATCTCAAGGTTCTGTTTGAGCCTCTCCTTGCTGTAGCTCTTGACGATTGGGGTCACTCCTTGCTCATAAATCCACCTCAATGCCACCTGAAGGAGAATCAAAAAGTGAAGCCGTTAGTGTCATATGGACTACCTGACACTGTGTGTGTTGCACAACCTAAGTATTTCAGGCTTTGAGTTGTGTATCGGTGTACCTGTGCGAGGCTCTTCCCTCTAGCCTTGGCAATCTCCACGAGCACTTGAGAATCCAGCACGTCGTTGCCGTTCTGCCCACCCAACGGCGAGTACGCGGTGACGTGGATGCCCTTCTCTGCACAGTACTCCCTCAACTTCCTCTGCTGCCAGTTAGGGTTCATCTCCACCTGCACATCACACTCAGAGTTCCAGTGACGAACTGAAGTTGCTAAGATATGCAGACCAATATTGGGCAATCTCGTAGGAGTTGCAAACCTGGTTGACAGCAGGTGGGACAGTCGCAGTGGCCAGGATCTTGTCGAGATGGCTGGTGGTGAAGTTGCTGACGCCGATGGCCTTGGCGAGCCCGAGGCGGTGACACTCCTCCATCTCCCGCCACACTCCCTCGAAGTCGAACGGCACGGCGTCCTCCCGCTTGGCCGGGATCACCGTCGGCCCGGGCTTCAGGCTGACCGGCCAGTGGATCAGGTACAAGTCCACGTAATCCATTTGCAGGTTCCTGGAACGGTCAAGATCCAGGAATTAATTATCAGGCCGAGTAGGGATAATAAACCAACCGATCTTCGTCTCTGTCTGGATTTTTCTTACTGGAGGCTTTCCCTGAGGGACGGGAGCACGAGGTGCGGGTGGCAGCTCGTGCACCAGAGCTTGGACGTGATGAACAGCTCTTCCCGGGACGGCACGAGCCCGCGCCGCACAGCCTCCGCGAGGACCTCGCCTAGCGGCTGCTCCGTCTCGTAGACGGAGGCCGTGTCGAAGTGGCGGAAGCCGACCTCCACGGCCGCGAGCACTGCGTTTTTGACAGTCTCCGGCACGACCGGGAACTTGGCCGAGCCCATGCCGATTGCCGGCATGGGCCTCGCGCTGCCATGCCTCAGCGCTACCTCCGGCGTCGGTACCGTTATCGAAGACATGTTTGATGTGTCGTCTCTCTGTCGAATACATGTGACCTGTGCACGCGGTTTTATACTGGCCAAGGGGAGTAGCAACTCTTCTTCCTCGTCTCTTTGTCACCATTGATTTTTCAGGCACCATTGATTTCCTGGACGGAATTTTTGTGTGCGCAGCCGGCTTCTCAGAAGCCCGTAGGGGCCCCTCGACCGTCAAAGCGTCAGTGCGTCACCCATGACATGCAGTTTTGTTTTTCCACACATGCGGTCAAACCGAAGCTACGTATAGAAAGTTCTCGTGCCAGACGTTTCCTTCGCCGTCATCTCTTCTAGATTGTAGAATAGTACCCAGTAATTAACCGGGCATGTAGAATAGTACCCAGTCAGCGGTCTAGAACGAGTGCCAACTAGGATATTTGTGTGGAAATTGTAGGATCCCTAATATTTGTTGTGTATTGATTTGACCCTCACGGGGGCTATATATAGAAGTACATGGGGTAGGTGGAGACTTGGAATACAAGAAGGTCATTAACCTAATTCTATCTCTAATCTCAGCCGTACATGTAGTCTAACATTCCCCCTCAGTCGTAGCGGGAGTGAAGCGGACGATTGCGACTGGAGAAGTCATGCGCGTCCGTCACCTCCTCCACCTTGTCATCATCGCCGTCCCCTTCTGGTTCCTTCTCTTCCGTCTCTTCCCTCCCGCAGTCACAGCGGGAGTGTCATGGACGCAAGCGATGACGCGGATGCTGTCGACTGGAGCTCTTGAGTTGCTGTAGACGTGTGTATGATGTTGATGTCGAGGTAGCCGAGCGTGATGTAGCCGTGGTCGAGATTGTCGCGGTCGGTGTAGCCGATAGAGCCGAAGGCGCAAAAAAATTGCGCGGTTTTGGGTCTTAGGGTTTTGGGTTTTGTGCGGCGGCGGCAGGTTTTGTGTCGTAGCGCGGCGGCGGCAGGGTTTCTGCGGCGGCGGCGGGGTTTTTACCAGGCGGGCGAGGCGATCGTGCGATCGCCCTAGCAGAGCGCCGGCGAAGTTTTTGGGCGGCGGCGGCAGGTTTTCTGCGGCGGCGGCGGGGTTTTGGTTTTTGGCGGCGTGCGGCAGCGACTCGCTTGGGAGCGGCGGCAGGCAGGCGGCGGGTTTTTGTGTCATTGTGCGGCGGCGGTAAAAGACCACGTGGATGTAGACCTTGGCGATGATTGTGTTGGCGATGTAGAACTCGACGAAGATCTTGATGTAGTCGTACAGCTCGATGTCGTGGATTCGGCTCGGTGTAGTCTGTGGATGTTGGTGTAGATCGGCGCGTTGCTTCTCCTGCGGACTCGCGGCAGACTGCTGGGCAGACCAGATGACTCCGTGACGGGCTTGATCAGCCACTTTGATGCGAAACCTGCTGAGCGTGCCTGAACATGATCCATGCACATGCATGGAGATTAGAGTCGTAGCCCAATGCAAAGAAAACATCTCGAACGTGCACTTGCTCATGGGCTCGTGGCGCAGTAGAATTTCTGTGCTCGTGGTCTTGCTCCTGGGCCGTGTCCTGTCCGCGCGTGGAGTCGCTGGAGCCGCACCGCCGGCATGTGTCGACGTAGATGGCGAGCGGTGCAGCCGTTCCAGCACGGCGACGCGTGATCGCGCGCCGATGATCGCAGCGGGGCCGCTGATTGCCGTAGCTTCCTGTTGTTGAGGACGATCTTGTCGCCGTATTCGTTGATCGTGCACACCGATCTGTGTGTTTCGTCGGAAAAGAGGATCACGGGAATTTAGGGATTTATTTTGTGGCTAATTGGATCTAATCTAAGGATTGGGAATTTTGAAAATTGAACTAAGATCTAATCTAAGAAACCGATCTGATCTCTTTGATCGAAACCGGGTGCCGCGCCCCCGAGGAGAGATCTCCCGGGGGCGGCGCGCGATGCGGAAGTGGTGGGGGTTTAGGATCGGCGCCGCGAGGCTAACCGCTCTGATACCATGTGGAAATTGTAGGATCCCTAATATTTGTTGTGTATTGATTTGACCCTCACGGGGCTATATATAGAAGTACATGGGGTAGGTGGAGACTTGGAATACAAGAAGGTCATTAACCTAATTCTATCTCTAATCTCAGCCGTACATGTAGTCTAACAATTTGATGAGCTGGCGGCGAGAAAACGAGGACAGAGAAGAAGTCCGCCGGTAGAATTGTAGACGGTCGATAGCCCTGGAAATTCGGTAGCTATCGCCGGCCTTTTTTCCATTGTACGAAGGGTGTCTGCAATTCTGGTCTTCTTCCCTTCCTGGACGATCCGTTCCAACTACTCCAGGCCATGGCAGCGAGGAAACTGCCATAGATTGTGCACCGTGTGGTCAAGCTGCTGCCGAAAAAAGACATGATTGTCGCTGAAGAGCTGATGGACGTAACCGTCGCCGGCGATGAGATGAGATGAGAGCAGATGCGATACAAGCAGCGCGCGCTTCTAGTCTCAACGGCGGCACCATTTGAGCATGAGCAGTCAGCGATCGTTAGCCAATCTGCCCCGTCCACTCCGAACTACACCACCGGCCCCAGATTTCCTAGATTGTGATTGCATTCAGTGGCGGAGCTACTTGTACCCAAGGGGGTGCACAGGACACCGGGTGGAAACAATTTTTTTGCCAAATTTGTATTTTTTCACCACATATGCACCCCCTAAATTATTGAATTTATGTCTTGGTGCACCGGTAGGCACCCCGGTACTCCAAGCTCTAGCTCCGCCACTGATTGCATTAATGGAGGATGGCGGTGATTCACAGAGGCAGAGGACGGGATGCTCCATGTCCCGAAAAGTTGTTCTAAAGATGCAACCGTATCAACTCAATTTGGTTTCTGATGGCAAAATCATTTTTTGGCCGCAGTAATTAAATTTTACAGATAGCTAAACAGACGCTCCACTGTATCAACTGTATTTGGCACTGTCTACAAATGATGTTGACACTAGTACAGACGTGGGCATTAGTACCGGGTGGTAAGGGCCTCTCGTACAGGCTCACCACCCGGGACGCCGCCTCCGGGACTAGAGCCCCCCTCTAGTCCCGGGTGTCCTACGACCCGGTACCAGAGGGCAACACGCGGGGCCGCAGCAGAGCCAGTGGCAGGGAACCAATACAACCCGGGACTAGAGAGTCCTCCACGTGGCGGCTTCATGTTTTTTTTCATTTCCCTGTTGTATACTACGATTAATCTTGCAAAACATGTGGTTAATTAATTATAAATCAGAAAAATACATATAGCATATCAAAATATTCATAAAAGAAAGCTTTATGAGAATTCAATTATTTTTAATTGATTAATGTAGATCACAACCGGGACTAGAGCCCGTCTATTCGATTAATTACATAGAGATCATATATAACAGGGACTAGAGCCTGTCATCTATTCAATTACATGGAGATCATCGTCGGGAGTGGAGCCCATATGTTGGATCGACGGCATTGTATTTTGACTTTGGTGCTATGATATAGTTCATCAAAAATCCCGCAATTTCCTCGCAAAGTGGTTGAAAGCGGTCCTTTAGTTGCAGGTCCCTCCGCCATGCGTCCATCTATAAAATGAAGGGAGATCAATATGAATATCAATCATCATAACAGAAATTATGAATGACACTCAACACAATTGATAGTTATAAAATAAAATTGTGAATATATTTGTTCACTTACTTCTATAAATGTCGATGGGTTTCGCTCGGAGACCAGCTGGCGAATCCACTCGCAGACATAGTATCCACAGAAATTGGTCCCCGGTGGCTGCTTATCCAAGTACTTTACGAGAACAGATTTCAATCAAATAATAATCAAGCATGGTAGACGATGGTATTGAAATTTGAATTAAAGAGATGCGCGATCGTACTACTTACCTCGGGGTAAACAAAAGTAAGCTCCTCTTTGAAATCGCCCTTTACACTAATACGGAAATCTTTCCAAATCCTGCCCGTCAAACAAATGAATAAATGAATTATTAATTAGTAATTGATATCTCAGGAATTGAACAAAAGAGACCGTTATAATACGATAATGCTTGAAAATACGTACCCTTGGAGCACATTTTGGATATATTCGTACCGCTCATGGGGCCACGCCAATGAGTCCAAGATTTCAACTTCTGCTCTATCAATTTCAATGACTAACAGAATGTAATGGTCGCTGCGCAAGTTTATATAAGTCAGTAACTAATCACTTACACTACTTAACATCGAGTAAGAAAAAACCAATGTGTACAAAACAGTAACACTCTTACCTGAAGTGGTAAGGAAACAATAGCTTCCTTTTATAATGTTGCTTCTCTATGCACCTAAACAAGTTGTTCACCGTTTCCTCGTGGAACTTCTGTAGCATATCTTCATTAAATCGGGTTGGGTCAATGAACCCAATCTCAAAGATGCTTTTTCTGTCACATTCATCGCTCTTCATTCTGCATAATAGCGTAGTGAGCATAACCGAGCTGAGCTATAGACTTTATTTTTAGAAAATAAATGAACTGAATCACTTACAGATAATAGGTACTGACGATACTCAAGTTGAGGGCGTCAAGCTGGTATAACTGATAGAGTTCTTCAAGATAAATATTAACCTCGTCTTTACCGTTGAAATGTTCCTCTGTAACTTGCATGACGAGAACTTTTCGATCTAGCTTTGTGACTTCCATGTACCATTTATGCAGTCTTAGCATCTGTGTTGGTAGATTCTCGACCTGATCAGGTGGCAGTAGAGGCTTTCCGTATTCCCAGGTCCATCTATCAGGTTGACCTAAGCCAGGGAGATGACCTGCATCCAGTTGTGAAACTGAAACACCAATTTCTGCAGCAAATTGCGCGCGGTAAGGTGGATCCTCCGTATCAGTGGGCACCTTGAGCGGGGAGATGGACTGTTTTGACTGGTTTCCGAGCTGGGCAACCTCTCTTCTTCTTTTCCCGCCGGAGGGAGTTCTCCTTATAGCACGTGTATGGTCATCTGGCCTATTTATCGAAATTTGCGATGGTTGTTTAAGAAAACCCGCAGCCCAGCATATTTGATTTTCCGTATACACTTCCTTTGGCGGGGGTTTTCTTTTCGCATCCATTTCCGCAAACTGTCTTCTTGAATCAGCTTGTAGCCAAGCCTTGTCTTGCTCTGGAGTCGACTCAACGTCGTAAGGTCTCGGGGGAGGAACCTTAGGTACTTTTGGCAGGGGCTCAAGTCGGGTTTTGGGTCGGGAACCCGAGGCGGTCTTCTGCCCCTTTTGACCCTTAGACTTAGTGGGCGGAGGCGGCTGACGCGGTGGAGGAGTCGGCTGACGCGGTGGCGGAGTCGGCTGACGCGGCGGCGGAGTCGGCTGACGCGGCGATGGAGATCGAGATGGACTCATGTCGTTGTGGTCGTCAGTGTCGTCATCTCGTTCGGAGGAGACGATGGTGGCCTTGGTGTCCAGCCTGGAAACTTGATCAATTTCTTGGGCCATAGAATGAGTCCACCCTGCACATCTCCCAGTATCCTCTCATCATCGTCTCCAGGGAAACAAAGGTCTAGTGATTCAAAACTGGGTTCAACTTGATCCACGCCGACACGAGCATAGCCATCTGGAATCTCATTGCCACGATATTGTGCTGTAGATTCACAAGGTAAAGCATAGCCGTCCGCCGCCTTCATGGTTATGTTTCTCACTGCCTCATGTAGCTCACAACATGTCTTCTCAGTGATTAAATCCACGGGGTAGGTTTGGTTCGATGCCTCATCAGCACCGACCGTCGTGGAAGCCACGCTGCTTTTCCATTGAGATGGATCACCTGCTTGACTATCTTGCAGCTGCAGCTGATGAGTTGCCCCTCGAGAAGATTGCGCGCGCCGCAATTCATCTAGTTCCCGTTGTTGTTGGCTAATGATATTTTCTACTTTGCTCAATCGGTCATTATTCTCCTCATCCTTACTCCTCTTTGCTCTTGCTCGGCTTCTATAGGAATCACGGTCCTCGGGAAACCCTTCTTTCCAGGTCACACCTCCCTTGCCTCAAACACTGCCTCCTTTTTCTTTAGTACCGAGGGCCTTTGACAGCTCGTCTCTTTCTCTGTCGGGAAAAAACCTCCCTCACGAGCATCGGCGATTGCATCAAGAATTGTTTGCCGCGGTATAGGAGTTCCTTTCGTTTCATCAACTATTAGATCACCTGATGCGTCATACTCCGCCCCATGAGCAAGCATCCAATTTCTGACCCTACGGGGCCAGTTACTAGTAACTGGAATGATCCCTTTTTCGCGCATAGCGGCCTCAATCAGATCCCACTTTGGCTCGGCACTTACGTAGCCACCTCCACCCAAATGATGGTGATATTTCTTTTTCCCTGCATTCAACTTATTCTGTGCCGATCTTTGCTGCGCTAGTTCTGAATCCTTGTATTGCAGAAATGCTTTCCAGTGAGCCCGCTGCCTCTCTAGTGTTCCAGTGAAATCTGGAGCTTTCTTTTTCGAGTTCCACTCACGTATAATCTGTTCTTCCAGTTATTGAATTGTTGAGCCATCTTCTTCAGAGCCCAATGCTTGACTGCTTTCGTCATGGCTTCTATCCTTTCGGGAGAATCCAACGCCGGAAGGGTGAAATGTGCTCTGAGCTTCTCCCAAAGCACATCTTTAATTCTGTCGCTGACATAATAATCGTCTCCCTCCATGTTTTTGAGCTTATGCCATTCCTGAATGCTGATCGGAACATTGTCCCTAACAACAACTCCATATTGATGCACAAACTTAGATGCGTTTGCCGGGGGCTCCATCGGTCTGCCATACAGAGACGACATCAATTCTGAAATGCGCATGTGATCCCAACCCTTTGGCATGGCCTCGTTTACTAGTTTGGGTCGATGCAGAGGTCTAAAAAGAAGAAACATTTGTTAATATATATATATTGCATCAAGAATTTTGCATCTGATCAACAGAGGCTTAATATACCTCGCCGGACTGCGGGGGTAAATCACTAAGTTGCAAGTCGTCATTGCACTCTATGCTCGTTTGCGCTTGGAAGCTTCATTCCGGCTCCTCCATTCCCGGACCGGACTCGTTCAAAAACTGTGAGCCATCTTCTGCTCCACTGTCTTCAGCACCATCCGGGTTTTGCCGCATAAAACCGAAAATCACTTCTTCCCCTTCTCTGCTTGTGAAGGGAGGAACATTCTCATCCATTGCTTAACTAATACAAAAAAAAATAAAACAATTATAGACCGATAGTAGCAAGTAGTTTCTATGATAGACCGATAACACAAAAAAAAGTCTAGCCTCTATGATAGACCGATAACACAAAATTCTAATTTAACTTAGCTAATTTAACTAACTTATCTAACTTAGCTAATTTAACTTATCTAACATAACAAATTGCTTTATCTACTTTATCTAACTTAGCAAATCTAACTTATCTAACTTAGCAAATTTAACTTATCTAACCCAAAGAACTAACTTAACTAACTTAGCAAATTTTAACTAATTTAACTAGCTAACTTAACTAACTAACCTAACTAACTAATTTAACTAGCTAACAAATTTAACTAACTAACCTAACTAACAAATTTAACTAGCTAACTAACCTAACTAACTAATTTAAGTAGCTAACTAACCTAACTAACTAATTTAACTAGCTAACTAACTTAACTAACATATTTAACTAGCAAATTTAAACTAACAAATTTAGCTAATTTAACTTAGAAAAAAAAAGAATAAGAAAAAAAAACCTCGCCGGCCGGTGGTGGAGGAGGTCGAGGCGCGGGGGTGGAGGAGGAGGTCGAGGCGCGGCGCGGCGGCGGCGGCGCGGCGGCGCGAGGCGCTGCGGGCTGCGGCGGCGCGTGGAGGAGGCGGCGCGGCGGCGGCGCGTGGAGGCAGCGCGGCGGCGGGTCGGCGCGTGGGTAGCCTAACGGCGTAGTCGACGGCGGCGGCGCGGCGCGGGGGCGCTGTGGAGACTTGTCCCTCCCGGGTCGTGGTTTGACCTTGGATAGTCTATCCCTGGGTATTTATACCCAGGGACCTCTGGTCCCGGGCCGAACCACGGTCCGGTACAAGAAGGTGACCTCTAGTACCGGGTGGTGCCACCACCCGGTACTAGAGGTGTTTCCGCACGCGCACCCCCCATCACGCAGAATAACCTCTAGTACCGGGTGGTGGCACTACTAGAGGTCAATTTTTTGCGTTCAAGTGCCCAGAATTTCAAAATTTTGCGCGCAATATTTTGAAAACTTAATTTGTATATAAATTTAATAGCTTCTGCATACTTTCGAATCTGAAAAAAAAATTCAACATGAAAAGTGTTTTAATTTTAAATAACTAATCCAAAGCAATTTTCTGTTTTCGAAAATAATTGTTCTAACTATTCAAACTATTAACCATTTTCAATTTAAAATGCATTAACTAATATTGTTTAAATTTGAAAGTCATATTTTTTTCACATGGGCTAGAGGTCAATTTTTGCGTTCAAGTGCCCAAAATTTCAAAATTTTGCGCGCAATTTTTTGAAAACTTAATTTGAATATGAATTTGAATAGCTTCTCCATACTTTCGAATCTGAAAAAAAAATTCAACATGAAAAGTGTTTTGATTTAAATAAATAATCCAACGCAATTTTCTGTTTTCAAAAATAATTGTTCTAACTATTCAAACTATTAACCATTTTGTCATTTTCAATTTAAAATGCATTAACTAATATTGTTTAAATTTGAAATGCATTAACTAATATTGTTTAAATTTAAAATGCATTAACTAATATTGTTTAAATTTAAAATGCATTAACTAATATTGTTTAAATTTAAAATGCTTCAAAAGTGTTTGCATTAACCAGTTTTGCTGGCTCGAAGGCCGTAGGATTAGGGGGAACGGCGGGAGGAGCCAGCCCCGTTCTCGCGCGCACGTTTGCTGCGGAACGGCCTTTGGTCCCGGTTGGTAACACCAACCGGGACTAATGAATCACACGGATTGTGTGTTTCTTTCCAACGCTTGTGAGCCGTTGGATCGGGGGGTATGTTTCTTTTGAGGGCTTGTCAGCTGTTAGATCAGCACTATCACGACCACTTCGTGAGCCACATGACCCTATATATAATCCCCCTCTCGGACATTTTCGGCACTCACTGTCCACTCATTGTAGTTCATTTCTGTATACGAAGCATTCGGACTCCCTGCATACGTCCAACGGTGCATTTGATATGCGGGCACTCAAGAGGCACCGTTGGGCTGTATGCAGGGGAAACCGTGTGTTTTGTTCAATCTACAAAATACTTCAGTTCATCGACCGAATACCAAGTCATTCGGATTCCCGTTATACAGCCCAACGGTGCATTTGATATGCAGGCAATCCCGAGCCACCGTTGGGCTGTATGACGGGGAAACCGTGTGTTTTGTTCTCAACAGTACATTAATTATTACACGTCAACAACAACATCCCTATCTAGTCTTCACTTTTTCTTCGTGTGTGTCCCTTTCTTCTGATTGCACCGTAACCATGGACAAGATTCTTCATTTAACTTGAGGCTTGGGTCAATGTTCACTTTGAAGGGCGGAATTTCATGAAACTTATTGTAATCTTCTGACATGTCTGTCTTGTCCTCCACTCCCACGATGGTTCTTTTCCCTGAAAGAACTATGTGGCGCTTTGGCTCATCGGCTGATGTATCCGCTTACTTATCTTTCCTTTTTTCGGTTTGGTAGACATGTACTTCACATAGAAAACCTGAGCCACATCATTGGCTAGAACGAATGGTTCGGTGTCGTACGCAAGATTCTTGAGATCCACTGTAGTCATTCCATACAATGGGTCTACATTTACCCGCCGCCTTTCAGGTTGAACCATTTGCACCAGAACAAAGGGACCTTAAAAAAGGTCCATAGTCAAGTTCCCATATCTGCTCTATGTAACCATAATATGTGACCGTGACCTTTCGCCCATTGACGTTTGTTGAATCATCAAAGCGGACACCACTATTTTGGTTGTGCTCTTTTTATCTTGGGCGTTCGTGTAAAATGTATTCCCATTTATCTCGTACCCTTGGAAAGTCCAAATAGTCGAAGATGGTCCCCTAGACAACAAGTACAGCTCATCTGATACAGTGTTGTCATTGTTGAGATGTGTTTGCAACCAACCGCCAAAGTTCTCCATGTGTTCCTTTGTAATCAAGGAGTCATCCATCCCCGGGTTGTTGGAGCGTACAATATTCTTGTGTATCTGGATATACGGAGCCACCAAACTGGAATTATGTAGAACTGTGTAGTGTGCTTTTGTGAAAGAATGCCCGTCCCTACATATTGATGATTTCTTCCTAGAGTGCCTTTTCCACTCAGTCTCCCCTCATGTCGCGATTCAGGAAGACCAATCGGCTTAATGCCAGGAATAAAGTCAACACAAAACTCAATGACCTCCTCTGTTCCATAGCCTTTGGAGATGCTTCCTTCTGGCCTAGCACGGTTATGAACATACTTCTTCAAGACTCCCATGAACCTCTCAAAGGGGAACATATTGTGTAGAAATACAGGACCCAGAATGATAATCTCGTCGACCAGGTGTACTAGGAGATGTGTCATAATATTGAAGAAGGATGGTGGGAACACCAACTCAAAACTAACGAGACATTGAGCCACATCCTTCTGTAACCTTCCTAGAGTGGTTGGATCGATTACCTTCTGCGAAATTGCATTGAGGAACGCACATAGCTGAACAATGGGCAGTCGAACATTTTCCGGTAGAAGCCCCCGCAATGCAACCGGAAGCAATTGAGTCATAAGCACGTGGCAGTCATGAGACTTTAGGTTCTGGAACTTTTTCTCTGCCATATTTATTATTCCCTTTATATTCGACGAGAAGCCAGACGGGACCTTCATACTGCTCAGGACTTCAAAAAATATCTCCTTCTCTTTTTGGTAAGAGCGTAGCTAGCAGGACTTAACGTCCTTTATCCGTCTTCATTGGATGAAGGTTGTCTGGGTCTTTCATAAGTTGTTGGTCATGTCGTGCTTCCGGCGTATCTTTTGTCTTCCCATACACGCCCAAGAAGCCTAGCAGGTTCACGCAAAGATTCTTCGTCACGTGCATCACGTCGATTGCAGAGCGGACCTTTAGGAGTTTCCAATAGGGTATATCCCAAATATAGACTTCTTCTTCCACAGGGGTACGCGATTGTTAGCGTCATTCGGAACAGACTGTCCGCCAGGACCCTTTCCAAAGATTACTTCTAAATCCTTGACCATATCAAATATAACATCACCAGTACGGAGGGGTGCTTCGTCCGGTGATCTGCCTCACCTTTGAAATGCTTGCCTCTCTTTCTTACGTGATGCTGCTTTGTAAGAAATCGACGATGCCCCAGGTACACATTCTTGTTACGTATATATACTTTCAGTCTTATCTAAACAGTGTGTGCATGCATTGTATCCCTTGTTTGACTGTCCTGAAATGTTACTAAGAGCAGGCCAATCATTGATGGTTACAAACAACAACGCTCGTAGGTCAAATGGTCCTGTTTGTACTCATCCCACACACGTACCCCTTCATCACGCCACAACTCTAAAAGTTCATCAACTAATGGCCTCAAGTACACATCAATGTCGTTGCCGGGTTGCTTCGGGCCTTGGATGAGCACTGGCATCATAATGAACTTCCGCTTCATGCACAACCAAGGAGGAAGGTTATAGATACATAGAGTCACAGGCCAGGTGCTATGACTGCTGCTCTGCTCCCCAAAAGGATTAAAGCCATCCGTACTTAGACCAAATCTCAAGTTCCTTGCGTCACGTGCAAATTCCTTGAACTCCGTATCGATTTTTCTCCACTGCGACCCATCGGCCGGGTGTCTCGACATCTCGTCGCTCTTGCGGTCCTCTTTGTGCCATCGCAACAACTTGGCATGCTCTTTGTTTCTGAACAAACGTTTCAACCGTGGTATTATAGGAGCGTACCACATCACCTTGGCAGGAACCCTCTTCCTGGGGGGTGGCCTCAACATCACCAGGGTCATCTCGTCTGATCTTATACCGCAATGCACCGCATACCGGGCATTCATTCATATTCTCGTACTGCTCACCACGGTAGAGATGCAGTCGTTAATGCATGCATGTATCTTCTGCACATCTAATCCTAGAGGGCAGATAACCTTCTTTGCTTCATACGTACTGTCAGGCAATTCGTTATCTTTTGGAAGCTTTTGCTTCACTATTTTCAGTAAATTCCCAAATCCCTTGTCAGATATACCATTCTCTGCCTTCCATTGCAGAAATTCCAGTGTGGTACCGAGCTTTGTGTTCCATCTTGCAAGTTGGGTACAACTTTTTTTGTGATCCTCTAACATTCTCCAACTTCAACTTCTCAAGTGCACTTTCTACTTCGGTCTGTGCATCAACGATGACCTGGCCCAAATCATCATGTATGATGGGCTCATCTGGTTCCTCTTCATCTTCAGCTTCCCCCGTTGCATTACCACCGTATTCAGGGTACATGTGGTTGTCATCGTTCTCTTCTTCTTCGTTGTCTTCCATCATAACCCCTCTTTCTCCGTGCTTGGTCCAACAATTATAGCCGGGCATGAAACCAAACTGAATCAGGTGGATGTGAAGGGTTTGTGACCAAGGGTAATCCTTCTCATTCCGACAGTTACGACATGGACAACACATAAAACCATCCCGCTTGTTTGCCTCAGCCACATTGAGAAAAGATTGCACGCCTTGCATGTACTCTCTAGAGCGTCGGTCAGCGTACATCCATGGATGGCTCATCTGCATTATATAAGTATGTCAAACGCAATCAGCTAAAACCCACTACGGTAAACGAACATAATAGAGAACTGACCATATTCATTAATACAATTGTACATCACATTAAAAGCAAAATACAGTAGTGACCAAATGTAATACATAGTTCTCATAAACATACATTTAAACCAACATCACAACTATCTAAAGAATTTGAATCCAACAACAAATGCGATCAAAATCGCAACTAAGGTAATTATTGAACCAACAGCATAATGATACCAAGCCTCTTGACTAATGACATTTTATAATCTTTTTAATCTTCAAGCGCATTGCATCCATCTTGATCTCGTAAGCATTGACGACGTTGGCAAGCTTGAACTCGTGTTCATCGACGATGTCGGCAAGATTTAACTCGTGTTCATCGGCGATGTCGGCAAGCTTGAACTCCAATTCCTCTTCTCTTTTAGGCATTGGAGACGAAGATCTTCACTTCTTTTCAATTTTGCTTTCAAATCATTGTTTTCTTTTACAAAAAACTCGACAATAGGGTCGGTTGGAATTTCCGGTTCAACTACCTCCTAATAAAAATATATCTATGTCAAGTTGGTCGGCATGATTGTCATAAACACGAAACGAAACAAATATATAGTTATAACAAACATTCATACCACATCCGAATAATAGAGCGGACGAGAGCCGGTGTGGGCATTTGTCAAAACCATGGCACTATATATAACAAACAATTATACAACTAATAAAATATACAAATAATAATTATGCATCTAAATCATACAACAAAGATTTCTTAAAATAAAAGTTTCAAATAAGATGCTTACCGAGGTGGTGCCGCTGACAGGACAACCAGGGCGATCAACGGCGGTGAGCACGGCACTAGAACACACAAATCATATTTTAATTTAGCTTAAATTGCACATAAAACAAATGAACTCCCTAACTTAGTCATTTCATCAAACACCTACCAAGCACTACAAAAATGAAATGAGCTAAGCTAGTAAGAAAATGAGCTAAAATGAGCAATGCCGGATGAAAGGATCAAGTTGCTAACCCTTGGATAGATGGCTCTCGCTAATCTTGACAAATCGTGGAAAAAAAATTAGGATAAACTTGAGCTAGAGAGGAAACAATGGAGCAAACGGAGTTGAACTCGAGCTGAAAAATGGAGGGCTGCTCTCGGGGTGGGAAGATGACATAGTGAGAGCATTTGTCCCGGGTTGTATAATGACCCGGGACGAAAGCTTAACCTCTAGTACCGGGTCGTAATACAACCCGGCACTAGAGGTGCTCGCGTGGGCCACGCTCTGCGGCTGCCCTGCCACTGACCTTTAGTCCCGGGTCGTGTTACGCCCCGGTATTAGAGCTCCCCCACGACCCGGGACCAATGCTCAACTCTTGATCCGGGACTAATTCCCCCTCTAGTACCGGTTCGTAAGCCAACCGGTACTAGAGGCAAAAATGGCTTTAGACCAAAGGCTTGGTTTCTAGTAGTGTGGGGAGTATTATACACAACTTCTGTCTAAACCATTGCACATGCCGTAAATACTAATCACCCTAGATTTCCAGGCTTTGGTGCCTCCACCTCACCCTTGTGCCATGTGGCCAACCTGACAGCTAGCAGAGATGGATCGGTGGATGTGATCCGTGGGTCAGTCTCGGCTGGGCCCGTTTCTATTGCACGATTACATGTTTGCGGTTGGAAATATGATGTATACGAAATATACTAGAAATAGTTGGCACGTTTTGTTGTACCCGAGAATATTATTGCACTTATGAATACATGACATACTGTTCTGAGTAAATATTAGTGTCTCATACATGATCATGTACAAATTCAAACCCTTTTTATAAAATATTGTATGTATTGGTCTAGCACCTGCAATATAAACTATATAATAAAAAATAGCAACTTTGGATTTGTTAATCTCTCAACGAGGCAAGCCCGACAACTCGACAACTGGTGTGTAGAGGCGGAGGGCACGCACAAGGCGGAGCTAGTCGAGGTGCAACCGGCGGCAGAGTTGTTGTGTGTCGCTCGTGCTCGTGTTAGCAGGGAAGGAGAAGGCATGGTTAAAAAGTGGAAGGGAGGAGGATCGCTCAGGTGGCTCATTTGCCGAAGCGACAAAAGCACGTCATTGGTGGCCATGCACGAGAGGAGAGCGAGGTCAACACTCGAGGCTTAATTCCTCTTGATCTGTGTGCCCTCGAAAAGTGGTGGTGTATTCTCGGTCGAATCGGCAGAGTTGTGGCGGAGCTACCGGATTCGAGGCCGAATCGATGAGAGAAGAGTCGGTGGCGGTCACTGGAGGAGAGGCGTGAGGGCAACATGAAATTCCGATTGGTGGTTGTCCTGCACGCTTTGGCCTTTCTGTTATATAGCAGCGACCCAAATATTTAGTTTTACAACACTTTTTTATTTGACAAAAATAACTGAGAACATTTAAATCAAGTACAACTGTTGTAGTAAGATTTTTGGTCCCAAATGACCTAATATGTGCGAGAGTTGATGGTGGCCGCGTGCAGGGGAGAGCGACAGCCGATATCCATCGATGTCAAATCCCTCCCGATCTGCAGTGAACCCCTGTACAGTGGTGGTGGATTGCAGCCGCGTGGCGGAACTGTCGGATTTGAGGCTAAATCAATGTGAGAAGAGGCTGTGGTGCTCACCGTAGAAGAGTTGTAAGGACGACATAAAATTTCCGATTGATAGTTAACGTGCACGTGTTGATTTTTGTTATATAGCATCAGCCTAAGTATTTACCTGCAACACTTGGTGTTTTTTAATTTACATTAAGGGTGGCTATTGGAGCAAGATTTTGGCTTCAAATGACTTAAAAACATTTATGAGCTAAAATAGGACAGCTAAGAAAATGCTCTAAAAAGGGGAAACACCACGAGAAAGGCATTTGTAGGCTTGGCTACATGTATCCCTATATTTTAATTTTTTTTCAAAATAGTATTTTGAAGTTTCATAAAACTATAAAAATAAATCTGGACGTATTTATACTATAGTTGTGCAACTTTTCAATCCAGAATTCTTAATATTTTGGCTTATGTAAACTACATAAATTCTGATAGAATTTGGAGGTGGCCTATTCACACACCCAATCTATATTTTTGTCTTTTTGGGGTTACCCAACCCTTGAATCTATTTATTTCTGAAGGAAATATGCTTTGGATTGTGTAGCATCGAATAGAGCGTATTTTGAATTAAGATTTTGCACCATTGTAGGATATATTCATGCCTATATGCATATCTTTTTCAGAATATTTTGACACTTTAAAAATTATATTTTAAATCTTCAAAATAAAGGGCTACATTTAGTCCGGTTTATAAAACACTGCACTCGGAAACACCGTAGTTTTGTATGCAGTAGATAGAAAATAAGTTTTGGATACAAATAATATTATTTCTTACCTTTATCTAAACCATGAAAGGTTGACATGTAGAGCAACAAAAGAGCTCTATTTATAGAGAGCTTAGTACTTTGAAGAGAAATAATATTATTTTTAATTTTGTCTAAACCAATGGAAGTTTTTTTTTTGCGCTTGAAACCAATGGAAGATTGACACATGGAGCAATAAAGAAGCTATATTCTAGGGATGTTAGTTATTTTAAGGATATGCAGGCACACAGGCTAGGCCAGGCAAGCTAACAGCCGAATTTTGCATCCCTGAGCCCAAGTCCCTAGCTGCCTTGTACCGGTGTGGGTGTTTCTCTGTCAAGTCATTCGTGACCTTGTCATAATCTTGTAACGGTACTTTTCTGCCTTCCATAAATTTAAGGCACGTGAATCTGCCTCCATGAATTCGATTCATCTCGATATAAGTTTAATCTTTTATGTAACTTGTTTTAAAGGACGAGGCAAGATTTCCCCATTTCTTATGGCGTTTCTTGTCTCGCGGATGTGCTAAAAGGTTACAGCCAGAGCCATTGCATCTCCATCTCGTGTTGCACAAAGCCAGTTTAGAAGCCATTGCTTAGTGTAAGTGAAATCCCTCCGACAAGCAGGTGACTTTGCCGAGTTTCGCACAAAATACACTGGACAAACAACTGACTTTTCCGAGTGTGATTTCCAGACTGCCCGTGAAAATACACTCAGTAACTACTCGGCACTCGGCAACTATATGTCGTTTCGAGTCGCTTTCTAAAAGTGACTTCATGACTTATGTCTAAATCTCCTTCGTGTAGTGGCACTGTAGGACAACAGGATCAATTCGTTATAGACACCTCTGGTCGGAATATATCTTCTACTGAGTTCTGCTCCGGCCGGCAAACAATTGTCTACAATGCGCCAAAGCGCCGCTTTCTATGTGTTCTTTCTACTTACGCATCATTACCATGTGCCCGGGATGTCCGTGATATCCCATCTATGAGGGTGGATTTAACAATTTAGAACTATATGTCTCCTTAATTTAGTTTTAAAATATTCACCAAATTTGCCACGATTCGGCTGAACAGTGTGGCGGATCATGTGGTTCGGCCGTCTCATACTGCTTTCATGCAAGGACGCAATATCTTAGATGGGGTGGCAATCCTACATGAGACAGTTCACGAACTGCATAGGAAAAAGCTGAATGGGGGTAATTTCGAAAATTGATTTTGAAAAAGCTAATGATAAAGTTAAATGGTTTTTTCTTCAGCAGACTCTCAAAATGAAAAGATTTTCTGATAAGTGGCGTGCGCTTATACATAGCTTTGTTTCGGGTGGAAGTGTAGCCATTAATGTCAATAGTGACACTGGTAAATACTTTCAAATCAAAAAATACCTTAGACAAGGTGACTCGTTATCGCCAATACTATTTAACATAGTGGCTGATATGTTGGCTATCTTGATCGAACGTGCAAAGTCTCAGGGCCAAATTGAAAGAGTGATTCTACATCTAGTTGATGGTGGCTTATCAATTCTTCAATATGCCGACGACACAATTCTTTATATGGAACATGACATCGAAAAAGCTCGTAACCTCAAGTTAATCTTGTCAGCATTCGAGCAATTATCGGGTCTTAAAATAAATTTCCATAAAAGTGAATTGTTTTGTTTTGGCGAGGCCCGGGAAAACGCCTCCTTGTATGCCGAGATTTTCGGTTGTACGCAAGGTCAATTTCCTATCAGCTATTTGGGTATTCCGATCCATTATCGAAGACTCACTAATGCTGAATGGAAAATGGTGGAGGAGAGACGTCAAATCCGGTTAAATAGCTGGAAAGGCAAACTCCTATCCCTGGGGGAAGATTGGTTCTTATTAATTCAGTGCTAACCAATATAGTACTGTACATGATTTGCTTCTTCCAAATATTCAAAGGAGTCTTAAAGCGATTGGATTATTTCCGATCAAGATTCTTTTGGCAAGGGGATAGTAAAAAGAAAAAGTTTCGACTTACCAAATGGAGTGTGGTTTGCCGTCTAAAAGACCAAGTTGGGCTAGGTGTTCATGACCTTGATGTCAAGAATAGAACCTTGCTTGGCAAATGACTGTTCAACCTTCTTTATGAAGATGGACTTTGGCAAACCCTCATAAGGAGAAAGTATGTGGGTGATAAAGCGGTATCTCAGATTCTTTGAAAACCTGGCGATTCACACTTCTAGGCTGGCCTCATGGCTACGAAGAAGTTCTTTTTTCCACATGGATCTTTCTCAATCAGGAATGGAGGGGAAATTTGGTTCTGAGAGGATACATGGCTTGGCCAAACCACTCTCCGAGAACAATATCCGGCTTGTACAATATTGTGCGATACAAAGGCGACATGCTCGCTAAGGTGATGGGTACTTCTCCACCAAATTTATCGTTCAGAAGAACTCTATTAGGGCCTAGACAAACATCTTGGAATGCCTTGCTTCTCCGATTGGTATGTCCAATTGTTGGATGGCCCTCATAAATTTCGATGAAATCTTACTAAGAATGGTAAATTCTCGGTTGATTCAATGTATAGAGATTTAATCTAGCCTGTAGCCCAAGTCGATGCTAATAAGAAAATTTGGATGATGAAGATTCTGCTGAAAACGAAGGTGTTTGCGTGGTATCTTCGTGGAGGTATAATTCTTACAAATGATAAACTTGCCAAACGCAATTGGCACGGGAGCAAAAAGTGTGTTTTTTGTAGTCATGATGAGATTATCAAACACTTATTCTTCCAGTGCAAATTTGTTAGGTCTATATGGTCAGCTATACAGATAGGTTCTATCTTATATTCTTCGCGCAGCGTTGCAAACATTTTTGGCAACTGGCTGAACAAAGTTGACTCTAGGTTTAAACTACTTATTAGGGTGGGAGCGATTGCCGTTATTTGGTCGCTATGATTATGTAGAAATGACAAGGTTTTAATGATAAAAAATTTCTGTTATGCAGATTACATATCGGTGCACAGCTACACTCCGTTCATGCTCGGTCCTGCAGCGTGTGGAGTACCGAGAGCTGTTTTCGGAGGTGTCGTCGCGTTTGGAGACTGCGGCGAGAGAGTTTTTTCCCAGCATGGATGGCCACATAATTTTCGGATTGACCCTCCACCACCTTAGGCGTATTTACAAATTCTTATCATGATATGTAATTCGCATTTTATTTTTTCGCTTGTTACGGAGCTTTAGAACTTGTTGGGGCTGTGTGCATTCTAGTTATGCAGAGACCGTGTGTAATGCTTAATACTCTTATGTAATAAAATCTCTTTATCAAAAAAAAAGAGGCTCGAGACACAATATCTCGACGTGGTAATTTTGGGCAACGCGAATTCTCTTTTAGAAGCGCCGGAAACACTTCACATAATAGGGTACGAAGCTTTAGATACTGAGTTCTTTGATCGAACAAAAGTCGAGTTGCCCGTTGCACCCGTATGTTCTCGATCCAAAGAGATCTCGTGTTGCATTAACACAAGCACTGCCAAATTTTGACATATATTCCAAGTTTTCCTTCGTGATTTGACAAATTCCGTATTGCTTTCGTTTATGAGAACCTGAATAGAAACTGCATGGCACTGTAGCATAAAGAGAGTTTCGTCTTCTGACAAGGAACCTTGTTATATCAATTTATCAACCATAGTTTTTTATTTTTTGCACCAGCATGATTAAGGTGACATCTAAGCGTCCCGGATGAATCAAATGAGTGCCACGTCGTGAGTGCTTGTTAAGCAACAAGCGATGCAAATTGAAAATTTGCAAGTTAATGATACCAAGCATGTGTGTCTCGCAAGGCGCCAAGAAGATGGAGTATATTGGTACTCAACACCACATTATCTTAAAAAATTGTACCTAACACAACATAGTACACAACTGGCTTTCTTGTTGTCGTTTTTGTGCTGCAGATAAGAATATGTGCATATATATACCATCTCGTCAGGTTTCCTGCTAGATTACTCCAAAGACCAGAAGAAATGCCAGCCTTGCTGGTATGACGCTCTAGATTTCTGACGCCCGCTAATTGGCCTTCGAATTGTCATCGCGCTTGTATTCATGGCCGTGGTGAAATACTTGCAAAAATAATTAGCGGTGAACCTGTGTGACTCTGCACACAGTGTTGCTCAAACGTGAGCATGCCAACCAAAAACAAAAAGGAAAAACAAGAGCAGCACATGAAATTCCGATTCCAGTTTTTTTTTAAAAGAATGATCATTCCAGTTTTCAATTACCTGCCGTGTTACCTAGCTCGTTCATGACTTCTTGCCAAACACAAGCTGCTGAACTTGAGTAGGCCTGCTGAACTTCTTGTCAAACAGCTCATTGTTTCTGAACTACTCCCTCCGTCCAAAAATAAGTGTCTCAAGTTTGCCCAAAAGTGGATGTATCTATACATGAAACATGTCTAGATACATTCATTCTTGTGCAAATTGGTAACACTTATTTTAGGACGGAGGAAGTACTACTTCTGCCTAGCAAACAAGTAAACGGGAGAATAAGAGCATATTCACCGACTGTACAGCACGTGAAATGTCAATTCCAGTTTAGCTAGCTCGTCGCCAGCAGTAATTAAGATTTGATCTTGGGACGACCAACTTAATTGCAGTCTCTCGTGATCTCTTTCCTCGACCAAAGCAAAGAACACTATACTTAAAAGGATCGGAGTACAGTTTACTACAGTCGAGGACTGAAATATAGGCCGGGATTACAGTGTACTCCTACGCGCTGGTCCTCTACCCAGCTACTCTAAGCTCGTTGAACAAGTAATTAAGATCGCAGAGTAATTAAGCGCATGCCGTACCTACGCATAGACTGTCATTTGGAACATCCCTTGCTTGGCTATATGCCTTTTTTTTCTCTGAAACTGATGCAGTAGTATATCCTGTTTATGCAAGGAAAAGTGTAAAAGAGATGAGCCTCTCTGCTTCTGGCGGCACTATCCGTTTAAATTTTAGGGTGAGTAAAACGGGATTAAGCTTTAACGAATCAAATGCATAATGTGGAAGGCATCAGTGTGCCTGCCTTGTGTGCATGCTCTGAAAGATGCGCTAAAAATACAGGCATACAATACTCCATGAGTTTTGGCGGAAAGCGTATGCAGTGATAGTGTGGTAAAGTGGTAACGTGTGGCTTGGTAGTCAGAGCCAATCGGATCTTTAACATATCCAAAGGTTGTCTCGACAGAGTAGATTTATTCAGTCGCCGAGTATTGTATTGTATGCTATCCCAATGATTTCGAGTGGAGTTTACGCAAACATGCCGTACCCGCGCGCCACGGATCTCACTCACCCACCTAAAATTCCCAAATACATCCAATCTGTAGGGTGGACAGACTATGGAGTTCATCCGCCACATGACATGAGGGCATCTCCAACGGGCTGGGGCAAACGGACACCAAAATGTGTCCGATTTGGTCCGTTTGGGGTGGACCGTGGACATATTTTGGGTCTCTGCTCGTTTGGGGTAGGTTGTGCCCCCAACAGCCCGGCGCATGTTTTCCCATGGTCCGGATTTTGACTATGTTGTTTACCTTCATTTGACATAAGTTTGCAAAATAGCAACAAATTATGAATAGAAAAGTAGCAACAAATTATGAATAGTTCACAAGTAGATAAATAACAGGGTTTATTACAATAAAGTGCACATAATGAAATAAATAGCATAGTTTGTTCAATGAAATAAAATAAAGGAGGGCGCTTCAAGCCATCATGATATCGCTATCATCGTCCGATGATTCATTCGAAGTATCGATGAAAGTGTGGTAGAAGAACTCGTCATCGCTATCCATCTACATAAAATGAACAATAAAAATATGCGACCACCATTTGCATCGGCCAAATGCAAAGAAGGGACAAAAATTGTCCATACCTTGTTCGGTCAATCCGTCGAACACTTTCGGGGCGGTGGACTGCGAGACAAAGGAGGAAGGCAGCCCGTCGAGAGCTACTCTGGAACACCTCCGGAGCGTCGGCATGGCCGGGACGATGATGGCTGGCTACTACCGGGGCCGGAGAAGAGGGCTAGGGCGGCCTCTCGAGAGCTCCTCCGGGACGGATGTCGAGGACTGTCGAGAGCTCCCCTGGGGAAGATGCTCGGACCGGCGAATAGATCCGACCACGCCGGGGAGGCTACGTGCGGCCGTGTCGGAAGAGAGAGTGAACGGCGGCGACTGCGGGCAGGGCGGCGGCGGCGGACGTGGGAGGCAATGGGGACGGGAAGGAATTGGATAGGGTGGAAAAGGGGTTGTGTGACTGGCCAGTGGGCCTGACGCGGGCAGGGGAGGACAAAGGGCAGACCGGGAGGTTGTCCGTCCCGCCCCAAAGTTGGAACAAAGTTGGGCCAGGTTTGGTGCGAAATCACGTGTCCGCGCGGACATGTGTCCCTATGCGCCAGCCCGTTGGAGCACCTCCCACGTCCGTTCGGACAAAAAGGGACTGGGCTGGTCCATTTGCGCCAGCCCGTTGGAGATGCCCTGATCTCTCTATTTGATCCATCTGTTCGGAAAAAATATTGATCCAAAATAGTTTGATAGTTCATGAAAGCATCTCCACCGGCACCCTCAAAGTCCCCACCAAAGCACCCCAAAGGTCTATTGGATGGCCGGACATGAAAAACTGCCACACCTGTACCTAAGTGTCTGTCTCGACCCAATTTCTTCCGGCACCCGAGCGGGCGACAGAACTTGGGGTCTCACTCGGGGTGCTGGACAGTGGCTGGATGCGCTTTTAGGCCGGGCTTCCTATCATGGACGGATCCACCTTAATTTGTTCATGGGTGTTCAGTTGAACACTCTGAACACCCAAAATTTTCTGCAGAAAATTTCATCTCTAGAGAGTATAGTGGCATATGTATCTTACCTTGTCTTTTTTTTCTCTCCCAGAAACATAGAATTAGCAAACAGCGATCACCAAATGTTGTCAACACACCAGCTTGGTATTCCACGTTGCCTCTTCATGCCACTAAAACTACTCATGCGCATGGTTAAATGGAAATACACATGCACATACGAAGCAGTTTGATCGTTATCATATTTAGTTGGCTAACACTTGTGTGTCACACATATATATAACTTAACTGCTACACATGTGAGTTCGCGCGTCCGCTTCGCTCCCAGGTGCCTAGACGGCAAGAAGCAGGCGGTGAAGAAGGATGCCGAGGCGGCGGCCTCGAGTAATCTGTTCCCTGCTTCCTATGTGGTTTAGATTTTCCTGTGGCTAGGTGTAACCATACCTTTTATTTTTCACCGGCTACACCAGCTATAAAATCATATAATACAGCACTTGTCCGGCCTGTTTGGAGGTGCCGGTGTGATCGACACCCTCAAAACTGACATAATTTAGTAGGTGCTGGACAAATTTTCGGACGTCGTGGAGATGCTGTAGTGTTCCCAAAGAGAAAAGTGTTTCTTTTCGCCCTGATAAACCTTTTCTGCATATGATTCCTTACACCAAACTTGGAGTATGTGCTTACGTGACGATTCAGAACAAAAAGGGTTAAGGTGACTGACACATGGATAATGCTCTGTTCGTTCACGTTGCCGGTCCAGGTCATCGTCGGCGTCGATGCCCATGCGTGCACACGCAACAAACGCATACGTGGCGCCTGCACGCCCGTGACACACCAAGTTGTCGAGCCATGGCGCGACGCGCGAGCCCGGGGGAGCGTTTTCTATCCTACCGTTGTTGCCTCATGCATGGGCAGCGCCGCCGTCCGCACCTTGGCACGGCAGTCGGCGGCGACTTGGTCGCACTCGCCGTCACCACCGAAAAGCTGAAACGCGCGGCGCAGGGGCCGAAAAGCGGCAGAGATCTCTCCTCGTCGTCACTCCGTCAGTGCTCTGCTGTGCTCACACTTACTCACTCTGCCACCGCTCCTCGTCGTCCTCCCTACCGTTGCCTGGCCACAACGCCACCCCTCTTCGCGCGCACGTGTCGCCGCCTTCCCCACCTGTCCCCATTCCCACCTCACCAACCTTCTACTCTCGCCTCACTCCCTCCAGCTAGCTACCAAGCTCATCTCCCTTGCTCCCCCAATCCCCCATGTCCTAGTAATGTCTTCTCCTCCTCCTCCTCCTCCTCCTCCCCACGCCACCTCCAATGCCGCCGCCCGCAATGGCCACCTCCCCTCTCCTCATCCTCCTCTTCTCCCTCCTCCTCGCTGACACCACCGCGCTGCGCTTCGACTACGCGACGCTCACCCTGGCCACCCTCAAGCTCCTGGGCGACGCGCACCTCAACAACAACACCATCCGCCTCACGCGCGACCTGCCGGTCCCCACCTCGGCCGCCGGCCGCGCGCTCTACGCCGCCCCCGTCCGCCTCCTCGCCGGCTTCTCCACCCACTTCGCCTTCCACGTCGCCACCCTCAACAAGGGCTCCGTCGGCGGGGGGCTCGCCTTCGTCGTCGCCCCCGACGCCGTCTCCCTCGGCAACTCCGGGGCCTACATCGGCCTCGACCCCGCCGCCGACTTCGCCGTCGAGTTCGACACCCTCATGGACGTCCAGTTCGGGGACGTCAACGGGAACCACGTGGGTGTCGATCTTGGGAGCATGGTGTCTGCCGCCGTGGCCGATCTTGATCTCGCCGGGGTCGACCTCACCAGCGGGAAGACCGTCTATGCGTGGATCGAGTACTCGCCAGAGAAGCTCATGGAGGTCTTCGTCTCCTACTCGGCCAAGCGCCCCGTGACGCCGGTCCTGTCGACGCCGGTCGATCTGGACGGGTTTGTCAGGGAGACGGCGTTCGTCGGGTTCTCGGCCTCCACGCAGGGCAGCACCGAGATCCACGCCATCGAGTGGTGGAGCTTCTCCACCCCGTCCGCCCCGTCCCCGGCGCCCTCCACTTCGCCGCATCTTACACCTCCTGCTGTTCCACCTCCGGCGAGCGGCATCAACCCGACGCTTCCCTCTACCCCGATAATCCCTGGGTTCACAGTATCCGCGCCGCCAGCCGGCTCAATTGCTGCGGCGAGCGCCCCTGCCCATTCGGCTACTCGGAAGAATGCCGCCACGCCGCGCCCTCACAAGCAAGCGGCCGTAGCCGGCGCCGCGACGGCAGGGGCGTTCGTGGCGGCGTCCTTCGCGGGGTTCGCGCTGTGGGCGCTCGCGCGCCGCGCAAAGGCCAGGAAGCGGGACGCGTCGGCGTTGGCCACGAAGCGCGACAGCCTCGCGTCGGCGGCGGCCATGGCGCGCTCGCCGCGGGAGTTCACGTACAAGGAGCTCAGCGCTGCCACGCGGGGCTTCGACCCGTCCCGCGTCATCGGCAACGGCGCGTTCGGCGTGGTGTACAAGGGCATCGTCCCCGACACGGGCGCCATGGTGGCCGTGAAGCGGTGCACTAACGCCAACGCCGACGGCGCGCAGGCGCGGTCCGAGTTCCTCTCCGAGCTCTCCATCATCGCCGGCCTCCGCCACCGCAACCTGCTGCGGCTCCAGGGCTGGTGCTACGAGAAGGGCGAGATCCTGCTCGTGTACGATTACATGCGCAACGGCAGCCTGGACAGGACCCTCTTCGACGCGTCCTCCCCTTCCCTGCCGTGGCACCACCGCCGCGAGATCCTCGCCGGCGTCGCCTCCGCGCTCGCCTACCTCCACCACGAGTGCGACCGCCGTGTCATCCACCGCGACGTCAAGTCCAGCAACGTCATGCTCGACGAGGCCTACCGCGCGCGCCTCGGCGACTTCGGCCTCGCGCGGCAGACCGAGCACGGCGCGTCCCCGGACGCCACCGCCGCGGCCGGCACAATGGGGTACCTGGCACCGGAGTACATGCTCACCGGCCGCGCCACCGATGCCACGGACGTGTTCAGCTTCGGCGCGCTGGTGCTGGAGGTGGCGTGCGGCCGCCGGCCCATCGGCACGGAGGGCCGGTGCAACAACCTGGTGGAATGGGTGTGGAGCCTGCACGGCGAAGGCCGCGTGCTGGACGCCGTGGACGCGCGGCTGGGCGGCGAGTACGACGAGGGGGAGATGAGGAGGGTACTGCTGGTCGGGCTCGCGTGCTCCAGCCCGGAGCCACAGCTCAGGCCGGGAATGCGCCGCGTGGTTCAGATACTGAGCGGCGAGTCCGACCCGCCGTTCGTGCCGGCGACGCGGCCGTCCATGAGCTTCAGCGCCAACCACCAGCTGCTGCTCAGCCTCCAGGACAGCGTGTCCGACTACAACGCGCTGGGGCTGAACCTCTCCGACGAGTCCTCGTCGGACTCGATGAGCTCGTCGTCGCTGACCAGCACGCTCCGCAAAGGCGGCCACGACCTCGGGTTCAGCAGCACCGGCGGCGGCGCCCGGTGATTGATCGATTGATTTCTCTGTCCGTTGTCCGGGCGCCTGAATTTCCTCACCTGAATTCGAACAAGATTGGTTCATGTATATGTATTTATGATGAGTACATAGATTAGCATTGGGCTCTAACTGAAGTCCTGATAACTTATAATTCTCTTGTGGTAATAATTCAGATTTCAGATGGTTCAGTCGATTCAGTTTCTTATTTTCTGTTCTTTTTGGATAGATCTTGCTGATGAACAAAGCTAGCAAGAATTGATTGTAGCACAAAGATGAGATCTTGGTGACCGGTGGATATACTCTTTTTGACACCCACGGCAAGGGAAAAGCGAGATTCTCGTACTAGATTAAGGGAGGAATGGCTTGTTTGGTGTGCAATGCCATGCTTGGGCAATGGCAAAGCCGAGCTGGCCGGTTTGCGCATGGCAAGAAAAGCATCAACCTATCTATACATATATCTAGAGGAAATTGGGGAATCTGTTTTGAGTGTGTAGATGTAGATGCACTCACTATTCAAAACCTGTATTTTAAAATGTCAAAAAATTTAAAATAAAAAATTTGGGTGTCGTGAAAAAGACATTTTTTGTGGCTTATGTAGAAAAGTAAAAAATAACTGTTCCGAGATGAGTTTTTTTATAAAGTCCACAATTTTTTCGTGAAACTTTGTGTTTTAACGTAGAATGATCGGATGTACACCCGGAATATTTATTTGGAACTTTTTAACATTGTTTAAATGCATTTGAAATATATTTTTTCTTAATGTGTGCATGTAGACATACGAGTCAAAACACGGTGCCCGGGAAAATTGCACTTTTCACCATCTCTTGCTCCTTGTGTTGCAGAAAACACTACTTTGATGACTTTTTTGCGGTTTTCACCATGTGGTGGTTTAATATGTTACAAGTTCCACTACTTGGTCATTTAATAAACTACTTAGCCCGGTTGATAGCAAAACTGATAGCTGGGCCCCACATGTCTGTGCTCCAATTAATGTACAAAATATTAATTAACAAAAAAATTCATAAAAACTTAATAATGAGAGCTAAGCCCGAAAATACCCAGTGGCTCTCGGGTACGTTTGCTCCTGATATTAAAAAATAGTAATTTAAAAAAGTTCAAATAATTCCGAAACTTTTAGTCGGGCAAATATTATCAAGTAGTACACTCGTACAAAAATTTGTGTCAGAAAATAACATTAATGGCAACATGTGTCAAAGATTTGCCAAAAAAGACGTTATATACACGCTATATTCGTCAGAGATTTGTCTTTTTTTGCCCAGAAGTCAACGAAAAATATTTTGTGACCAAATTATTTACAGAGGTAGAATACTTGGTAATCTTCGAGCCTAAAAAATTTCAGAATTTTTTGAACATTTCTGTTTTTTTATTTTTTCCCGTATATCAGGTGCGCATGTCTCAATGTGCCATTACTCCTTGTCCGAGCTAAGCCCTCCATGTTAATGCTTCGAAAGATGTCAAAACATGCTTCACCATGTTAGTGCTCCAATTCTGTCATAAAAATGATTATTCATAGAACTTATGAGTTTTTGTGTGGAACTACTAATATGTAATGAAAAAATTGTATGAAGCATGAATGGTCACTCAAAAAAATTATATGGTTAACAAATCAAATGTGACACACTAAAGAAATAAAATATGAACTCATTGTTATGTGAATCTTTGTACATTTAATTATATTCTTATAACATGTTTAGTTCGTCACGGGTATTTGTTTTAAAATAAGCATAATATGTTTTAAAGAAAAAAATTGATGGTTAGAATGAGTAAATTTGTTGATGCATAAATTAACTTTTATGAATTTTCAAGTTCGTTATATTTTGTACATTAATTGAAGCATTGACATGTGGAAGCCAGACTGTCATTTTTGCTATCAACATGGCTAAATAATTATTGGATGGCAAAGTGGTGAAATTTGCAACAGATTAGACCGCCACATGGTGAAAACCGCCAAAAATCCGTCAAACTGAACTGGTGGTTTGTGTAACACATGGAGCAAAAGGTGGTGGAAAGTGAATTTTTCCTCACATCTATCTACCAGTACTAATAGATAATAGTCTAGTCCATCTAAAAAAAGTAATCATAGTCTAGTGAGAGTGATCTTCTCCTCTCTTCTAGTGTAGTACGTGATGCTGCTTTATACATTGGCGTGGAAGCCATCGATCATCCAGGAGTATTCATGTCACCAACCGATCGAAAGCCATCCGTCCATGATCCTAACACCATTTCTCTACTCGGCCAGCACTAATCCTAGAAGCAATGGTTGTGCTATTTTGTCTACTAGTAAAGTAAGGAAAAAGCCGGTCAGTGTTCATGAGCCGGTCATCATGGATTTGATACGTAGATCGTTGCCTACGTGGATGTCGCTGTCGCGTCGGCCCCACTGCCTGCACGCGCTTCCTGTGGGCCCGTCCGGTGACCAACCTTGTTATTAGCCGTTTAGCTTCATGTGATGAAGCTTATATGTCTAGCCCGTACGCCGTCCATGTCGATGGGAACAGATGCGCCGTCGACCTCCATGAAGTTTTTGTTTTTTCTCCGGGCAGATAGGCGGCGGGTCCTTGTGCTCGATTTGGAAGCTTTCGTCGTATCCCAAAAGCACGCCGCCACGCCGTCGCTATACCGTCACCGCCGGCAGCTCATGATCAAGCGTTTGGTCGCCATCTTCTTCCTTCGGCCTGCATTGCATTTCGAATTTAGCAACTGGGAGAGAAGAACTGGGACCTGCTGCCGGGGAATGTGCAGCGGTGCAAGGAGAGAGCTCGGGCCGGCCGTCGCTTTCGTGCAGTGGCGGAGCCAGGATTTTACCGTGACCCGGGCCAACATTAAGCTCTTGCACACTGTGACGCGGCTAGAAACTGTGGTATATATACAAAATTTTGTACTAGCTCTAAAATTTTTTCTGCAAAGGAGAAAAATGAACCATTTTTTTACACCTCTAGCGGCACCATAAATTGAAGGATGAAAGAAGCTGCATCGAGCTTGATACACATAGGCTCGGGGCGTTGCATGTTTCCGTGCGCACGGCGACGTTTCCATGTTTCCATGTACGTCGGAGACAAGGCTGACATATTTAATGGGCTGGACTAGTGGAAGTGGAGCAATCGGAGGCCTGCAAAGAGGGACACGAAGTAGCAGTAAAATTTCCACACCACGGGCCACACCTGATAAGTACATAGTACGTAGGCAGGAAATTTTTCCACGCCCCGGGCCATGGCCCCTGCTGCCCGGAGCCCAGCTCCGCCTCTGCTTTCGTGCCTGTGCTGCTGGACGGACGGTGTGGAGTCGCTGTCTGCGTAATTCCGTGGGGATGAATTTAACGGGAGTGAGTGATGGCTAGTGGACTTTGTGGATTTTTTTTCTTTCCATTTTCTTGATGAAGGGCTCCTGTTCTACTCGTGCTATAGTGAATTAGTGATGGACGGGTAATGGAAAGGTGTTGCCTTTCCCTCTCACAAATTTGCCGAAAGAGAAGGGTTAATCAATTGATCAATGTCCATATCTCTGGTACTGGTTTCCCTCCCTATGACGCAGTAGGTATCACTGCATCAGAGACCTTGACAATGCTACGGAAGACTTTACCCTACTAAGCTTTATCTCCGGCGCACATAGCTCTTTGATTGCAAAACCTTTCCTGACTTTAGACAAATACGCCCATAACCCTCCAAAGTGGTTTTGTAAGACCATGTTGACAGTGCTTATGCACACCTCGAACGCTCCTGCTCTTCGCTTTTCCATGGACCATGCCGTCGTGTCGTGTGTGCAGCGGTTCTGAAGGTTAAAGGTTAAAGTCTAGCTTCGAAATTCAGAACATTGCATTCCCATCGCCCAAAGTTCAGATAGTAAAGTGAGCATTTTTACAATGTTTAATAAAATCTGAAGTGGCCACACGGAATGCTGATCTCGCTAGAGCGCTTCTCTCTACACCAAAACTCCAGCCGGCAGGTAGGTCCATGGATGTCAGATTACCGTTAGACCCGCACACCGCACGTTCACGGTTCACCTTGCTGACACGCCTGGAGAGACCCTCGTCAGGTAGCTGCCATGCCATGACAGGTCACAGGAGAGGCACGCCGCAACTTCACAAACTGGCATCCTTTATTAAGGACGTCGGCAAGCTCCGGCGAGAATTTCCGGTGGATTTATGAAGTGGTTGTTCGGCTATGTGGGCACTCGATTCAGCTAGGATCACTCTCCGATCGACTTATTCATTTGTCCTCTGATGATTACTTAGAAGTTTAGTACTGGTGTACTGAGATGTTTCGTGACCCATGAGAGTGATTCTGGCGGCTGCAGGTGCAAACCAGGACCCCAACGTGCATGTCCTGCATCGGCAGCCCAAAAAGGACGGCAGCGATTGCCTACAGTCTCCCACATGTCCTGAATCACAACAGACCCAAAATGGTACAATCATTTATATATGGGTTAATTGGATCTATGCCACTACACTATTCACGAGTTGGAAATATGCCATTACAAAAACACAAGTTGAAAATATGGCACTCCAACTCTCTCATACCTCTATCTATGCCATTTCTTTCAATACCAGTCCATATACAGCTCTTATACATCCGTATGAATACGATTATATGAATACTCTCGTACAGACCTGTAAGAAAGATCTCATGCCTACAAGGACCCCGTACAGACTCGTAAAATAGGCCCGTATAGACTCGTATTTCCTATGGAGAGCATGGATCGAACCGCACCAAATTACCAGCGCGCGGACGAACCCTAGCGCGGCGGCGGCTTGGAGTGGTTCCCTGCGCGACGCGGCAGCCGGAGGAGCGTTGGCGCCGGCCACGGCCGGAGGCGCTTCCTCGCGCGACGCGGCGGGCGGAGGAACTCGCGGCTGCAGCCTCCTAGCGTGACGCGGCGGCCGGAGGAGACCGCAGAGCTCCCTCACGCGACGCGGGCTGGCCGGAGGAGCACCCGGTTGGAGGATCTAGCGTGCTTGCTGCTGGAGGTGCTCAGCTTGAGGACGTGTTCATGGCGCCGCCCACGCCCGATTGTATGTACAAGTGCCCATAATTGGCTTAAATTGTGACGGTACTCATACTAGTGTGTTTGATTTTTGCCGTCCAATTTCCGTAACAAAGGCAGTATGGTTATACCCAAATACTAATTGAAATACATGTATTCTTCAACCGGTATTCTCTAAAGTGGAAGTAATGGCATAGATAGAGGTATGAGAGAGTTGGAGTGGCATGTTTCCAACTTGTGTTTTTGTAATGGCATATTTCCAACTCGTGAATACTGTAGTGGCGTAGATCCAATTAACCCTTTATATATCAGCCAAGACAGAGATCCCATGACGCAGTTTTTTCTAGTAATAAACTTGAACCAAATAAAGAAGGAAACAGTTTTCTCTATTGAAGAAATTCTGTGATACTGGTTTTGCTTATGCCTCCAGGACAGCAATTGTACAGGCAAGGACAAGTGTTTACTCCCTCCGTCCCACAGATCAGTTTACTCTCTGAAGTTTGTGCTGAATTTGGGAACTAGACATCAACCTAAGCAAAAAAGAGCATTCGGTTTAGCACAATTTGACATGCCATCACACAGATCAGTTTGGAACGCAAATGAACATCCAGGGCAAACAGACATCCGGTTTGAACATGCTCACAGCCAAGCGTCTAGTACCATTGTACAGGCAAGGACAAGTGTTCTACTCCCTCCGTCCCAAAATATTTGACGGCAATATATAACTAAAGTGAGTGAATTAGCAAGAGCAAGGTTGATTGGCAACAATGTCAGAACACACAAATTTGGCCAGCCGTAAGTGAATACGATGATCTAGAGAAGCTCCATGATTTACCATTATCAGCCTGTTGGCATGTGTAGTAATGTAGTCCATTAAGTAGTTCAATGGTTTTATCAGTACATAACTTATAAACCCCTACGTACAGTCGTACACACCATGCACTCTATCTCTGTTTAAGGACAAATGACACCCTTGCGCAACATTAGCCCCCTCTGGACACCTGAGTATATTTCAATCTACCTAGCCAGCATAATTATAGAATGTCTATTTTGTACAAGTGTCACATGTAAAATCCAAGCAGACTAGTATTCAAATTTGTTAAGAGCAAAATCAGGATCCACCAGGTAAAAGCAAAGAATGGAATTCTCTCTTAACAAATGCTAAAACTCTCTCTTACAGAATAAGAACTAGCCATCACCTCTTTCTCCAAACATGAAGAATCGTCTGAAATAACACCAAACAGTGAACCTGCAGAAAGTTTGGCCATGGCCAAAATCCAAAACTGCAAAACCATTCATATTTCATGAGCTAATGACAGCCATTAAGAGGTCCAGCTTCGACTGCCTTCTGGGAGAGGGGGGTTCTGGGAGGGTCTACAAAGGTCATCTTCAAAATTTCCAGGTATATACAATAATGCCTTAATTATAACATTATTCGGATTCAATCTTACCGGCTTCTAACAAATTGCTCACTGCTTCAAACTAAAATTATGCAAAGCTTTGTAGCTGTCAAGCAACAAGACCTGAACGGATATGCCAACAGATAGTTCCTACTTGAGGTATTGATGCTCAGTGTCATCCAAACCTAGTCAGCTTAGTAGGATATTACAAAGACAGATGAGGCTACTCAGCTACTGGTGTATGAGTACATGCCCCTTGGTTCATGCGTAGACCTGCTGCTTGGCAAGTCCTGGTCTTTAACACGTTCAGATTCCAGTGCTCTATTGATCAAACAGAAGGGTCTATGCTTTCAAACACATCATGTTCAGCTTAAAAATCATATGGAAGATATTCAGGCAACATTAGTATATTACAGCATCATTTCCTAACCCTGCCATCGGCATCCATTTAGTTACTAGATGATGCAACAAGAACTTATAAGTTGAACTTGGTACCAAGAAGAACCCTGTAGTTAACATTTCTGATTAAAAAAAACCCACTCAATTGGCATATTATGATGAAAATAGCCCAGGAAATCGCTAGGGTGCTCAAATACCACAATGGGAAGGCGAACCAGCCGGTCATCTACGAGATTTCAATTCCACCAACACTCTTCTTGACGAGGAATAAAATCTTTAACTCTCAGACTTTGGGCTCACAAAGCTCAGACCTGTTGGGTAGAAGACAAACACTTCAACTCGAATGATGGGCACAGATGGATCCTAGCGCTCCAGAATAAATAAGAACAGGCAGGCTAACTATAAGAGCCGTTGATCCATTAAACCATCAAATGATCCAATCTTGGTAAACTGGATACATGCCTTTTGTTTACACAGTACTCGATTACACCAAAAACATACACAGAATCCACTTCCCCACAAACAAAGCTTAGTTAGTGATTGGGCAAGATTGCTTTCTTACAATTAAGATATATTGATGATTGATCAACAGGGAAAGCCCATGATAAGGAACAGGGGGCACCATTAGCAAGTAGACCCTCGTCTTAGAGGTAAATCCCCAGAGGGATTAGAGACAGGCTGTCAGGATGCAATGTGCCTACAGGAAGAGGCCTCTGATCGCCCATATACGGGTGACTTGTTGTCGCATTAGCAGTACTCTACGTCTCTACCCCAAAAGGAACAAGTTGAAGGCCCTCATTAAGTAGTAGCAGTAATAAAAGATAAGAGCACTTCATGTTTAAATTAAGATAAGAGCACTTCCGATCGTCAACGAGATGTTGGAAAGGCCATAGCCAGCAGAAACAGAAGCTGAAAATCAAGAAAAACCACTCATTCGTAGTGCAATGTAGAAGTGGCAGTGGTACTGCGGAAAGTTTTTAGGTTGCCTAATTGCCTTGACATGTAGCTTTCCAATATTGTGCCATATTAGGGATACCAAGGAGTCTAGTTCAAGAACTATTACAGATGTCCTGGTGTAGATTGGCACAGGCAACTAACTAATAAACAATAAAATGAAGATCTCAAAATAGCAACATAAGAATATAAAAGAAAAGGTCTAGAGGAACTAGAATCGCATATCATTAAGAGGAAGGGTTGTGGTTCAAACCTTGCACGTGCAAATGGCGTGCAGATTAGGAGCAATGTCCATAGAGACAGAGTGCACGGCCAGTAGCCACACAGCAGACAGGAACACCATGGTGGCACTACCACCCAACTCGATCGTGGTGAGCCCACAGAAGAGAGAACATGTTGTCATTGTTGAGAAAGATCTCAAAACCACGCCACACTTTTATCTGCTGCTCCAATGCATCAACTGACTTCATCGAAAAATTGGTACTTTGCAGGGAGCAATTTTATGTGTTCTCGATATTTCCCTTTATTTGAAAAGAGACGTATCAATAATGAAGTAGTTGAAGCTTCAAGTGAGATGCTCTTTCCATCAACTTTAGACATATAATTTCCAGCCTTTATTATCTCACCTTTTTCCAATAATATTCTAATGATTTCATTTAAAAGGCGAGAGCTCGGAGCACAACCACTCTTCTCCATTGATGAGAACATATTGTCAGCTTCTTCCACTGATCCTTCTTTTAGAAGATTGTGTACCATAACTCCATAAGTAGAAGCATTAGGTAACAATCCACTGGCTGGTATTGCAGCAAACAAATCCTTAGCTTCTTTTCTTCTCCGAACCTTGTACATTGCATTAATCATGGTATTGAGCATTGTAATATTGAACTTCACATTCATTGCACCTAATTTTTGGAACAGAACGATTGCCTCGTTGGTGCAATTATTTCTACAAAGTCCTCCAAGAATTATACTGTATGTGGAAATGCTCACTGTTATTCCACGTTCGATCATCTCATTGAACTTATTTTTTGCAGCAACAGTTTGCCAGCACGAAACAACCCATCCAGTATGATGTCATACGTAGCAGTAGTAGGTTTAACTCTCTTATGCAACATTGCTTCGAATAGATTTAACCCATCATCAGTCCTTCCACTTCTAAAATAGCCATTAACAAGTGTATTATATGTAATAACATTTGGCTCAATGCCAACTGACACCATGGTATCAAACACTCGAGATGCTTTCTTCATCTCGCCGACTAAGCAATATCCGTCAACCAGTGAATTAAATGTAATGACATCAGGCGTCTCACCTATGTCTATAACCAAGTTAAAGACATCGTGTGCATCCAGAACCCTTCCTTCTTTACATAGGCTGTTTATTATTGAACTGAAGAAGACAATGTTCGGACGAGGAATACCTTTGTTCATCATTTCATAAACCAACTCCTTAGCTTTCCCTAAATCACCATGTGTACAATAACCCTGAATTAGGGTACGATAAACAACTGTATTTGGTTGTACTCCAACGGAAATCATCTGACTGAATTTTTCCATAGCGTCAGCCAGCTTGCCCATTCTACAAAATGCAGCTATTACACTTGAATAGGTGAATACATTCGGACTCACTCCTTGTTCCCGCATTTCGGTAAATATGACCATAGCTTCATCCATCATTCCACCTTTAGCATATGCATCAATTAATGTGGTGAAAACATGGCAGTTGGCTACAACACCATTGCTTGACATTGAATTATAGAGATTTATCATATCAGCAAAGCATCCTTCGGAGGCATACCCGTGGAGAAGAATAGAGTACGAGATGATATCAGGCTTGTGGCCCTTGGCAGTCATGGACTGGAAAATATGTGCAGCTTCTTTGGTTCTTCCATGCTTGCAAAGGGACGCCATAAACGAGTTCCAAGTATCAATTTCTGGTGTAAGACCCAGGCTTGTCATTTCTCTGAACATTTTAGTTGCCTCCTTCCACCTGCCCAAAGTGGAATATCCATGGATCATGCTAGTATATGTCACTTTATCCGGCTGAACACCGTTATCAACCATCTGCCGAAGGAACAACTCTGCCTTGTCCATTGCTCTGGCCTTGCACAGCGCATCAATAATCAAGGTATATGTGACCACATCTGGGACGATCCCTTGCTGCATCATTTCATGGAATAGATTGCACGCCTTGCTTACTTCCCCTTCCTTAAAGAAGCCATGGATGACGGTATTATATGCCACCAGATCGAGGGAGCAGCCACCTCCTTCTTTCCTCACTATTTGGAGCAGGTCAAGCGCTCGCTGGCTCCTCCTGTCGTCACATAAGCCCTTCAAAACGGTGTTGTATGAGTAGGCATCAGGCACACAACCGAGGTCAGACATCCTATGAAGCAGCACACTCACAGCCTCGTCTGTGCGTTTTGCTTGGCAGAGGCACTTGAGGAGGGTGTTGGCGGTGATCTGGTCTGTCTTCAGGTCCGTTCTGATGAGGCGGCTGAAGAAGGCAAGCCCTAGGTCCGGGCGGCGTGCACGGCAGCAGCAGTCCATGAGGATGTTGTAGGTGTAGACTGTGGGCGGCGCCACCCGTGAGCCGGCTTCTTCTCGGCGCACACGGTTGAAGAGGGCGATGGCGAGGGAAGGGCCATCTCTGCAGGAGGCGGAGTCCCGCACACGGGCGAGGGCGGCCAGGAAGCCGTTCAGGGAACGCGCGTCGACCGGGTGGCCTGTCTTAGCAATTCGTCGAACAGCTTGTGCGCATCTTCCGGGCTGAGCGTGCCGGCGCGGGCGCGCTCTGTGGCCGCGGCGAAGGCGGCGTGGGGAGACCAGGAGAGTGAGGGCGGCGCGGGGGAGGTGGAGGCGGAGAAGCAGCGGTGGAGGCGGGACATGGGCGTGGTGGAGCAGTGGCGAGGCATCAGGATGTGGAGTGGCGACGCAGCGCAGCCAGTCACCCCCGAGGCGGACCAGCTCCCACGAAGCACCCGTGCACGGCGAGCTATGCACCCCCGGTGCCGGTGCGGCGGCGAGATCCCTGCCGGCGGGACGGAGTGATGGTGATCCCCAAGCTCACGCCTCCTTCTCCTTTTTCTGGAACTTGATTTTCGGTGGAGGTGTTCTGTTGGCAGGTTCAGTTCGCACCTGTAGTGTAAACTGTCAGGGCTTCAGTTGCAGAGCGCTGTAGCCTGTAGGTACCACCGCGGAAAAAACTCTACTCATTTCCAGTCATGCATCACTTCACTGTTTGACTCTCATTTCTGTTAGAAGTTCAGACAAATTTCTAAGGCTTAGAGCATATCCAAGAGATACCCTAAAGTTGCCCAAAAAAGAGAATTTTTGGGTCTTCTGCCTGCTTCAGCATGTGCCCCATACTTGAATGGTGCCATAAATTCTTTTGAGCTGAAAAAAAAAACAGTTGTCGATACTGCATATTTGGGGCACCCCGCGGCTTCCGCAAAACAAATTGTAGCCAAGTGGAGCCCAACCGCCACGGGGATGTGTCACTTCCCCTTCCGCTTGATCTCTTAGACTGACCACCTCGCCGCGCCGCTGTAGAATCTGGCTAACCCCGTCGTCATTGTCATCCCCTCTCCCCTCCGCCCCTCACCAGATTCGGCCATCCCCCGCCGCACGCCGTTGATTCCAACCATTTCCCATTCGATTTATGCCAACCGCCTGCATCGGTAAATCCCGATTCCGGTAAATCACGCCTCGACTACGGTCGCCGCAGCCCACACCGGTAAATCCTGACTCCGGTCATACTTTGTTACCGACTCCGGTAAATCCCACCTTGACTCCGGCCTCGGCAAGCCCAGCTCGCCGGCGAGGAGCAGCACCAACTCCGGTAACTTGTAGTTTGAAGTATCTATGTTTGAATGTTTTACTATTTAGTATATGCATGGTTCGTAATTTGAAATATATGAATTATGATCAGTTTATAAAGTTTTGGACATAATTTTTGTGCTCTATTTTAGTCATCTGCTACAGCAGAAGAAAAAAACTCGTGGCTCAAATTGCTCAAAGCCCAGTTTTCTCGTGCCCTAAAATAGGGCATCTCTTGGAGATGCTCTTAGTCATGTGTTGTTCGGCGGTGTTGTTCCATTTTCAATATTTACTCGGTTTTTGCCTCCACGGTCATCGCCTCCGCCGCCGGTTGTGGAGGTCCACCGTCAAGATCTGGCCCCGCTTCTCCGGCCGCCGTCAACATCCTCCACTCCGTCCTGGCCTGCTCCAACAACTCGGAAATAGATTGACTAGGCAGATAAGTTTCACAGATTCAGCAAGAGGTGTACTAGCCATCGATCATGTATGACGGTGGCTCAACTAAACATTTGTTGGCCACACATTAGTTTGAGTACAGCGAAACCTTAGTTTCACGCTTACCCTTTTTACCATGTGTAGCAGAGCCCGTAAAAAACAGCCAAGCTGAAAAATTCCGGCGGCTTCACGGGCTCAGGCCATTTTTTGGTCCAAGACAGAGCCCATCAAGCCGCCCCGCCCATAAACCGTTTTCAGGGGTCTGATAATCCCCGCCGCTGAACCCATATAGCGCACGGGGCTGTGGATTCAGTCCACAGCCTGTGTCTCGCCGCCACCGCCGACGAGAACTCGACCCACCGTGCCGCCGCCTCCGATGAGAAATCCCCCACCTCCACGTACAAATCCGCCACCGCCGCGTCTCGATGTGGCCAAAGAAGGAGATGCCGAAGCAGCTCCTCTGGCCGCGACATTTACTAGTCGGATCTCTCTGACGCGGCGAGAAAGCGGCACGTCGCCTCCGACACGGGGAGGAAGCGGGCGGCGTGGCACTACATCAAGCACGGCGTCGACGTGCCGCTGTCGCTCCTCTTCCGCGCGGTCGACGAGTTCGACCGCCGCGCTGCAGCCAGGCGCGGCGAGGGGAGCTCAGCGGGCGCGGGAAGCTGGTGCGCAGGCCGAAGAGGGAGGCACCGGAGCCGGAAGAGGAGCTCGACGGCTACGACCCTGCCGCCTTCGAGTCTTTCTTCGCGCCGGAGGACTTCGTCCCCGACATCTCGCTCAACGCCGTCGCGGTGACCCTCTGCAAGCGGACGACGCGGGAGGAGGAGGAGCTCCAAGGGAAGCGCTGCCACGACGAGGACATCGACGCCATCCTCCTCGAGCAGGGCGTCGCTGCCGATCGCGCCCAGAAGGAGAAGGAGGAGGAGTGGCGCCGCGTCGCCGAGCTCCAGGCCGACATGTATATCGACCTCGTCTCCGACGAGGAGTGAGCGGCGCGTCGCCGCCGCTGCGTCGCCACCGCATCGGAGGTGCTAGCTAGGGTTAGTTAGTGGCGACGACCTAGCTAGGTTATTTTGGGTAGTGCTCCGGTGATCACCATCTCAAACAGAAACACACGCTGACCAGGAGATAGATAAGCTTGGTCGCCTGGGGCGTGGCCGTGCCGTGGTGGCCGGTGCAGAGAAGCTGGTCACTACCTGGAGGCTGAGCCCCAGAGATTCAGCAAAAGGTAAACTTGACAGTACCTCAACTGAACTTTTGTGGCAGCACATACTGTAATACTAATACATGGAGTACTTACTAACTTACACAGGCAGAAAACATGCAAGAAGTACGCCGTTCCGTTTCAGAATCCCAAATTGAAGGTAGATATGTTCAAGTCTTGGCAGAATAAAACCATACACGCTGATGTAATACTGCACTGAAGACACCAGGTTCTAGGTTGCAAGAATTATCACCAGATTCAAACCCACACTTCCAGTCCTGCATAACTTCACTGTTGACTCATCCGCGTTTCTGAAATCTATAGAAGTGCAGAGTTCAGACCAATTTTCTTAGATTTAATTCTCGGCATTTTCTCTTGCATTTGCAGCCAGATACGCATAGTCATGTGTTGTTCCATTTTCAGTATATGCAGAAGATCCTTGTTACGCAATGCCTGGCTCTCTTTCATTGCTCTGCTAAATTATAAGTGTCAGGTGACAACATAAGGACAGCCTTCGGACATGATACTATACACAATGTCAGCATGGTGGCAACCAAATTTTTGAAGGAAAGAGCGCCGTCCGAGCGTGTTTTCCTCAATTGCGTTAGTCCGCCGTTCAAATCAAAAAAATTGAAGTATTGCATCCACGGCAATGATGACCTGGAGCAGAGCATCCAACATCTAAAGTTTGTGGAGCATCCAAATCTGTAGCATCATAGATTGCAGTGCATTTGTTAAGTACAGGAGCAGGAACTTTTGATCAAAATCAGGTTGAAATATTAACTCACCTCCTAGCACACAGCGATTTTGACACCAGAACACTGTGGCTTAATGACGGCGAGAGATAAATAAGGATTGACCACCAGATGTGTCTGTAACGGATATCAATGTAAGGACGCTAGCATTGCAGACATTAATATAAAACCAGAGAACATGCCACGAAGCAGGTTCTGGACTATGGCCTTCATCCCGCAATCCATCCCACATGACTTGTTACCAGAGTTAAGAGATAATCACCCAACACCAAACAACTCAGTATAGGAACTGCTGGAAAACTGGCAACTGCTCAAACACATTCTGGGATCCAATTTCTGTTTGACTGCTTCCACCGTCAGTTGAAACAAAGTGCAGTCCAGCTTGGATTTCTTCAATTAGTAGTTGACTTCAATTAATTTGGAGCTTCTGAGGATGGAATGCTGGAATGTATTCATTAAGTCCTAACACAATCCAAACCCATTTGGTCATAACTTTAATCATAAGCACATAAATTGAACATCGAGCTTTCTTAGAAGAAAATGAACCAATCAACAATTCTAGACAAAGCTAAACAACATACCGAGCTAGCAGTCTTGATTTACGATCAGCCAGGAGTGGCAGCGGCCTGAATGTTATGGCGGTACACCTTTACGCATCGCCACTGCTAATGGTTGCTCCAATGCAGCATCAGGTCCCTCTCTCCTGTCGTGCCGCTGTTGATACTCATCAGGTAATCCTCGCATCCCTCCTCATTGCTCAATGAGCTTAGCAAGTGAGATGACTGTGCATGCGTCACCCAGATCCAAAGCAATAACCTGACAAAAGCATAACAAGGAACCAAAATTTTGTAAATAAAAGAGGACATCTCATTGGTATTAGTTAGATATAAATTGTGGGGGGATTTCATGGAATCTAATGGGAGCAGTAATTTATAGTGGTTAGTAGTCATTAGTGACCTAATTAAAAGTCCCTCTAAAAGTTACATAGCAGTTCACCGTTTGTAATGTGAATTGTGAAAGAAGCCAACTACATGACATAGCAGACTTTATTTTAAAAAAAACAACAACAACATCACTACTATGAACAATGTTTTTTTAATTGTCACTACTAACAGGGAAATGTGTGGAAAGTCTGTGAATTGCAACCGATTCTGGTGATAGCATACAGAGTAATAGCATAAGAGATGATGATCTTTTTTTACCTGGGCAATGACCTGCATGACATCGTGGGCCAATCCACTGACTAAGCCGTCCGGATCCTAATAAGACGTACTGAGGCCTGAAGGTGCAGATGGCCTTCGAGGGTTCCTATTTCCTAGCCTTTTTAGTGACATTTAATGACAAGTGATTTCACTCCAAGTTAAGCAGCTAACATAAATAAGTAAAGTGAGAATAACACAATGACTATTTATTTGATAGGAGCTACATATGACACATAATTACACCAACACTAGGTGCATTATAGATGCCTTAGTTAATCCTTGCTTGAAGTATTTTATTAATGATATTAATAATAACTGACCTGCAAGTGTATCCAACCCAAAAATATCGTACAAAAATGACTTGGTTCAATATAGAATTAAAATTTGCCTGTATGAACAACACACCTGGATCCACCCTTCAGGTTTAGGCCTTCACTATACCCCTACACATATTTTACTTTCAACAAATACCACTGAATTTTCCAGTTCAAGAACTTCTCGGAACTAGGAAGAGCTCATGGTAAGCCTTCCTCTTATCCAACTTGATGCACAAAACCTCGTTGAAGTCACAGTCAACACAAAAATGGATCTGTCATGGTATGTCCCTGCACCCGGCAATCATTTTTCCATTAAGCAAACGTATGACACACCAGACGGAGCTTTCACGTGGACATGGCGAGCAGATGGAACTGCCCATATGATGTACGCCCAACAGCCAGGCATCAGAGTAGAACACCATAGTGACACCACCAATCAGCCGTTCCTGGTGTGCGCACAGAAGTGAAAACTTGTCCACATCATTGAGAGGGAGCTTTGAACCACGCCAAGGTTTATTTACGGACTCCTGTGCAACCAAAACTGACTCCATCAAAAAACTTGTACTTTGAAGGCAGCAAATTTATTTGTTCCCGATATTTCCCGTTACCGGAAAAGAGAGACAACAACAACGAAGTTGTGGAAGCTTCAAGTGAGATGCTCTTCCCGTCAACTTTAGACATATAATTCCGGCCTTTACTATCTCCCCTTTCTCCAATAACATTCTGATGATGATATTTATAAGACGAGAGCTGGGAGCACAACTACTCTTCTCCACTGATGAGAACATACTGTCAGCTTCATCCACTGATCCTTCTTTCAGAAGATTCTCTATCATTACGCCGTAAGTAGAAGCATTAGGTACCAACCCACTGTCTGATATTGCAGCAAAGAAATCTTTAGCTTCTTCACTTTTCCGAACCTTGTACATTGCATTAATCATGGTATTGAGTATTGTAATATTGAACTTTACATTCATTGCCCCTAATTTTTGGAACAAGATGATTGCCTCATCGGTGCAACCATTTGCACAAAGTCCTCTAAGAATTATATGGCATGTGGAAATGCTCACTGCTGTTCCACTTTCGATCATCTCACGGAACTTTTTCTTTGCAGCATCAGGTATCCCAGCACGAAATAACCCATCCAGTATGATGTTATATGTAACCGTTGTAGGCTTAACTTTCTTATGCAACATTTCTCCAAACAGAATCAACCCATCATCGATCCTTTTACTTTTGAGATAGCCATCAAGAAGAGTATTATACGTAACAACATCAGGCTCAATGCCAACAGATACCATGGTATCAAGCACTCTGATTGCTTTCTTCATCTTGCCGAGTAAGCAATATCCATCAATCAGTGAAGTAAATGTAATGACATCAGGCCTCTCACCTATGTCTATAACCAACTTCAAGATATCATGTGCATCCATAACCCTCCCTTCTTTGCATAGACTGTTTATTATTGAACTGAAGAACACAATGGTAGGACGAGGGATACCTTTGTTCCTCATTTCAGAAGTTAACTCCTTAGCTTTTCGTAAATCACCATGTGTACAATAACCCTGAATTAGGGTGTGATAAACAACTGTGTTTGGTTGTACTCCGATGGAAATCATCTGACTGAATTTTTCCATAGCATCAGCCAGCCTGTCCATTCTACAAAGTGCAGCTATTACACTTGAATAGGTGAATATATCCGGACTCACTCCTTGTTCCCGCATTTGAGTAAGTATGACCATAGCTTCATCCATCAATTGACATTGAATTAAATAGATTAATCATATCAGCAAAGCATCCTTCAGAGGCATACCCGTGGAGCAGGGCACCATACGTCACTATATTAGGTTTGTGGCCCTTGGCAGTCATGGACTCAAAAATATCTGCAGCTTCTTTGGTTCTTCCATGCTTGCAAAGTGAGGCCACGAACAAGTTCCAAGTAAAAGTATCTGGTATTAGACCCTGGCTTGTCATCTCTCTGAACAGTTTCCTTGCCTCTTTCCAATGGCCCAGAGTGCAATATCCATGGATCATGCAGTTATATGTTACTTTATTCGGCTGGACACCGTTATCAACCATCTGCCGAAGGAACAACTCTGCCTTGTCCATTGCTCTGGCCTTGCACAACGCATCAATAATCGAGCTATACGTGACCACATCTGGGACGATCCCTTGCTGCATCATTTCATTGAATAGATTGCACGCCTTGCTTACTTCCCCCTCCTTAAAGAAGCCATGGATGACGGTATTATATGCCACCACATCGAGGGAGCAGGCACCTCCTTTCCTCACTTTTTGGAGCAGGTCGAGCGCTGTCTGGCTCCTCCTGTCGTCACATAAGCTCTTCAGGATAATGGAGTATGAGAAAGTATTAGGCACACAACCGAGCTCAGACATCCTATGAAGCAGCACCTTCAGAGCTTCATCTGTCCGTTTTGCGCGGCAGAGGCAGTTGAGGAGGTTGCTGGCAGTGATCACGTCTGTCTTCAGGCCCTTCCTGAGGAGGCCGCCGAAGAAGGCCAGCCCTAGGTCTGGGCGACGCGTGCGGCAACAGCAGTCCATGAGAATGTTGTAGGTGTGGATTGTGGGCGGCGCCACCCGTGGGCCAGCTTCTTCTCGGCGCAGACGGTTGAAGAGGGCGATGGCAAGGGCAGGGCCATCTGTGCAGGAGGCGGAGTCCCGCACACGGGCGAGGGCGGCGAGGAAGCCGTTCAGGGAACGCGCGTCGACCGGGGTTGCCTGCCCTAGCAATTCGTCGAACAGCTTGTGCGCATTTTCCGAGCTGAGTGTGCCGGCGCGTGTGCGCTCCGTAGCCGCGGCGAAGGCGGCGTGGGGAGACCAGGAGCGTGAGGGCAGCGCGCAGGAGGTGGAGGCGGAGAAGAAGCGGTGGAGGCGGGACATGGGCGTGGTGGAGCAGTGACGAGGCATCAGGATCTCCCGTGGCGACGCAGCGCAGACAGTCACCTCCGAGGCGGACCAGCTCTCACGAGGCACCCGTGCACGGCGAGCTAGCCACCCCCGGTGCCAGTGCCGGTGCCGCGGCGAGATCCCTGCCAGCGGGTCGGAGTGATGGTGTTCCCCAAGCTCACGCCTCTGTCTCCTTTTGTGGAATTTGATTGGAGGAGTTGCAGTGGACGCTTGTTCTGTTGACAGCTTCAGTTTGCACCTGTAAACTGTACTAGCCATCGATTTCACGCCGATTCAGGGATTCAGAAAAATGTGTACTAGCCATCGATCATATATGACGCTGGCTCAACTGAACATTTGTGTATGTGTACAATGAAACCTTAATTCCATGCTTAGCCTTTCTCGCTAATCATGCAAGGTGTTGATTATCACTTTATCAGTAATAATTTCATGTTTGGCCTTTCTCGGAGTGCTATCTTGTAAGCATGTGCACTGCATGCTCTTATGATGCCAAAGATATAGTGCACTTTTTTTTTTGCAGTTGTACCCGTCCCTCGCGATGAGACTCGTGGGAAACCCTAGCCGGCGCCGCTAGGTCTCTCCTCCTAACCTCCTCCTCACCGCCGATGGCGCCGGTTTCATCGCGGTGGTGGCGGCCCCTGCCTCCGAAGGTGGCGTGGGGAGATCTGCGGTGGACGCGATGGCGCTGCAGGCGTGTGAGGAAGGCTTCCCCTCGCCGACAGCTTGGTGGCGGCAATGGCGACGGCGTCCTCGCAAGGAGGGCGGAGGTGCGGGATCTTGGGAGCAGGATCCGTTTGGATCTGACCGCCCTAGGTGCCGACGGCTCAGCTTGAGCGGCTATGCGGCAATCGGCCCGACCGAAACAACAGTTGCTGCCGGCGGCGTGGCGAGGAGGGCTTCATGGACAAGCTGGTCCGGATCAAGGTTGGCGCGAGGGACTGCTAGCCATCGACGGCGGCGCCCGTGGTCGTCGTAACCTTGATGAAGGCGTTGGCGACGCAATCCACGATCCTGCCGAAGGGGAAACCCTAGATCCTTCGGGGTCGGACGTTGGCGGCACTTGCTTGGAGTCAACGTGCGGGAGTTGGACCTGGCTTGCGGGACCTGTGAAAGATGGTGGTGTTCGAGATGATGAAGCGGTGTTGTATCTACCGCATCGACGATGGCGAGTCTCGGCGGTGTGGTGCTGCAGGGTCTCGGTGACGGACGTGGGGTGATGGACGCGCGCAGGGTGGAGGCGCTGTCTGGCACTGTGGCGGTGTCGGTGGCAGGCTTGGCGCGTGTCTTCGCTTCGATCTACCCGGCGATGGGTTAGCAGAAGATGGAGGAGGCGACTTACAGAGCGCGCGCACAAGGCGTTATCTTTGGAGTTGTCTGGAGAGTCGGCGATGGCTGTGGCCAGGACATAAGGTCCCGTTCTTTCCTCTATCTTTTGTGCTAAGTTATAATGTTTTGTCACTGTTTAGTGGCTTCACCTTGTATGATCGTTGTTGTAATGCATTTTGCCAGTTTGTTCCCCTTTTTCTTTTTAAACACGGGTTGTGAAACCTGTCTTTGTGGCTTAGAATTGAAAAGCCGCCTGTAACCTGGTACAGTCCAATTTTGGTATCGATATAAACCTTGAGAATACCATGCATTGATCCGGGAATAGTGAAAGAACGGCACAACATGGCAAAACCTATAGGTCGCCCCGCAGCGACGGCTTTAGCTTGCGTCGTCTGAAGAATGCATTTACTGGGCCAGGCCCATTTAATTCGCTGGACGTTGCTTTGATATTTTCCTCGGTCTCAAGGCGGGAGGAACACGCTGTTTACGGTTTTCTTTTGTCCTCTACTGTTTCTGCTCCCTATGTGCGTTTGCATGACGATGGTCACTTTTTTATTTTCTCCTCCACATTCCTTTTTTCTTTTCTTTTTCTTTTTCATTTTCTTTTCTTTTCTATATTTATTTTTCATTTTTTCGTTTTTCTTTTTTCACTTTTAAAAATAGTTCATATTTAAAAATCGTTCAAAAATAGATTTCGCTCACTGGACTTTTCTGTTCAAATCGTTCAAAAATAATTTCCGTCACCCTCATTTTCAGTTCACTTTTTAAAAATCGTTCAAAAATAGGTTTTCGTTCACCGGTCTTTTCTGCTCACTTTTTATAATCGTTCAAAAATGGTTTCCGTTCTACCTTATTTTCTGTTCATTTTTAAAAATCGTTCAAAATAGGTTTCGTTCACTTTTAAAATCGTTCAAAAATAATTTCCATTCAACCCCATTTTATGTTCATTTTTAAAAATCGTTCAAAAAATGTTTTCGTTCACCGGCTTTTTTTTCACTTTTTGAATCGTTCAAAAATGGTTTCCATTCAACCCCATTTTCTGTTCATTTTTTAAAATCATTCAAAAATAGTTTTCATTCACCGGCTTTTTTTTTCACTTTAAAATCGTTCAAAAATAGTTTCCATTCACCCCCATTTTCTATTCATTTTTTAAAATTCGTTCAAAAATAGTTTTTATTCACCGTCTTTTTTTCACTTTTAAAATCATTCAAAAATAGTTTTCGTTCACCGAATTTTTTGTTCACTTTTAAAATCGTTCAAAAATAGTTTCCGTTCACCCTCATTTTCTATTCGTTTTTAAAATTCGTCCAAAAATAGGTTTCGTTCACCGGCCTTTTGTGTTCACTTTTAAAATCATTGACATATAGTTTCCGTTCAACCCCCATTTTTTGTTCATTTCTTAAAATCGTTCAAAAATAGTTTCCGTTCACCGATTTTTTGTTCGCTTTTAAAATTGTTCAAAAATGGTTTCCGTTCAACCCCATTTTCTGTTCATTTTTTAAAACCACTTCAAAAATAGTTTTCGTTCACCGGCATTTTTTGTTCACTGTTAAAATCGTTCAAAAATAGTTTTCGTTCACCCCCATATTCTATTCATTTTTTAAAATTCGTCCAAAAATAGTTTTCGTTCACCGTCCTTTTTTGTTCACTTTTAAAATCGTTCAAAAATAGTTTCCGTTAACCCCATTTCCTATTATTTTATAAAATTCGTTCAAAAATAGTTTTCGTTCACCGGTTTTTCAGTTCACTTTTAAAATCGTTCAAAAATAGTTTCCGTTCACCCCCATTTTACGTTCATTTTTAAAAATCGTTTAAAAATAGTTTTCGTTTATCGGCTTTTTTCTGTTCGCTTTTAAAATCGTTCAAAAATAATTTCCATTCACCCCCATTTTCTTTTTGACGCATCTTAAAATCATTGAAACATGTTTTCTATTTTTTCAAAATGGTTCATTTTTACGTTCAAGCCATTTTTTGACGCATCTTAAAAATTGTTCAAAACTAGTTACCATTTACCAACCTTTTTTTCGTTTTCTTTGGACAAGCATTTATTTAGTACAGTGTATACGGTCTGTGAGCTAGTAGAAACAGCTTAAAACATATATTCTCGCGTGGTAACTGATACTGCTGAAGGAAACAGTACGAACAATACTGCTCGAGCTAGCTAGCTAGGTCAACTTCTCTTGCTTCGAGCGATCGTGGGAGCAAGGCAGCGAGCTAGCTAGCTAGCTTCAACATCTCGTGATCGATCAGCATGCATACGTCCAGCAGCGTACGTCCGAAACAGTCGAACCTGTGAAGGCCGGGCCCATTAAGCATTTCTAGTAGGCGACGCGGGTAGGAGTCGTCGCCGCAAGGCGATGTACAGGAGCTCCCGCACAACATGGCTACTGCATGTGCCGAACAACTTGGTCATGAAGCGAGGAGGATTAGTCCCCATGGGTCTTTGCCCCCACCGGCCCACCCCGAATTCCCTCGCTGGTGCTGCACCGTGTGCGAGCCGCAAATCCTATATATCGCGTATCGCGAGCGCAACAAACGATCGCGTACCCTCTACTGGGCCGGCCCACCATCATAGAGACGCTCGGTCGGAGGAAGACGAAGACGCACGAGGTCGGAGGAAGACGAAGACGCCCGAGGTTCGGAGGAGCGCCATAGCCACTCACCGACGCCGGGGACGACGCGGCTGGCCGCGGCGCCCCGACGGAGGTGAGGCCAGGATCTCGCCGGAGATGGGGACGACGCGGCTGGCCGCGGCGTCGCCAGCGGAGGAGAGGAAGGACCTTAACGATGGGGGGTGCGGTGCGGGTGGCCGAGCTTGCCGACGACAGCGCCGGTGACCGGAGTTAGGGTTAGGGGTGGGGTGTGGGGCAGTTTAGAGGGATGGCCGGCCGGGTGGCGGCGGACCGGCGAAGGCCGCGGCTTGGGCAGGGCGGGGCGCGGAGGCAGCGCGGCAGCGACGCGGAGCGCGGGTGGCGGCAGCAGGCGGTTGTGGCCGGCGGCGGCGGGGGAGTCAACAGTGGCGAGATTGTGGGAGGTCGAGAGGAAGACGACGATGCCAAGGTGCGATGGGCTTCGGCCCACGAAGGGGTACGCGGGAGCGAGTTGTCTTCGCGTACCGCGGTGTACAGGAGCTCCCTGTTCGAGTAGCGAGCGGGGCTCCGTTTTTAGTCCCACCTCGGAACTTTGGTCGAAGATCAACCAGCTTAAATAGTGCGGCGCTGCAAGTTGTCACACCGAGTTTTCCTTCAATAAAATTTGTTTATTTTTCCCATTATTTGCAAATTTACTCCTCTATAAAATTTTCTTGGGTTCAACTTAGCCTCTATGCATTGCATTTTGCAGGGGTAAGGCTTGACTCGTACAATTATTCCCAGATGGCACCTGGTGTGGGAGGTTCTAGCACTAGGTATGTCCTGTCAGACAGGGTATATACAGTGGTGTCCAGTCAGCTGTCTGTAAGGCAGGCCACGTAGGAAGATTAGACGACGTGGGGAGAGAGAAAACGAGAAACAACGCAGCCCGTCGGTAGAATTAAAGACGGTCGATTAGCGTAAAAATCTCTGCTTACCGACAGAATGTTTCCCATTGTACCGAGGCCGTCGCTTGTCGTGGGTGAGAGATGGGATTCCGTGTTCCGCGTTCTCCTTTCCCGCGAAATTTTGCCTCGCGCGCGAAGGAAATCTTCACGATGTGCTCGTTCCCCACCTCTTCTGCGCTTGTTGCCCTGTATCTTGTAGTACTAGCTTTTTTGCAGACCTTGACAGGATGGGGCACAAATCGACGCGGGTCCCTGCACCGCCGCCAAGGGATCCTCAGGAGCTGAATACCGCCGGGTCAAGTATGGTTGTGACTGTGAGCTGAGCTAAACAAGCAGTACAGATCGATGTGTACTTTGGTCCATTGTACTGCGCTACATGTGTGGAACTATTCCACCTCCTAATATGGTGCCAAGTCAAGATCTGGGAGTCAGATACCACACGACTAGTTCACCTCACTACCTCCTTTTATTCTCCCTCTTTGTTATTTGGCTGCACCAGAAAATTATCTTCGTTGGCTGGGTTGTGTAGATCGGCACGGCATCTAGTTCACTTCTGTCATTACAAGCTGTAAGTTCTTGCGTTTGTTTTCCCTCGTCGTCATGTCAACAGGATCATTGTTTGCATCATATGATGCTGTGCGACTAGTACTTCTAGATATATGCACGCCAATATTTTTGTAGTGTAATTGCTTACCGCAAGTACTATCTAAGAAATTTTAGTGACAAAAGTTAACATTACTAATTTTCGAACATCACTTAGGACCTCAGCTACACGAGATGGCATACCAATCAGGGTCTTCATCTTCCTCCGACGAGGAAGACAACTTGAACAATTATGAACCAGCAGATGACATCGACAGCTGGGAAGAATTCACCACAGAGCAAGAAATCTTTCACCAAATCATTGATAGGATGGGTGAGCGTCTCACAGATAGGTTGACCGCGAGGCTCGAGGAACGAAGTGTTGATCGTTCTCGACGGCGGAGTGGTAAAAGAAGGTACATAAGAAGAATTCGTGAAATCGCCCATGAGAACCTCATGCACTTTTCCTTCAATGATAGTCCAATGTACACCGATGAGATGTTCCGTAGAAGGTTTCGGATGAGAAGGCCTTTGTTCCTACGAATCGTCAATGCGCTTAGTCGGTGGGTTCCATATTTTACTCACAGGCCAGATGCCATCAACCGACCAGGGTTGACACCATTGCAGAAGTGTACATCAGCAATCCGCATGTTAGCATATGGCACATCTGTCGACCAACTTGATGAGGTACTAATGCTTGCTGCAAGCACTACCTTGGAGTGCCCTGGGATGTTTGCACAAGGGGTAATCGACATGTTTGGCGAAGAGTATTTGCGGTCCCCACGATGTGATGAAGTGGAGCATTTGCTTGAAATTGGTGAATCTCGTGGATTTCCTGGCATGTTAGGGAACATTGACTGTATGCATTGGCAATGGGAGAAATGTCCTACTGATCCTCGAAGCGGTTGCTTCTCAGGACCTTCGGATATGGCATGCTTATTTCGGTGTGGCTGGGTCAAACAATGATATTAACGTGCTTAATAAGTCACCTTTGTTCATTCGGGACTTGAAAGGGGAAGCTCCGCGGGTACATTTTAGTGTGAATGGAAGGCAGTATGATCGGGGTTACTACCTTGCAGATGAAATTTATCCAGAATGGGTTGTATTCGATACGACTCCCTCAAACCGATAAGGACAAATTGTTTGCACGCCATCAAGAAGGGGCAAGAAAAGATGTTGAACGAGCATTTGGAGTATTGCAGTCTCGTTTTAACATCGTGCGGCGTCCAGCGCGTTTGTGGAAACGTGCTTCTGTGGGTAAAATTATGGAAGCATGTGTCATTCTACATAACATGATTGTTGAAGATGAGGGTGAAATGATTCACATTCCTTTGGACTTGAACGAGAATGCAAAAACATATTTCGCCTTACCACCAGAGGTCAATTGTGGACCTAATATCTGCTTCGCGGATGTGCTACAAAGAAATTCCTCTATTCGTGCTCAGCCAACACATAAGAAACTGAAGCAAGATTTGGTTGAGCATATCTGGCAAAATTTTCACGATGAGTGAATCAATGCAACTTGTTAGAATAATTTTGTTGTTTTAACTTTTTTCCATTTATTATTTCCATATGTAATAATGTCATACCAAGCAAAGTTTATATGTATTTCTGCAGATTTTTATATTCTATATAGTTCACATTCAATGAATCCAGGCATGTGACGTGCTCATGTTTGTCTGTAATCCTGAACCATCTCATTTTTGTCTAGAAGCATGTGTTACGCACTAATTTTCCATGCGAAGCATCTAGTAATAAGTATGCTTTAATTAGCTAAGTGTGATCAGGTTGTGAGAACACACGGTTGACCACATAGATAGCTTTTCAGCAGATTAGCAAAGTTCAACAGCGGTTGGAGTATTACAGACATCCAAGCAGACACCGTATTGTACAAACTGTCTATAGAGGTGACTATTGGTGACGTGGAGGCGTGCTTATAGACACCAGCCGTCGGTACTACTGTACATGCCCTAATGCAAATGAACATCCAGGTCGTCAAACATAAACGGACCGGAACAATGACCATGCAAATTTTGATCTGGTTTGAACCAACTACGTAATAGCTAGTGCATCACTCGGACCAGAACAACAAGCAGCCAAGCACAACAGGCAGCTTGTTCTTGTTTCCAGGATTCCAGCCACATGGACAAGAAAAATGAAACAGGACATTTTTTTCATTCTGAAATTTCCAGCCAAGGGAGAACTAAGGCGACAATCACGTGTCACTCAGGTTTCTAGATTAGAACTGAATCCAAACTTGTCCAAGGGAAGGGGTTACATCCGGTGCATTCCAGGGGACACCGATCTTCGAAGAGGCGGACTTTCTAATTTTAGAACTCAAGTGTGGCCCAAAACCAAGGAAACCAAGGGAAAGATCCTATTCTTGGCCGAGCACATTGACCTCCACAAAGGCACGGAGAAAATGCTCCTCCTGCCTGACCATATTCCATCGCACATTTTTCTCGCGAAGAGAGTGATAGCAATCTACGACTTGGTTACAGGATCTTGCAGCAAAGGAGGAAATGGGAGAGAAGCTGAATTCAACTCCTCATCCTTGCTAACATTGTGTATGCAAGGAGTCTTTTGGATTGTGAGAGCAGAGAGTTGCAGTGGCTGGAGATCTCATAGTAGACATCAGAGGAGATTTGTGAATTATAAGAGGTTGGGAGGCACATGCATTGGAGAATTCAGACAAGGCGAGAGATGAAATGCTTTTCATGCTTCAAGCCTGAGAAGAAGATGCCGTCGAGGAGAATGGACCGAGGGGAGATCCCACCTCCGAATAATGCAGTCTCGACGAGATCCGGAGCGCCCCTCGAGAAATCTGGTAAGAATCGTGGAGGAATGCTCCTGCCACTCCTAGGTACAAAGAGGAAAACCATGTTTCAGGTATTTATATTGATAGCATAAACCAGGTTGATTGGCAGCAATCTCAACACATACGATCGGCCAGCCATTAAAAAAAAATGATGTAGGAAAGATATATAAGTTTCATTGTCAGTATCTTGTCCTCATTTTATTTGATGGATATTAGTTGTAAAATAATCCAGTAAAATGTCCAATGGTTTCCTCGTAGATTCATTTAAGCCTCTACATTGTGTTCAATATGTAGATTTTGTACCGGTGCCACATGCATTTTGTTGGTATATACTCCCTCCGTCCTAAAATAACTGTCTTAGATTTGTCAAAAAATGAATGTATCTAGACATGAAACAAGTATAGATACATTCATTTTTGTACAACTTTGAGACACTTATTTTAGGACGGAGGGAGTACTTATTTCTGGAACGCATGTTAAACTGTCAACATAAAACAGTATGACTCAAAATGGTATTTAAGATACAACATGGATGGCTGCAGCCTACTGTCGCATACTACGTTTGGATTTTGTGTGAGAGCAGAACTCAGATCCACCAAATAAACCCAAATGGATTTCTCACTAACAAATGCTGAAACTAACCTTGCAGATTCAAACGAGCCGTCGTCCCTGTCACCAAAACACGTGCAATCATCTGAAATAAGAGCAAATGGTGAACCTGCTGAAAATTCTGCCATGGCCAAAACAGCAAAATCATTCACATTCCGTGAGCTAGCGACAGCCACCAAGAACTTCCGGTTCGACTGCCTTCTGGGAGAGGGGGGCTTTGGCAGGGTCTACAAGGGACAGCTTGAAAATGGCCAGGTACATACATGAACGACTCGACGACAAACATTCTTCAGATGAAATCCTACTAATTTATACTAATTTGCTCACTGCTTCAAATATTTTGTGATGCATGATCAGGTTATCGCTGTCAAACAACTCGACCTGAATGGATTTCAAGGCAACAGGGAGTTCCTAGTTGAAGTCTTGATGCTCAGCCTATTGCACCATCCAAACCTGGTCAGCTTGGTAGGTTATTGCGCAGACGGAGATCAAAGGCTACTGGTGTATGAGTACATGGCCCTTGGTTCACTTGCAGACCACCTGCTTGGTAAGTGCTACTCTTTTTCTTTCAAGTTTCAGTGCTCACTTGACAACATCCAGATTATACCACGATGAGAACCTAAATTCTTACTTATTACTCCATATAAATTAACAAATGCATATATGCATCCAAGCAAATCATGACATCATCTTAAGCTTTAAAAAATATATAAATATATTCAGAAAACAGTATGGCATCATTTTCTAATGCTGTCATCGTCAGCACATTTAATTTCCAGATGCAACAGAAACTTAAAAGTCAAACTGTTGTTGTTGCAGATAACACTGCCGATCAAATACCGCTAAGTTGGCACAGAAGGATGAAAATAGCCCACGGAACTGCTAAGGGCCTCGAATACCTCCATGAGAAGGCGAACCCGCCGGTTATCTACCGGGATCTCAAGTCCCCAAACATCCTTCTAGATGAGGAATACAACCCTAAACTCTCAGACTTCGGGCTCGCGAAGCTCGGACCTGTTGGGGAAAAGACACACATCTCAACTCGGGTGATGGGCACATATGGGTACTGCGCCCAGAATACATAAGAACAGGACAGTTAACTATCAAGACTGATGTGTACAGTTTTGGGGTTTTCCTACTTGAGTTGATCACGGGAAAAAGAGCTGTCGATTCCAACAGACCAGCAAATGAACAAATCTTGGTTAACTGGGTACGCACCTTTAGTCACTATATACTTTCCTATAGAAAATGCTTAACTACAAAAATATTTCAAAAAGATCAACAGGCAAAATTATTTTAAAGATTATTTCAGACAGCTAAGCTAAATTCATGTTTGAACAGGCAAAGCCCATGATCAGAGATAGGAAGAGGTACCATGAGCTAGTAGACCCTCTTCTTAGAGGTGAATACCCAGACAAAGATTTGAGCCAGGCTGTGGGCGTGGCAGCAATGTGCCTACAGGAGGAAGCCTCTGTGCGGCCATACATGAGTGATGCTGTTGTCGCATTGGGATTCCTCGCAGAAGTGGCTGTTGGCTGTGAAGAGAAACCTAGTACTGTGCCCCAAAAGAAACAGGTTGAAGATCCCTCATTGGCTAATAGTACTAAGCAAGATGAGAACACATTCGATCGTCAACGAGTTGTTGCTGAGGCCATCGAGTGGGGTGCAATGAGGCAGAAACAGAAAGCTCAAACTCAAGGGAAGGCAACTGATTCCCAGTGCATTACAGCCCCGACTGAAGCCAACATGGTGTAAAAATCCCAAACAGAACCCATGTGCAGAGTTTTTTAGGCACCCCTGACTTATAGTTTTCAAATTTAGTGCCGCCACAGGGCTGACTTGTCATAGAGAAACTAGAAACTGTAAATGGCACTCTTGTTTGGTGGCAGGAATCATCTCAAGGAATTGTACAGAACATATTGAAACTGAATGGTTGTACAGTGAATAGTGAGCCAAATGCGATTATGTGTCAAGTCCCAGCATACCATAGCAACAAGCTTATAGATACTGACTAGACTAGAGCGAGATAGTAAGTAAAAGAAAGCTGAACTTTATTTCCAAGTATGTTGGACATGTACAAAAGTATGTGAAGGATTAGACAAAATGTATTCAAACACTGAACCTCAGGGACAGCTCACGTCCTCCAGTTACAGTTAGTATATGCACCGATACATGGCTTCCAAAATAATAGTCTTAGTCCTCTTTGAACAGCTCACGGCCAATTATCATTCTTCTTATCTCACTAGTACCAGCCCCAATCTCAAACAGTTTGGCATCTCTCAATAGACGGCCAGTTGGGTACTCATTGATGTATCCATTGCCACCAAGACACTGGATTGCCTGCCATATGGAAAGGATTAAGATCATTAGAGAACCAGAACAGAACTTACTGCAACTCGCTAAGCTAAAAGAAGTTACAGATAGTAAATTCAGTAAGATGGGGTGATAAAAGAGCAAAATTAGAGAAGTCAACGGTTATCTGTCCAGAGTGAGCAGAAAAAAATAGGAGCAATATTCCAGTATACTTGATCGCTTCCAGAGAAAAAAAAAAGTGAAAACAACCGAAATTATCATGAAATGAGAAGATTCTGACCTCAAGTGCAACTTGTGTTGCCCTTTCGGCAGCAAAGAGGATTACTCCTGCACAGTCCTGATTGCAAAATATTATATTAGATGAAGATGGAAGTCAGTTCACCAGGCATGAAGCCAAGTGATGCAACAAATGAGACTCAAAAAGGAACAAACAAAGACATATTGGGAAAATGTACCTTGCGGTCAACTTTGCCATTATCACAGTCTCTAGCAACCGAGTATACAAATGATCTGAACAAAGAAAACTGCAGTAAGAAGCTGTTTAAACTTCCCAGTAGAAGCCTTGAGTTTATATCCTACCTTGATGACTGCAAGGAGGTGTACATGTCTGCCATTTTCCCTGCATTGGAAGATCACTTGTCATGGTTAGCGCCAGATGCCCACCAACAAGACGCTGCACCAGAAACAGGGGAACATACAATATAGAAGACTGCATGGCTATACCTGTATGAACTGAAATTCACCAATGGGACGGCCAAATTGCTCCCTCTGTCGAACATAAGGAAGAACAACATCAAGGCATGCCTGCATGAGCCCAATAGGACCCCCAGCTAATACAAGTCTTTCAAGATCAAGACCAGACATCATGACATAAACACCTGCAACAAGAAACCATATCGAGAATACTCATGATGGGAATTTCTGTTCAGGAATTCATTTTTTAATTTAAGTGTTCGGTAAGTCCTTCAGGAGGAAATGAGGGTAAAATCCAAAAAACTTTTTACAGTTTCCTTGTTTAGATTGGCATAGGCAACTGGCTGTAAACAACCAAGTGAAGATCTCAAAACAACAGCATAACCTTGAATTCAAGACAGTCAGGAGATAATACCTTTCCCTTCTTCTCCAAGAACATTCTCTTGAGGCACAAAGCAGTTCTCAAAGACAAGCTCACATCTGTAAAGTACATATCTGTTCAGTAAGAACCTACGCGCCATTTAATCACCCCGCTTAAGTAAAAACATCTTACGTGTCACTTCCTCGCATGCCAAGCTTGTCCAACTTCTGGGCAGTACTGAATCTGTAATGACAAGAAATATCGGGATGTAAACACTTTTGTAGATTCAGCGAGAATATAATGTCCAATAAAGCATAAAGCAAGAGAATGGAGTGGTTATTTACCCTTGCATCCCCTTTTCAATTATGAATGCAGTAATTCCTTTTGATCCAGCAGTTATATCCGTTTTCGTGTAAACAACCTGTAAATCCCAATTTCAGTGAAATACCAGGCTTATAATGGCTGCATATACTTTTAAATAGCTATAACTTGTTATGTAGCAAGGCTCCAACAGATTCAGTGCTCAGAATCCTGACAACTGGGTGAAAGGTGCCACTATGAAATATACTGAACTGTTCTGAATGTGTACACATGCTCATTGGGAAAACCAACAGCGCTTAAAGGGGACAAATGAAACACCAACTAAACTGAATCCAGCACAGCCAGTGGCAGTGGTGAGCCAAAATGGCTAACAGATAATATGAGGGATGAATGTACAAGGGCCCCAAAAGATTACCAGTGTCTGAGCAGACGGACCATTTGTGCACCACATCTTATTCCCGTTAATGACATAGCCGCCATCTACTTTCTCAGCTTTGCACTTCATACTGACAACATCCGAGCCAGCTGAATGTAGGAACTATGTGAAATTCTGTGCAGAAGTGGAACTTAACAGTACGCAATTGAAATGATACTTACAGTTAGGTTCACTCATTGCCAATGCCCCAACATGCTCCCCGCTGATTAGCTTTAGAGAAAAGGAAAAACAGATTGTCACTATCCATTATCTTTGTAAATATACCACCCCTGAGTGGTGGCTGAGTCTGACTGAATAATGTTGATGCTATGGGAATGAACCTTTGGCAAATACTTCTCCTTTTGCGCAGGGCTGCCATGACGGACCTACATACAAACACGGCAAACATTACAATTATTTTAACCATGGATTAATTTAAGCAATGTAATGACTTATGACATACAAATATCAAAGTAGACTATTACCAACTGGTTGATGCAGAGATTTGAGTGTGCACCGTAGGAAAGGCCGACCGACCCGGACGCCCTGCTGATCTCCTCCATGGCGATGCAGTGGTACATGTAACCGAGCCCAAGCCCTCCGTACTCCTCTAAGGAAGATGAAAACCACTGTTACTTAATCCATTCCTTTAACTAACATCGGACAAGCCGAACCAGTGTTCCAAGTGGCAGTAATCTATTCCATTCAGACCTTGGACAGACAGAGTCAATGTTCCAAGAGGAAGTATAATCTATTCCATTCAGGCCTTAATTAACACGACCAGTGACAACCCGTGTTCCTTAATCTATTCCCTTAACCTCCCCTCCTTGTTCCGACTAGGCGCTAGCTGCCTAGCGTCTGAAGTACTACTAGTGCATTGGGGATCAGGTTCAGACACGGCACAGGGTAAGAACACTGAAGGCTCGGGAAGTTTGATCATCTGCTGGTTACCTGCCCAAAGGCTCGGGAAGTTTGGTCCTTTTTCTTCCCCCTGGACAGCCGCCGCATTGACACCCTCCGGGGTCTCTGGGATGCCCGTTGTGGAAACTTTGTGGAGTCTACCATCTGCACCGCTATTGCTTGGAGCATCTGGAAAAGGCGCAACGCGAAGATGTTTAATGGTGTCGATGAGCCTCTGGACGTTGTGCGACAAAGGTGTGTGGCGGACTTACGCCTCTGGGCGTATAGATGCTCCAATGCTGTAACCGCTGGTAGTTTGCGCTCTTGGTGTTTAAACTTCGATCCCCCTTAAACCCCTCTGTTCTCTCATGTAATTCTTTCTCCCGGTCTCTCCCTTCTTCCTGTAATGTATGTAAGCTACTCTGGCTAGTTGGTTTTTCGTAATAAAGGTTCAGGCTGGCTGAAAGCCCGCCGTAGGTACGGTCAAAAAAAAAAAACACTGAAACCATACGGCACCTCGAACCTGTGAGAAAGGATAACTGGAACTCTGGAAGGTCCCCGTGACCCAACTAATTCTGAAATGGTCTTACGATACTTAGGGAGTAATTCTAGTACCTGGCGAGGTGAGGCCGTGCAGGTTGAAGTCCCCCATGAGCTTCCACAGATTCACCTCCTGCACGCCCCAACCGCAGACCAAATTAATGAACACTTGAACTCAGAACGGAGAACCAAGCGGCATGAGAATAATCGCGAACCCGCAACCCTGCTATACCTTGGGGAAGTAGTTGGAGGCGTCGATGGCGGCGGCGTGCGGCGCGATGTGCTCCTGCGCGAACCGGTGCACGCTCTCCTTGAACTGCGAACAGAACAAACCAGCAGCAACGCAGAGTCAGCGGCCGCGGTGGCGGAATGGGGAACTCGAGGGGCGGGCGTGGGTACCTGCTCCTAGGTGTCGTCGAAGAGGAGGGAGGAGGCGGACGAGAGCCACCGGCGCGCGGAAGGGGCTCCGCCTCCAGAGGCGCGGCGGAGGAGGGCCGGCAGCCAGCGCTGCATCTTCTCGCCGGGAGGACGATGAGAGCCGAAGCAGAGCGGTGGGCGGCAGCAGCAGTGCCACGCAGCGGGAACGGGCCGCCTCTGCTAGCCAGCAGCACTGGTCCTTTTCAGCGAGGACGATCGAGGAGGAGCGGCGTGTTGGGGTTTGCCGTTGCGAGGAGCAATGGCACGTGGATATTGATCGATAGCCTGTTCCCTTATCGCCTTGTCATCGTCTAGCTGGAGAGTCCTCCAACTTTTCGGCAACTTCTTCTGTGATCGTCTCGCTAGACAGCGACAGTTCTGCACTGGAAGAACGAGAAGGAGTTGATCGATCCCGTGCAGCTCGTCTCTAATCCGATCCATTGTGCCATGTGATTGGTTGTCGTAGTTATCTTCCAAGACTAGCTCACTAGCGGAAAGTGTTTTCTTCACCCGAGATTCAGTGCTCGCTCCATTTAATAAAATTCGAAAATTACATTATAATTTTCAGTTTAAAATACTTTATCTTATGGGCGACATAAAATAACAAATCTGATAAAACTTGGAGATTTGAAAATATGCGTACATAGAACCACATTTTTGTCATTTTTATGTAACTCAGAATACAAAGTATTTAAAGTTTATGTTTTACACTCGGATATATTATTGGCTACATCCGGATTTTGCTTCGGATTCTTTTGAAACTCATAATATCTCCACTCGCAGCTGACTAGGCGCTTTTTTGCACAAGCGTGGGATTCTCAATATGCAACTTGGTTGATTTGGAAGAAAATTCTTTCATAACTCAAAAGGTAAAATTCTGACTTCAGTGTCGTCTAGTGATTTTCCCAACTACGAACTGTCTATTGTAGGTAGGGATTAACGTCAAGGTTAAAAATTATTGCCATTAATACAAAAAAAAACACAATTAGTTTTCAGTATAAATTGTATACGATCGTAAAAAATATACGCACGCTACTCTAGTTTTCATGTTTTGTTCCTATAAGTACATACCTATCGATTTTCCATTCTCCTCTTTCTATGCATCCCTCGCCTTTTTTCCATTTTTGTGTTGGGCTAGTGAATTGAGCAACGTTTTTGTTTCATTTCCACTAAGAAGAGATCTCTTCATACGGTCGTTTATGTTAACGAGATTCCCATATCCTGCAATTTAAAAAAATTAAAATATATTGAAAAGTTTCAAAAAAAGTCTGAAAATATCATGCAGGTTCTCGATGATGTATCCTATAGACGTGCAAAATCACGATGAGAAATACTTTGTATTCTGACCTACACAAAAATGACAAAATTACATATCTGATTATAGTTAACTGTGCATAGTTTCAAATCTCCAATTTTTACATTTATCTGTGGACTATAATAAAGATTTTTTGCATTGAGATTTCATACGCTTATATTATACATCATTGAGGATATGCATGATTCTTTTCAGATTTTTTGAATCTTTTAATATAATTTTTATTTTAAAAAAAATGGAGGAATGACTAGAGCACGGGAGAAAAAACTCTTTCCGGGAGATACCCCATCTATCTTATCCATTTGTCTTCTCACTTTATCTCACTACGGCCCCGCTTAGGCCCTATTTGTTTTTGTAGTTTTTGTGGGGATTAGTGGGGATTACCCCGATCAAATCTCAAATCCCCACATATCTCTAAAATGTCGTTTGTTTCTAGTGTATTTGATTGGTATTATCCCCACTTTTCCCCAACATTCTCCAAACTCTAGTGTATTTTCTTCAATACCCAAAATATTCCTCCTTAGGCCATGTTTGTTTCTAGAGTTTTTTAGGGATTGGTGGGGATTATCCCGGTCAAACCCCAAATCCCCACATATCCCAAAACATCGTTTGTTTCTAGTGTATTGGACAGGTTTTATCCCCACCTATCCTCACAAATCTCCAAACTCTAGTTCATTTTTTTTCTCAATCCACTAGGGGATCCAATACACTACCCCTACCTAGTGGATTGAATCCCCAATCTCCTAGGGGATTGGGTGAAGTTTGAGGTTTCACCCAATCCACTAGAGGATTATCCCCACCAATCTCGTAAAATATTCTAGTAACAAACAAGGCCTTAGTGGATTGGGGATTAATGGGGATTTGATGGGATTGGGTGAAACCCCAACCTTCACCCAATCCCTGTGGGGATTATCCTCATTAATCCCCATAAAAATTGTAAAAACAAACAGGGCCTTAGGATTACTTATTTTATCCCAAACCGGCCGACTAAAATTACCAACCTAATCAGGCCCCACTAAATATACGTATTGTTAGGCGAAGAGGCAGGAAAATTTTCCGCAGCGTAAACTATAACGACATTCCAAGCGAGGTTGTTTGACGCCCTCCTTTCTATAAGAGATGGACTCCCTCCGTTCATATTATATGACTCACATATATGTAGATAGAGATGCGTTAGATGCATCCGTATCTACATATAAGTGAGTCATCTAATACGGATGAATCTAGACGCATAAATGCGTTAGATGCATCCATATCTACATATAAGTGAGTCATCTAATATAAAATATAAAACAGAGGGAGTATCGGACACACTGTTGTTGACCCGGTGTTTCTCGCTCAAACACAAGCACAAGCCACACAAAAAAGCTCCTTAATTTCTCACTTGGTTTAACGTTTTTCATCGCGTACCTTCCTTTCTCTACTTGACATAAAGCCAAAAGTCTTATAATGATTCAAAGAGCTCACACCTTGCAAAACACACTTATACAAAGGGAAAATATCCGGCGCAAATCATGTTTATTGTTGTCGAGGTATTGGTAACGCGGAACTACTATATGGATTCATACGTACCGTAGAGGAGGTGGGGAAGAACGTAGAGGGTTCCAGTGACGGGATTGCACACACGATCTTACCCAGCTTCGGATCTCACGACGGTGGCGAGATCCTACGTGCTGCTATAATTCACTCAAGGCGAATATGTGTACATGTTACAATGAGGTTGTATGCGTGCCCTAAGGCTGCTGGAAGGCTGGCTTATAAAGGCGCCAAGCCTTCCCCTACAAGGAAAGCCTTAACCGACGTAGATCATGAGTCCTAGACTAACACAGTAACAAACCCTAACTTGCTCCCTAAGGCGAACGCAGTCAGGTGTTCGTCTTGGACTTCACTAAGCCAGCCCAGGGCTTATCCTTGCGTCTAAGCCCATGAGGCCTTCTCCATTAAGCCCTCCGGCTTCATCTGATGGGCCTCCCTGGTGGGCCTGGTTCTATCCACCGTGGCAGGTATACCCGTTCGGCATAACCTCCACAGTAGTCCCCGGAAAGGTTTAAGTTCTTCGTTTTCCGTCTTTGTAAGACACGGGCTCTCGCCTTTGCGAAAGGCGGACATAAGAGCTTGGAGCATTCCAAAATGAGACGTTCAGTCTGCCTTAAGGATTAAGCCGAACTCTCCTGCACTTTGAACAATCTGGCAGAAAGATTCTGTCAGCGTCGAGTCTTGTCATGACGTCATCGCAGTCAAAACCAGTCCACGACAGTTTGGACAAGCAAAGAGACGTTGTGACGCCATCATCGCTATTTTTCCGCACACGATCTCCGAGGCGTCAGGGAGAAGATGCCCACTATCTGACCGTTTCGGGACGCGTGGCGAAAATCACGCGGACGTTGTGCCACCGCACTAATCGCGGCGCACCTCCCCCATATAAGGGAACACATTTCCTTCATTATTCCATCCGATCCATTTCCTGTTCATCTTCCTCCTCGCGCCCGTCCCCATCCAAACTCCAGCGAGCTCCACCACCACCACCAGCGCACCCACTCATGGAGAGCTCCGATGCGACCACGGGAGCGGCAGCGGCGGCGGCGTCGTCGGCGACGGCGGAACAAGATCTGGCCACGAGGGGCTCGGGCGCCGTGGATGCATCTGCTTCTCGCGCGGCAGCGGCAACAAGCTCCGCGGCCATCTCCACCGAAGCAGAGAAAATCGCCCAGCCCTCCGACGAGGGCGACGCGGCGGAGGCAGAGGAGGAGGGAGAGGAGGCATCGTCCCGCAACTGGGCTGCCTCCACCATCACCGAGGCTGACCTTATGCAGCTGCAAAAGGAGGGCATTCTCCCATCAAAGGAGGACTGCCACTGGCGGTCGGCGTATGGCCACCCTGCTCCAGATCCCGCCGGCGATGAACGAGTGCTCCTCGTCTCACATCTCCTCCGCGGTTTGTCTCTGCCACCGCATCCTTTTTTCCAATCTGTCTTAGACTACTATGGCCTTCAGCCTCATAGCGTAGGCCCCAATAGCATCTTGTACATAGCTGGCTTTATGGCCTTATTCGAAGGATATCTAGGCATAGAACCCAGCTTAGAATTCTTCAAGTACTGCTTTACTTGCAAGCGCCAAACAGAGAAGGAAGAACTGCTTTCCTTAGGAACAGTTAGCATCAACCTTCGTAGAGGCAGAGACTGGTATCCTAAGGCGCCAAAAATAGACTCTATTAAAGGCTGGAACAGCTCCTTTTTCTACTGCAAAGACATGGCCCGTAGGCAAAGACATAGGACTTCCTCGCTTTTCTCCTTTGCCTGCGGAGCCCCGCCTTTCTTGGGGCGAGAAACCACTGAAGGTCCTTCCTGACAACCTCCGTCGCATGCAAAGGCGGATTGAGTACTTGACAAAGACTGCTGTGCCCAAACTCACGGGCGCAGACACCATCTTTTGTTGGTTGTCAAGGCGAATCCAGCCTTTGAAGATCGCAAAGGCCTCTTATGCCACTACACGGACCAGAAGAAAGATCCCTCCGTGTTAGTGAGAGCGACCTCACGCACGATGCCCTTATGTATCGCTTTAAGAGGATTGCCAAGGAAAGGATCCAGCTCGCAGAGCAGCGTCCTATGTACACAGCCGCCAATCCGGCTCCCAAGGTAAGGCATTTACCGTCACTGTTTTTATACTTCCACAATGTTTGCCTTACTAACACCACTTTTGATTTCAGCTCGCCCTTTTGCCGGATAATCTGCTGGCTCCTTTATTTTACGTGCCTGAAGCGGCACCCGAGCCCCCAAAGACTCGGAAACGAAAGGCTTCAGGAGCTACTGCAGCAACTTCAGCAGCAGAAAGGCGGAAGCGTGAGAAAGCCATCCCTGTTAATGCCGAAGTGCTCGACATTGAGGACGATGAGATGCGGCCTTCAATGCTCCAGTACAGAAGTAAGCCGAACCTCAATTTCTGTAGTAAGGCGAACAATGTGTATGAATGTTATCTTATTTTGTATGATTCGCAGGATCAAGCCAACTGCGCCTCTCAAGAGGAAGAAAGTAATTCTTCCAGGCAAAAGAAGCTGAGCCTTCTCCGGCCGTCGCTCCCCCCACTCCCTCCGTTCAGCAAGAGACAGCCCCAGGCCCATCTGAAGATCATCATATAGATCTGGACTCGCCGTCTTACCTGATAAGACGGAAACTGAAAAGTTGGCCAGGGCTGCCGCTGCTGGGAAGGCGGCGGTAATTCAGTCAGAAGAGCCGATGAAACAAGAGCTCTTTGACGACGAGGGGTACATCTTACCCAACATCGCCGCCATGCTTGCCGATGAGAAGGAGCGCAACGAGCCGCCTCCGAAGCTAAGGCCAGTTGGTCAGACATTGACCATCTTGAATCTGGAAGACAATTGTGACGAGCTGTACGTCACAATGAAGAAGAGCTACAAAGCCTTGAAGGCCATGATGCAGGTAAATATTCCGTCTTTATGTACATACTAGTCCCCGGGCATTACGTTGTGCTTTGACTAAGCCGACGTAATGGCCTTTCTTTCATGTTGATAAAGACTCAGTCCCCAAGCCCTTGTAGCTATACTTATTGTCTTTACCTTTGTTACTTACTACTGCCCTTGCCTAGCAGAGCAGCGAGCAGCTTACATGCGATCTATGGTACTCACTGAGTAACCAAAGGCAAGTGCTCAAGCAAGCCGTCGCCGAAAAAAGGCGAACGAAGGTAAATGTTGTTCTTTCACATGCTTGTGATTTAATTCATTTTAAGGCATAAGATGCTCAACACATGCAATGTGTTTTGCACAGCTGTTGTGGCGAAGGCGAAACAGATCGTCAGCGAGACTGGCGATATAGAAGTTGTGAGGCGGGAAAATGCCGCCTTGTTTAAGCAACTGGAGGAGAACCGAAAGACGGCCGAGGCCAATCTTAAAGCCGTCCAAGACAGCGCCGCTGCAGAGCAAGACAAACTGAAGGCAGAACTTCTGAAACTGCAGCGACAGGCTGAAAAGGATGGGCTCCTAATCCAGAGCTTACAAGGTCGTCTTGAACGCCAAGCTGATGAGAGCACCGCCATTGACGAGAAACTGCTAAGTAAGCCTCTCTTCTTTACTTCTCGCCTTTCTGTCACTTTTCGCCTTTATCCAACACTTCAGTACGCCTTAACTTTTTTCATTCCTCCTTTCCACAGTTCCAGCTGGGTTTGGGGAAAGGCTTACCTCTGAGACGCGTCTGGAGCTTATCTTGGAGTGTGGCGAAATTGTGTCAGGGCTGTATGCTGCGGGAAGAGACGTTGTCGCCAACATCTTCCCAAAACAGCTGCCCCAAGTGACAAACACCAGCAACTTGCTGCCACTTCTTCAGAACTGCGTCCCAGAGGTGGTGGAGCGTCTTCGCTCAGCAGCTAGAGGCGGAGCAAAACTTGCTCTAGGACTTGTTCGCGGCCACTACCCCGAGGTCAACATGTGGCGCGTTATCAAGTGTTTCCCAGCCAAGGACAGAGACGGCAACGAGCTCGTCAAAGAAAAGGTCTATGCCTCTGTCTCTGGCTTTGCCTCAGCCGTTGCTGAGATGGTAGACTTGTCTATCTTCTTCTCCAAGAAGCCTGTGCCTCCCCGTCCTGACGACGTGTCTGATGACGAAGCCGAAGCACCCACCACTGGTAATGGCGATCAGAAGTCAGAAGAAGAAGAAGAAGAAGAAGAAGAAGAAGAAGAAGAAGAAGGCGAGTCTGAAGCTGGATCCATCCAAGTCCCCTGCGTCTTCGCCTCCTCAGTCCCCTGCATAAGATGCAGGAAAAACTTTGCATTAAGCGTGTCATGAAAATGGCACAAAAGACTTGTTAAGTTATGTTTTGTAATGGCAGGAGCCTTTTTATCTGTTGAACATGTTTGTTTTGCGACGCATGCACTTATTTTAAAAGGCTTGCAAACTATGCTCCTTATCCGTCTTTAAGTTTTCTGGCTTATATGCTTTAGCCTTTTCGTATGCTGGCAGAACCTAAGGCACGGAACACTTCGCTGGCAACAGGGTTAGTAACCAAACTGTTTAAACACAGAAACGGCGCCGGCTTTTGGTGCGTAAAGCATCTACTAAGACAAGCCAGCATATACGCGATCAGATAAATACTCTTAGACGGATGCAATTTTAATTTTTGTAAGGCCTTAAGGCAAAAGCATCATGTGAGTAACCACAAGCACGGAGCCAATTCGGGTTAACATTGATATTTTTATCGAAATATATGATCAAATGGAAATAAAAGACGGCGAGAACTCATGCATAAAAATAATTGAGGGAACCAAAGACTTTTATTTCATAATCATATATGGTGTGATTACAATAGAATTGCTAAGTGTAAAAAGGACGTAGCTGCTCAATGTTCCAAGGACGTTTCGTCTCTTGAGCACTGCTTCTTCGTTCCTTTTCCTTTTGCGGCCTCTTTTCTTCTTCTTCTGATATCACGGAGGTCCACAAGATAATATGCCCCGTTCTTAAGCGCTTTGCTGATAACGAAGGGTCCTTCCCATATGGGAGATAGTTTGTGCTCCTTTTGCTGAACAAGGCGAAGCACCAAATCGCCTTCCGAAACGATCTCCGTCTTACCTTGCGACTGTGTAACGCCGCATGTTCTGCTGATAAATGGCGGAGCGCTGAAGCGCTATCTCACGCTCTTCTTCGAGAAGGTCTAAGCCGTCCTGTCGGGCTTCTTCTGCGTCTGCTTCGACGTAGGCTGTTACACGAGGTGTGTCGTGCAGGACATCTGTTGGGAGTACCGCTTCAGCGCCATATATGAGAAAGAAAGGGTGTAGCCTGTTGCGCTGCTTGGAGTTGTGCGTATGCTCCATAAGACAGCAGGTAATTCTTCTACCCATGCTCCAGCTGCTCTATGCAAAGGCACCTCTAATCTTGGCTTTATTCCCTGTAGAATTATACTGTTGGTTCGCTCAACTTGGCCATTCGATTGTGGATGAGCCACAGATGCTAAGTCCAAACGAATACCAACTTCACCACAGTACTTTGCCAGTTCTCCTACGGCGAAGTTTGTCCCATTGTCCGTAATGATACTGTGGGGACGCCAAATCTCGTTATAACCTCAATGACGAACTTCTTGGCTGTTGCCCCATCAAGCTTTTTTATGGGCTTAGCTTCAACCCACTTGGTGTATTTATCCACCGCAACTAAGAGATGTTTGACGCCGCCTCGCGCAGTCCTGAATGGACCTACCATGTCCAGTCCCCAGACCGCAAATGGCCACGTGATTGGAATGGTGCGCAACTCCTGGGCTGGCATCTTTGGCTGTCTTGCATACTTTTGGCATCCAACGCATTTCTTGACGAGTTCTTCTGCGTCTTGCTTTGCTGTGAGCCAGTAGAATCCATGTCTAAAAGCTTTGGCGACAATTGCTCGGGCAGAGGCATGATGACCGCAACATCCACCATGGATCTCTTCTAGTATCTCCTGTCCTTCTTCCGGCGAAACGCATCGTTGATATACACCTGTGGTACTCCGCTTGTATAGCTCTCCATTTATTATTGTGTATGCCTTAGCTCTGCGCACAACTTGCCGCCTTAAGACTTCATCCTCTGGCTCTTCCTTGTTAAGGAGGAAATTTATGTAGGGCTGTGTCCAATCTGGTTACCAGCATGACGGAAACAGACTGCGAAGCCATGGGGTCATCCTCATCTCCGCCTTTAATAGACGGCACGTACAGGTGCTCCAAAAATATATCGGAGGGCACCTTCGATCTTTTCGAGCCCATTCTGGCTAAGGCGTCCGCTGCTTCATTTTCCTCCCTTTTGATATGCTTGACTTCTAAGCCGATAAAACACCGACCAAACTCGTCTACCGTGCGTCGGTATTCAGCCATTGTAGGGCTCTTCGCGTCCCATGCCCCTTCTAACTGTTGAACAACGAGGTCTGAATCGCCATAGCACAAAAGACGGCTAATGCCCAAATCCTTTGCGACGTGCAATCCATGCAACAGAGCCTCGTATTCTGCAACATTATTAGTGGCATTGAAGTGTATCTGCAAGACATAGCACATCTTGTCTCCTTTAGGGTTCTTCAGTACCACGCCAGCTCCCGATCCCTGCAACATTTTGGAGCCGTCAAAGTGCATAACCCAATATTCTTCGTCAGGGAGGGGAAGTTCATCCATTGCTTCTGTCCAGTCTGCGATGAAATCAGCTAAAGACTGGGATTTGATGGCTGTACGTGGCTTGTACTGGATATCGAAGGCTGCCAATTCAATTCCCCACTTAGCCACACGTCCAGTGGCATCAGTGTTGTTTATAATGTCACCCAATGGCGCCTTACTGACTACCGTGATTGGGTGCTCTTGGAAATAATGGCGTAATTTTCTGGCTGCGAAGAAAACTCCATAAGCCAGCTTCTGATAGTGAGGGTATCGTTGTTTGGATTCGGAGAAGACTTCGCTGATATAATATACCGGCCTTTGTTCCGGTAGCTCCTTCCTTCTTCCTTTCGTTCAACAACAACCACTGCACTAATAACTAGGTTGGTAGCCGCCATGTAAAGTAGCATCGGCTCTTGTGGTAGAGGAGACGCTAATATTGGTGCTGAAACTAAGGCGTCTTTTAACTGTGCTAAGGCTGCATCTGCCTCTTCAGTCCAGACGAACGTCTTAGTTTTCTTCAACAACCTGTATAGGGGTAAAGCTTTATCCCCAAGCCTACTAATAAATCGGCTTACAGCTGCTGCAGATCCTGTGAGCCTTTGACATCTTTAAGACAAGTAGGCTTTTTGATGTCCATGATAGCTCGAATCTTTTCTGGGTTAACCTCAAGACCTCTTTCTGAAACAATGAAGCCTAAAAGTTTTCCTGCTGGGACGCCAAAAAAGCATTTTCCCGGATTTAGCTTCATGTTATATTTTCTTAAGTTATCAAAGGTTTCTTGAAGGTCAACGATGAGATCGCCGCGTTTTCGCGACATAACGGCAATGTCATCGACATAAGCGTGAACATTGCGGCCTATTTGATCGTGTAGGCAACGTTGTATGCACCGTTGGTACGTTGAGCCAGCGTTTTTAAGCCCGAAAGGCATAGTTATGTAGCAAAACGTTCCGAAAGGTGTGATGAAGGAAGTCTTAATTTGGTCAGACTCCTTCATCTTAATTTGGTGGTAGCCAGAGTAAGCGTCCAAAAAGCATAGTAATTCAGAACCTGATACAGCATCTACGACCTGATCAATTCGCGGCAATGCGAAGGGGTCTTTAGGACAGGCTTTGTTTAAGCCGGTGAAATCTATGCACATGCGCAAGTCTTTCACGTCCTTCTTAGGTACTAATACAGGATTTGCTAGCCAATCTGTGTGGATAACCTCTCTAATGAAATTAGCGGCACTAAGCCGAGCTACCTCTTTTCCTATTGCTTTCTTCTTCTCTGGACCGAAGCGACGAAGACCTTGTTTTACTGGCTTGGCACCTTTGGCGACATTAAGGCTGTGCTCGGCAAGTTCCCGGGGTACTCCTGGCATGTCTGATGGTGACCATGCAAAAATATCCCGTTGCTCACGGAGGAACTTGACGAGCGCGCCTTCCTATGCGTCACTGAGGTCCGCGCCTATGTTCGTCGTCTTGCTTGCATCGGCGTTGTCCAGCACGATCTTCTTCGAGTTTGAGCTGGCCTTGAAAGTGACATCCGAGGCGCAAGGAGGCTTCTTACCATCCGGCATTTCATTGGTGTTAACTTCTTTCTTGTACTGCTCCAGCTCTTCCTTGCTGATGACTGCTTCTGCTAAGACGGCGTTTCCTGCTTCGCATTCCTTCGCCTTCTTGAAGTCGCCATTGACCGTGATGACGCCGTTTGGTCCAGGTATTTTGAGCTTGCTGTAGATGTAACACGGGCGTGCCATGAATTTGGCAAAGGCTGGGCGGCCAAAGATTGCGTGATACGCACTTTTGAATTCCACCACCTCAAAGGCAACTTCCTCAGTCCTATAGTTTGTTTCGTCACCAAAGGTGACGTCTAAGACGATTGTTCCCATAGAACTGGCCTGCCTGCCTGGCACTATGCCGTGAAACTTGACTGTGCTATGTTTTAGCTGTGTCTCAGAAAGGCGCATGCGCTTTAAGGTTTCAAGATAGAGGATGTTGATGCTACTCCCTCCATCCATAAGCACCTTAGAAAGCCTGCATTGCTGCACAATTGGGTTTACAACGAGCGCGTAATTCCCTGGGTTCTGTGGAATATGATCAGGATGATCGTTGCGGTCCCATGTAATGGGTGCTCGGACCAGTTGAGATACTGGGGAACCGCTGGCATAGTGGCATTGAGTTCCCTCCAGGCTGCCTTTTCCTTTTTGGCCGAAGGAGTGGCAAGGAAAGTAACAAGGCTTGTTTCGACCCTTGGAAACTTGTTGCTCCTCTTGTGCTTTGGCTCCTGATCTTCCGGCTCCGAAGCACTTTCCTCGTTGTCCTTCTGCTCTTTTTGTCTTTACGTTCTTGCGCTTGAACTGCTTTGCCTTGAAGCCAGCGTCGGATCCTTCTTGATATCATCGTTAAGGCGGCACTGCCTGTTGGTATGGGTGCATTTGCCAAGCTTGCTATGATGGGCACAAGGTTCATCTTTGATGTCGTCATAGGTGATTTTAATGGGTCTTGACCCTTGACTGTCATCGCCTTCTTCTGCCATCTGCTAGCCCGCTCTGGCCACCCTTCTTATTGGCAAAGGCTACCTCCTTTGATGGTCCTGGCGCATCGTTGGCTTCCTTCTTTTTCCGGCTTTGATTGTTGTTTCGCTTTTCCGGGTTAACAGCTATGTCCATGCGCAGATCGCCGTCGTCAGCTCGAGCGTCGTCTTCTGCTGCAGCGTAATTGTTCGCGCTGTCTAAGAGCTCGCCGAGGTGTTTGATGTTTTGGCTGGCTAACATATATCTCATCATGTTGCCTTTCTTCAGGCTGTTCATAAAAGCATGTATGGCCTGGATCTCAGAAACGTCTTCACATGCATTCTTTGTCTCTGTCCATCGAGCTATGAAAGCTCTGCTTGACTCCCCTCCACTTGAGCGCACTTTAGTAGATCTGAGTAAGCCTTTGGACGTTTGTATGTGCATGAGAAGTGTTGCATGAATGTTTTCTGCATGTCTTGCCAATTGTGGATACTCTTTTCTGGCAAAGTGTCGATCCATAACCGGGCCGTTCCCTCCAACATGAGTGGAAGAAAACGTACAGCTGCGTTGTAATCACCGTCATTAATACCAACGGCGTGGATATAATCAGGCAGCCATATGTCCGGTTTGTCAATGCCATTGTACTTGTCACAATTTTCTTGACATTGCCTAGCGAGGATGGGAGTTGCACCTTGCGAATCGCCGGTCCAAAGCACACAGGGCCCAGGTAAGACTCCTCTTTGGCCGCTTTAATCTCATCGAGACGATGCGGGCGTCTGAGATATGAGTGTTTTCCCTGGCTGGCCCTTTGTTGGATTGGCTACGCCTTGGCTCCTCCTGACGGCTTTGGCGATGAGGGGAGCGGGAGCGAGATCGCCTTTGAGGCGGATCTCTGTTGCCCCTGTTTCCTTCGTCTCTTGCCCGTGCTGCGGGCGGAGGTGGCATGTTAAGCCGGTCGCTCCCACGCCGTGCGTCCTTCCCCTTGTCTTGATCTCTTTCACGGCGAGGCGGATCATTCTTCTTATGGCGGTGTTATCCTTTTGCCGGTGGTCGTCCTTGCCTTTGTCACTATGGCGGTTGGACCCAGTCTTTGACTCATCCCTGTGCTTGTCAGGAACTTTGTCCTTCCTGGGTTCCTTACCCTTATTGCCATGGCTACTGGAACCAGCTGGTTCCTCTGGATCCCCACCGCCGGCAACGGCCGTCTTGCAAAGACGCGTGTCGTCCGCCAGCTTTGAGTTTGAGTCCGCCTTAGCCTGCTGCTCTACCGCCTTTTCGATGAGCATCTTAGAATAATGGTGGCGCTCTTCAATTGGGACTGTTTCGTCTCCCATGATTTCCCTGGCCGCCTCTAGTTTTTGGCCGGGGTGGAGAAGAATATGACTCCATCAGGGTTAACTCTGAAAGAGTATTTCTGCCAAGGCTTTAAAGGCTTTTGGGCAGAAGGCTTCTCGAAGTTTCCCTGCAGATCCCGATGCAGAAGAGGGTCACGTATACTTCGTACTTTGCGGAATTTCTCAACATCGCGCTCACGCTGATACTCTTCCTCTTCTAGAGCCTTTCCAACTAGGATTAACTCTTTTTCCTTGTTAAGGAGGGACAACTTATACTTGATGTTGACTTCAGTCTCAGCTAGGAGCGCTTTCCGTCTTTCCTCAAGTTCAGCCGCGGTTGGATTTGGCCCCAAAGGTGTTTTGAGAAGCTCCAACGCGCGCATGTGTCCTCCTTTGACCGCTCCAGGTCTTCTTCAATAGGCGTAGCCGGGGAGGCCCTTTGGGGTCCAATACTCCTCTGGCTTTTCCGCCTTGTCACCAATGTGTTTGATGCTAGAGGAAACTTCAGCCTCGTCTGGCTTAGCCGCGGCCGCCATCCTCCACAGTATCTGTGCCGGGAAAGTCATTAAGACTTCGTTTGGGTCGGATGAGCCATAGCCTCGCGCGGCAACCTGTGCTGCAAAGTCTTCCTCCTTATGTTCATCGAGATCTGAATCTTCCGCCATTGGAGCGGTGCCATCAGATCCGGCTTCTGAGTCTGCTCCTGTCTGTAAGGCAGGTAATATCGACTCAGGGTCAGATTCGGCCGGCTTAGGGCCAGATGCGTCAATGACACCGACAAAGCGAGAGGCGGGCTCCATAAGCTCATAAGAGCTGGAGTCAGAATCGCTTTGGGTATCAGAGTCACTCAGATCGCGATAGACAAAGGCCTGATCCGATCTGTATTGTTGCTCGATTGCATAATCGATGGGGTGGTGGGTGGGCCAAAAGGCGGCGGATCCCCTGGGGAATCCATACGCCTCAGCCGTAAAACCCATGAAGATGTTGATGGTGCCGAAGGGGACGACGAAGCTTGATACCAGTGCGTCGTTTGCTGGGACGTAGGACCGTCGTCTTCGATGCACCCAAAGTTGTTGATGATGCGGGCGCGACCAACCGCCATAGTCTTGCCGATCTCGCCCAATGCTCCCGCCTGAAACAAAACTCCCGACGCCTTGGGCCCCACGGTGGGCGCCAACTGTCGAGGTATTGGTAACGCGGAACTACTATATGGATTCATACGTACCGTAGAGGAGGTGGGGAAGAACGTAGAGGGTTCCAGTGACGGGATTGCACACACGATCTTACCCAGCTTCGGATCTCACGACGGTGGCGAGATCCTACGTGCTGCTATAATTCACTCAAGGAGAATATGTGTACAGGTTACAATGAGGTTGTATGCGTGCCCTAAGGCTGCTGGAAGGCTGGCTTATAAAGGCGCCAAGCCTTCCCCTACAAGGAAAGCCTTAACCGACCTAGATCATGAGTCCTAGACTAACACGGTAACAAACCCTAACTTGCTCCCTAAGGCGAACGCAGTCAGGCCTTCGTCTTGGACTTCACTAAGCCAGCCCAGGGCTTATCCTTGCGCCTAAGCCCATGAGGCCTTCTCCATTAAGCCCTCCGGCTTCATCTGATGGGCCTCCCTGGTGGGTCTGGTTCTATCCACCGTGGCAGGTATACCCGTTCGGCATAATCTTCACAATTGTCGAGAGATTTTTTTTTAATGTAAACCATGTATTTTACACAAATGAAGTTAAAACCTTAGCCTGAATATGTTTACAATTGAAACCATGTAAAAAATCGAAGAAATTTCAATCTTTATAGGCAAGTGCTACGCGTCAGTCGGGTGTAGCAATCAATTGCTACAGCCACCTTCCGCACCGTCCGATCCACTTAAGTGAATCGATCTCGCGCGTCCGATCAATGTACTAAAAACGTTTCGTGTGTAGCATATTTTCCGGTGCATGTAACATCGCATGTAGAAAAAAAAATCAGAAAATGTTGTGTCCGATCTATGTAGCAAAACAAAGTCAAACACAACATATTTTTTTTCTCGTATGTAGCACTGTGTGTAGAAAAAAAAATCTGATCCATAAAATTTGGAGTGTGTAGCACAAATGAATGTAACATTTTAAACACAACCATGTAGCGAAAAAACACAAGCTATGTAGCAAACCCAATTTGGTAGTACCAAAATGCCTGTGAAATGTGATTTTTGAAGAAAATCAATGTAGCACTTTGTCCGTCCTTATCCAACAAAAACAATACTCGTATGTAGCAAAAACCAATAACATATCACTTTTGCATAAATCATTGTAGCACTTTGCCCGTGCTTATCCAACAAAAACCATGCTCATATGTAGCAAAATCAATAAGAACATGTAGCATCGAGAAAATCCCCAGGATGTACTAACCTCCACCAGCGGCCATGGAGCCACATCCATGGCGGATTTGAGCAGTTCAGCCACACATCTGACTCACCGGATGTCGTCTGAAATAGATCAAATCACCCCGCGTCCCTGGCTCGTCGAAGCCCCGTTGTGCATATCCCGGGCACTCCAGGGCGAGGGCGGCTGGTCTCCATGGCGGTCGGCGGCCGGCGACCGGCAGGTGGTGGCGCAGGCGGCGCACGCCTGACGAGCTGGAGCGCGAGGCAGGCGGCGCGCGGCCAGAGAGGAGTAGGTGAGGGAGCGACGCGCATGGATTGGAGGTAGGGGGCAGGTCTGTGCGTGTGTGTCATGGCTAGCGTCATCGAAGCATCGCGTCGCCGAATGACCCGGCTGTAGCTACAGCCGGGTGATAGATAGCATTTTCCATCTTTATAATATTCGACAATAACATGTAAAGGTTCTGAGTTTAAATTGATCCAGCTAGAGAAAAATCAGCATAGTAGTGATCTTTTACTCATTACTAAGAGCATCTCTAGCAGAGCCTGCAAAAGCGAACCCGCAAAACAATTTTGCAGGTCGCGCAACCAGCATTTTTTAGCTCGAAACGACGCGCGGCGGAACAGAGCCCTTATACTCAAACCGTAAAACCGAATATTCGCATTTTTTATTTTTCCCACGTCTTCTTCTTCCTCTCGATGGCCTTGTTGACCCTGCTCCAATCCGTCCATCCGCCGTCGCGTGAAAATCAATTGACCAGCCCGCGTGCGAGCTAGCTAGCTAGCTAGCCGTGGAATCGATCGATCCGTGGTCCAGCTAGCTAGCTAGCTCCGGCGGCTTTCGCTGCATGAATCGATCCATGCTCCAGCGCTAGCCATGGAATCGATCGATCCATGGGTGCTAGTCAGCTAGCACCTAGCAACGGAGGTCTTTCAGCACCCAGCGACGAGGCCCGACACGGAGTACGCTGCTGACGCGGAGATCCCCCGGCACCCAGCCACGGAGGCCCTCAGGGGCGCCGCAGGCGTGAAGCACGGGGTCGACGAGGAGACCACCTGGCATGGCAGCGGAGCCGATGAAGCTCCCGGCGGTGGGGTTTGGCCCGCCGCATCCACCAGGCCGCTTCAGTTTGGTGTGATTCCGGTAAGTTTGGCGAAAGTTCGCCGATTCCGCGAGTTCCACGGCGGAAGCTTGTCAGCGGGTCCTGAATGTTCAGCCCGCCAACGATACAAGGAAATGAGGTTCCGTCTGCGGGTCGGGGGTGGAAACCTAGCTTTCTCAATTTTGAGGGCTAGATTCACGGGGGCCTGCAAAATCTTTTACGGGTCGGGTAATTTTGCGGGTACTGTTCTCCGCCTTTTTGCGGTTTTCAATCCGCATCGGGCGATTATTATGCGGGTTTGCCCCTTTTGCGGGTTCTGCTAGAGATGCTCTAAGTTGTCTATTTGTTTTTTTCTTGCCACCCAAATATGATCGGTTTTGACCTTGAAATTTTACATGTTTGGAGAGAATAACCCCTCCGTACTTTTCTCGAAATATAATGAAACTTATGCAAGAGGTCCACATAGTTTTCAACGAAGAAGATTCGACCGGATATCCTCCTTATGAATGAGGCACTAACGTTTACTGAGTGCCTTAACTGATTTCATATCCCTAAAGTGCTTATCTTTATCTCATTTAACTTAGCACAACCGGGCATGCAGGCATTCACAATTGCACACGACCCCTCGTGCCGTCGTGCGTAAAGATTAGAATTAGTTCCAACACACTTTGCCATTTACAACGACATCTTTTTAAAACACTACAACAGTTAAACAATAATTGATGGCTATGGATTGTTCAACCTTGATCGAGTAAGATTTCCAATTCAAATCCATTGTCACGACGACCTCTGCATTCCAACTTAGAAATCTTTGGGCAGGGGTTACCTTCATTAGGATAGGGGGTAGTAGTACTACCTTTTGACGACCCAAAATTGCTGCGCCGATTAGGTGATGAAAGAGGGCCAAAGTCCATACTAATCTACTTGCCATGCTCTCAGGGCCGGCCCTGAGGGGGGGCAGGAGGGGCGGCCGCCCCGGGCCCCCGAAATCTAGGGGCCCCAAGCCGAGGTACGTGCGAGCAGATGAGGACCCTTTCTCAATCGCGATTCGGGAGACGCATTAGAGTAAGCTGTTCCGTGTCTCTGGGAAGAAGAAAGCCGAACCGTTGAAGATAATAAGCTTTGGCCTTTCTTTTTTCCGTGCAGCCTTTTCCTTCAGCGAACTGGGCTTGGGACTTTCTTCAGGCAACACATGCGATTTTGCTCAAAAGAAGAAAAAAGACGCATGCGATGGTTATCTGGTTATCTTTGACTTGGCTGTGGCAGGGAGTACACCGATTCAAGTGGTACTCTTTTCTTTGCTTCTTTGCGTCAATATACTAATTCATTTGTTTTTGTAAAGGTTGGTTCCATGTAATAATTGACAATTGATTGTTTTATCAAATTTATTTAGATTGAAAGTTGACTGTTATATCGGATCTGTCATAAATTGAAAGTTGGTTCCATGTAATAAATTGTCGTCGTCACTCTCTTAAGAGCGTCGTCCTGGAGATGTGACTTACTGGTCTCACACAGTGTCTGCTGGCAGGATCGACACTCCACGCTCGGAGCGTGAGGGTTGGCGGCCCTTTCCAGCGATACCTTGGTGGGTCTGGGACGACGATGTACGGCGGTTTCGCGGGCAGGCGTAGTTCACCTCTATTCGGTTGTCTTGGGTGTGTGGTGGAGGGTGCATCTTATCCTGGTTATTTTTTTTTCTTTGATCTGGTTGTAAGGGGTTCGCTCCTCACTTTGTATTGGTTCAACAGTGTGGATTTATTTTTAAACCGAGCGAAAACCCTACTTCGAGGAGGATTATGGGGATATCATATTTTTTAAAGGGGCCCATATTCTAATTTCGCCCCGGGCCCCCAATATCTCAGGACCGGGCCTGCATGCTCTAGCCATACATGACGGGGAAATAATCCACCTCGTCGCCATCCTCCATCTTGAATTCTGCCGGCGTATCCTCGCCGCGCAGCCGCGGCCATCGAATAGGAAGGCTCCATCGAACATGAACGCCCAATCCCTCTTCGCAGCCAGCGCTCGGTACGGTACAAGTCCATCAGGACCTCGAGCTTCTCGGTCATCCCTCATGGTGCGGTAGAACGTCAGTTCACGGTCCCGCACCTTGACCGTGATGTAAACAACGTCCGGCTTCTCCTCCGCCACCTCGCCCCGACGTCGGGGAACCAAGTAAATCCTATCCCAGTCCTGTATCCCGAGGTCCGCCGGCGTGTGCTCGCCCGAGACACGCTCGCCGCGGTACATGAAGACGCCGCCCCCATCGCCGTCGCTGGGCACCATGTCCGAGGTGTAGAAATCCATCAGGTCCTGCAATCTGTCGGTTCTTCGCATGGTGCGTGTGAAGCTGCGGCCTCTGAAGTCCTGCAGCATGGGGGTGACGAGCATGTCCGGCGTGGTGTTCGGCAAGAACTGGACCACGTCGCCATCCTTCATCCCGCAACCCTCCGGCGTTTCCCAGCCACGGATCCGCTCCGACGGTGCAAGAAAAAACCCGCTAGAGCGCTTGGCGGTGGGCACCATCTCGTAGTAGAACTTGATGAGCACCTTCAACTCGTCGGTCGTTCGCAAGGTGCGGGTCAGCCTGCGTCCTTCCCCGTCCGTTACCACGGGGGTGACGAACTGCTCCAGCGGCGCCGGCTCTGTGGCCCTCTTCGTCTTCGCCGGCGTCCTCGACATTGTGCAGGGGATCGACAGGCGGGTGGATGAAGCAGGGGAGCAAGCAAGGGCAGAGATTTGTCGCTCGATCGCGGATGAGATCGAGGGGGAGCCAGACAGAGGAAGGGGCCGCGAAATAAGTGCTCGGGTCGGTGGGGCTAGGGTTTTCCTTGATTGGGCTTGGGCCTAGTAAACCATGCTAGTTTTTTTTTTGAGATAAATAACCATGCGAATTATCACAGAGAGAGAGTTATCACTCAAAAATTTATTTATGACAACGTTTTAACCTGGATCTATTATAAAATTTAAAAATACAACGCATGCCCAACATAATAAAAGTTACATTGAATTCCTTGGATCAACTAGCGACACGACCGCCGCTACAGCAAGCCGTTGATGCACCCTTGTCGAGTCTAACATTGTTGATGACAGCCAGGGAGTCTTCAGTTTAGCCCTAAGGATCAGCGCACTGGAGCCGATTTGTCGCCATTAATGCAGACAAAACGAGATCCACCACTCAAAGATAGCAACGGCGAGATGATTCCTAGCCCTCCGTCGACGAGGTGGACAAGGAGACGAGGAAATCTTATTCTTGTTTCGCACAACCCCGCCATAACCATCTTAAGGCTGATGTCGGACATAACTTGAATGTCGGGTGTGAGCTCCCCACCCCTCCCGCCGCCGGAGCGGTAAGCAGAGCTTGAGGTGACCCATCGATTCTCAGACGGACAGA